>VDFB02256132.1:226910413-227296358 GCA_007258455.2 Sequoia sempervirens | reverse complement strand
ACCAATGGCGGCTAAAGAAGAATGAATCATCACAGAAGATAAAGAAACAACAAAAAATGATCAGAAATATGTTATGGCTGAGGCTATTTAGCTCATAAAATGGCCTTCAAAATGTGGAAAAACTAGATTTTGATTCAAAAAATGCTTTACCTGTTGTTTTCTGTAGATTTTATCAAGAAATATGCCAAATAACCAATCAGAAAACCATGTTTTATGTGCACTTCATGAAACCCCATGGCGGTAGAATGTTGACCTCCAGAAGAATCGATGCAAAATGATGAGTATATTTTTCCTTTTCCCATCTTTTGTTTAGGGTTAGAAACCCTATGGTGGAGGCCAATGGGCTACTTTTTTCCTTGTTTTTTAGAAAATGAAACACAATTTAATTGTTATGTGGGTTGAATGATGAGGTTTATGACTTAGGCATTTTTTTGCCTTATATTCCATTTGAGAACCATATTCCTTGTTTCTAAAATATGTTAAGGCCCCCAAGCCATGAAACATGTAATACCTTGAAGACTTTGAGAACATTCCTTCCAAGGATGTTGGAGTCCCTTATGCTCACATAGGCCAAATTATGGGCCCTTTTGTTTGTCTTTGAAAATTAGGAAGGTTGTTGACTAAGTCATAATCATGTCATTTTGGCCTTGAAATATAGAAATGGAGGTGAGTTAGAATTGATCAAATTCCTTGGAGGAGTTATGTTTTGCTTAATGCTTTTACAAGCATTTAAAGTATAGTTTTTTGAATTTTTGTCAATTGCAAGACATTATTTAAGTGATTTGTAAATCACTTTTATGATAGTTATTTAATGCAAATGTAAATGTAATTCAAAGAGATGGTGGGGATTTTTTGCATTTTGTTTTAAAATGTGAAATAGCTTGATTAAGTGATGTATTATGAATCACTTAATCAAGTTATTATTTTGAATGCAAATTTGAGTCTTTTGTTTTCAAAAGCACCAAAGGTATGGGTCAAATGGGTTGAACACATGTGTGGGAAACATGACGACTGGCAGACATGAGGGAGGTGTGAGAGGTTGTTTTGACTAATTTTAGAGGAAAAAGGGCTGTCTGGAGGCATTTTTGTCACATTTTTAGTGTGACTATTGACTTGGCTTGACTTTGCTTCATGTGGAGGATAGTTTGGAGTGTTTCTAGAAGGTTCTTTTTGGCCTTTTCTATTGCATCCAACCAGAATGTTCTAGATGGACTTTTGTGAGGGAGTTGATGGTTTTTTTGCTTAAGTAACTTCAATCTTTTTTATTGTAGTTCTTTCTTTCCAGCAGAGTGATAGCTTGGCTTTGGAGTTATCTTTCTCAGTAGGAGCAGTATTGTAACTCAAATGGACTTGTAACGACAATTGAGTACTTTGAATCAATAAAATTGAACATTTACCTTCTCATTTCATGTTTTATTGTGTGATGTTAATGATTGATTAGAATATTTGTGAAATTTACTTTTCCTTGTAGTCTTGTCTCATGGTTAAGCACCTATTTAGCAAAAAATGCATTGTTACAAGTTATAAGTTGTGTTAGTTAAAGAAAGTGTTGTTAGTTGTGAGATTTTGTTTTCTTTCTAAGAGTTCTGCTAAAAAATATCCTTATAAATTACTTATGTGAAAATGCATGTGAAAATGAGTTGTGTGAACAAGGTTTTATGTCATTGTTTTGAATGTGAATAGGTTGTTTACAGGTCTTAGTCAAATTTTTTTTGGTGTATCACCCTTAGTAGTTTCAGTTAATGTTCATTTTCATGCATCTTTTACCCTTTTCCTCATAAATCATTAGTTTAGGTGACATCAAAAGGGGAGCCAACCCATAATCTGGAGGTCTACTTTCACAATAGGATACCCACAACTTGAAAGCATTCCCATGTTAGTCCAAATTTGTTGAGTGCTTTCACAGCTTGGAAAAGGGGTGAAAATTTGGCCAACTAATAGTTCTATCTCAAAAAGTAAACATAGGTTTACCTCAGCTGCCATCACTTTGCTTCTTGTCTTTACACCTTCACTTTTATCTCCAATTATTTGTTCTTCGGGATGATTCTTTTGTACATATTTTGGGGTTTTAGGAACAGGTGTTGGAGCTTCTTCTTCTTTAATCTATTCTTCTTCTTCATTATTCTCTTCTTGTACCTGTCCATAGATAGGTTCATCTAGTTCAACTTCACTTATTTCAATTGGTATGTGCATATATTCATCAACTTTTACATTTGCACTCTCAACAATCTTTCTCAATATTTTATTAAAGCATCTATTGTCTTTTCTATTTGTTGAGTATCCAAGGAAAATGCCTTCATCACATCTTGCATCAAACTTTCCAAGGTTATCATCATCTCTTTTAATGTAACATTTGCTTCCAAACACCTTAAAGTACTTAACAGTAGGAATCTTGCCAGTCCACAGTTCATAAGGGGTCTTTGTGATGATACCTTTGATCTGAACTCTATTAAGAATGTAAACAACAGTGTGGATTACTTCTCTCCAATATACATCAGGTACATTTTCCTCTTTCATCATAGTCCTTATAGCCTCTTCCACAGTTTGGTTTTTCCTCTCAACAACTCCATTCTATTGAGGAGTTCTAGGAGCAGAAAAATGTCTCTTTATGCCATGCTCATCACAAAATGTATTAAACTCACTGGAAGTGAATTCTCCACCTTTGTTAGACCTTAAGCATTTTATTTTTAGGTTCACTTCATTCTCTACCCTATCCTTGAACACTTTGAATCTATCCAGAGCTTGAGATTTCTCCCTAAGAAAAGTAACCCATGTCATTCTAGAGTAATCATCAATCAAGAGCATAAAATACTTGTCACCATTTAGAATTCTTGTTCTTGTGGGACCACAGAGTTCAGTATGAATCAACTCCAACATTCTGGTAGATGATTGCTCTTTTCCTTTAAATATGCATCTTGTTTGTTTTCCCCATTGACAACTTTTGCAAACAGTATTGGTAGGCTTTGTGATTTTAGGCAGATCCCGAACAACTTCTCTTGAACTAATCCTGATCAGATTGTCAAAGTTCACATGTCCCGTCCTTTGGTTCCATAGCCAACTCTCATTAACTTGAGATTCAAAACACTATCCATCAACACCCTTAAGCTGATAGATGTTTCCATATGTTCTTCTTCCTATAGCTACCATAGTTCCAGACCCTTTTCTGATCTCACAAATATTATCCTAAAACATAAGCTTGAATCCTTTGCTACACATTTGTCCAACACCCAAAATATTATGCCTTAATACCTTAACATAATAGACATCATCAATACTGTGTTTTCCATCGATACTAATTGTCCCTTTTCCAACAATATTTGCACCAAAATCATCTCCAAACATGACTAATCCCCCATCATACTTTTCAAGTTTAGTGAACTTACTTTTATCTCTAGTCATATGATTTGAACAACCACTATCAATTACCCAGTAATCTTCATCCTATCTAGCATAAAAGGAAGTAACCAAAGTACCTTCCATCTCTTCCTTCTTGATCTTCGAGCCACTTTCCTTGCACATCTTCCATGGTTAGTAGAAATTGATTTATTCTCTAAAGCTAGAAACAAGCACTCATCATTATCACCCTCAAAATCAGATTCATCATTAAAGATTCTAGCATCTTCTCTAACATAATACAATTTCTTGAATTTCCTATCCTTTTTGTCGTTATTGTCTTTGCTCTTCTTTTGTACAACTCTATTTGGACATCTTGAAGCATAGTGACCAATATTTCCACAGCTGAAACATTTAAAGAGAAACATACCTTTGTACTTACCGGTACCTTTCTTCAACTTCCTTATAAAATTTTCTCCCAACTCCTCTGAACCTTCACTATCTAGATCATCTTCTTTCTTAGTGGATTTGAAGGCAGATCCTATTTTCTCCTTTTCTTTTCCAAATTTCCTCATTTCAAATGCAGTCAAGGTGCCAAATAGTTGTTCTTTAGTAAATTTCTTTAGATCATACACTTCCTCAATAGCTGAGACCTTATCACTGTAACTCTCTGATAGAGTCATCAAAATATTCTCCATTACATCTTCATCTTTCAGAGTACCACCTTGATTTTTGACTTCATTTGCTACAATATCAACCCTCTAAAAATAGCTTGCAATGTATTCACCTTCTTCCATTTTCAAGTTCGCATATCTACACTTTGTTGCTAGCTTCTTTGATAATTTTACTCTATCATTCCCTTCATAGATATCTTACAACTTTTTCCAAACTTCATAAGCAGTTCCCAACGAGATAAGTTTTTTCCGTTCAATCTTAGATAAAGCACTATAGATTGCATACCTTGCTTTTTCATTTTCCTCATAGGTAGAAATTTCATCTATAGAAGAAGGACCACTTGTTGGCTCAACATATTTTGTCTCAATAGCTTTCCAAGTCTTAAAACCAAGAGAGATCAAGTAACCTCTCACCTACACTTTCCAGTCACTATAGTCAGATCCATCAAACACAAGGATTGACAATTTGTGCACCATCAGATCTAACTCAAGCAGTTAGGCTCTTATCCGAGGAACCAAAGCTTTGATAGCAATTGTTGAAAGGTGCAAGACAACTGAGAGGGTAGGTGAATCAGTTGTCACCAATCACAAACTCAAATCTCAAACAAATATCAACTTCACATCCACTTTATTATGTTATTAAGTATGAACATAAAATGAAAATAATAGAAAGCAATATCAACCCAAGAGAAACTAGATTTATGTGGAAAACCAAACAAGGGAAGAACCATGGTGAGGATTAACTCACAATATAGAGTAATTGCAAAACCAATTACAAAGAGGCTCATTGCCAAAGGGCTCACTTCCCAAGATAGGACTCACTGTTCGGATACAACGCTCACTACCTACAAATAGCACTCACTATCCAAAAGGGAGGCTCACTACCTACAGATACAAAAAGATAACAAAAAATCCACCACAACTTTCACACATCCGCAACCTTGATCAAAGAATTGCAGACACCATCAGCTCACTGCTTTCAGAAATCTAACACATTAAATTACTTCTACCTTAATTTACTTTCCCACACTCTCACTTCCCACACTTGTAGCTTTATGTTGCATCACACAATCCTTCGCATCTTGACTTTCATTTATACCATCTTCAACCTTATAAATTTTCTCCAAGGTCGTCTACACACACTTCGCATTACAAATTCAAATCAAGTTGGAAACTCAACATTCCCACAGTGGAAGACAATGAGAACAGGCCAAACCAACAATTAACCAAGACCCAAAGCAACATCTCAGATCAATCACACGCTTCCTTAATTTATACTTATCCTTCACATGATGTGTAGACACCAGGTCGGCCAAACCTAATGAAAACACAAGTGAACTTTGAAGTACATGCTTCTACAACAAGAAGATAACATGTGGACCACATAACATGCTTCACCAAACACTGGAACACATCTTGGATACCATCATATTCATTCGTACTTGATGCAACAACCTTCATACTCAGAATATTCTCCATCAATCCATCCAGACTGTATAGACACACACAGGAACTCTAAAACTCATCTTCTGGAGCACCAAACCATGAAGGATTTTGTCAGAAAATAGATACCATCATTACAAGCCTTCTACCAAATCTACAAGACCTAAAACAAACTAGCAGAGGACTACGGAGCATAAACATTTCTCCCAATCCATAGAAAAACAACTTTGTCAGAATAGTTCACACACTAGTGAACACAACTTTCAGTCTTCATCAAACCAAAAGCCACAATCCAGGATATATCACCCAATGATGCCCATAAACAACACTTCAGATCCACACAAACATAGGATCAACACAAAAGAAATGTGGAGCACAAATCGAAGCTCATTCTGAACACACACAATTCTAACTTCACTATTTCTCAGAAGCACTTGGTAACTCATCATATCAGTACACCTGCAACACCATAAAGATAGCTCCATGTACTTACAACATCTCTACAGTATCTCAACTATACATGCACAACCTACAATCACTTGATTCTTCTCTCTACAACAACCTCTACTGTGTTGACATCAATGACAACATTACTAACAACACCACCATACTCATTCATACTTGCAACACTCTACTAGGGAGCTCTTCACTCTCTCATAGTGCTCATTACCTAATAGATTTTATATCACCTATTGACTCAAGTTAGACCTTCTTGATATCATGGCTGCTAGATGTCTTCGTTTGCTAAGAGCATCAGTCACCTTGTTCTCTTTTCCCTTTATATGCTCAATTCCAAAGTCATACTTACTAAGGAATTCCAACTGCCATCTCTTCCGTGCATTAAGGTATGATTGAGTAAAAATGTATCTCAATCCCAAGTGGTCTATCTTGAGTTCAAATGGCTTTCCCAATAGATAATTCCTCCACATATATAAGGCATGAACTATTGTGGCTAATTCTAAATCATGCAATGCATAGTTCACCTCGTGCTACTTAAGCTTCCTTGATTCATACACTACCACTTGCTCATATTGCATCAGTATTGCTCCCAATCCCTCTTATGAAGCATCTGTGATTACTATGAATCTTCCACTAGGATCAAGAATGGTCAGCACTAGTGCTATCGTGAGCCTCTCCTTCAGGAGTTGGAATGCTTGTTCACATTTCTCGGTCCATTCAAACCACATTCCCTTTCTTTGGAGTGATGTAATAGGAGATGCAATCTGGGAGAACCCTTGCACAATATTTCTATAACATCATGTGAGGCCCATGAAGCTACGTAATTTTGACACATTTTGAGGAACCGACCATTCTATGATCACCTGGATCTTCTCAGAGTCTACCAAGACTCCCTCAGCTGAAATGATATGGCCTAGATAGTGCACCCTATCTTGGTAGAACGAACACTTGGATAGCTTCCCAAAGAGTTTATTTTCTCTCAACTATTGTAGAACTATCCTCAAGTTCCTATCATGCTCTTCAATGGACTTTGAATAGACTACGATTTCATCAATGAAGATCAAAACAAATTCATCCAAATAGTCTCTAAACACACTATTCATGAGGTTCATGAAAGCTACAGGTGCATTAGTCAAACCAAAAGGTACCACAGTGAACTCATAATGTCCATATTGAGTTCAAAAACCAATCTTCAGAATATCTTCTTCCCTTATTCTCAACTGATGGTACCTTGACTTGAGATCGATTTTAGAGAACAATGTCGCTCCCTTCATCTAGTCAAAAAACTCATTAATCCTCGAGAGTGGATATTGATTCTTGATGGTTACCTTGTTCAAAATCTAATAGTCTATACATAGACGTGAGGTTCTATCCTTCTTTTTCACAAAGATAACTGGTGCTCCCCAAGGAGACACACTGGGTCTTATAAGCACTTTATTCAGCAATTCCATTAACTAGGCCTTCAACTCATAGAGTTCGGTGGTGGTCATCTGATAAGGTGCTTTAGATTGAGGCTCAGCTCCTAGTACAAGGTCAATAAAGAATTCAAATTCTTTTTTTGAAGGTAACTTCGTGAGTTCATTAGGGAATACATCTTGGAACTCCTTGAGAATAGGGTAGTCATCTAGATATGGTTCCTTGTTGTCAAGGTTACTAATATGCACACTATAAATTGCACATCCATTTCGACGAGCCTTCTTGAGTTGCATAGCAGAAATTTAACTAAGCTCTAAGGGTCTTTGCATTCCACAAATCTTGATTGGGTTCTCGTAATCATCCAAACAATTGACTACCTTATCCTCATAGTTCACTACAGCCTTATGGTCGGTTAACCAATTTATTCCAAAAATTACACCATATGAGCCTAAAGGTGCCACATACAAGTTGACCTTGGTTTGAAAGGTTGCAAGCTCTAACTCACTACAAAAGAGAGAGGTATCTACCTCTACTATTCTCGATTACCATACTAGTTTGTCCATGAATTTTCCATGTATCCAAGTCTAATAGGTATCTTGGAAATTATTCAAAGATCTATGAAACATTTAGTAGCTCCGGTATCAATTAAAATAGAGATAGTTTGGCCATAGAGCTTACTTGTCAATTGTATTGGCGAGGCCTGATACTCTACCTATTTTTTATCCACTATAGCATGGATCTGGTGATGTTGAGTCTACTGATAGTTTCCTTCCTTTCGCGACTTCGACCGCTATGGACAATTTGAAGTATAATGATCACCTCCACAAGGATAGCACCCATCATGAGGCCCTTTGCAACCTCCTGGCTTGTCCTCTCTGAAGCCCTTCTACTTTTGGTTGTCTTTACCCTTGTTTTTGTTTGCCTTCTTGTTCTTTCCACCATCACCATCTTCACCTTTCTCCTGTGATTCACTTCCCCTCTTGAGATTACAGATCTAATGGTTCTTGTCTTCTTTATGAAATTTCTTATTCCCAAACCATGACTTAGGGTTTGCATTATTGTGGTAATTGAATAACTGTTGTAGTTTCTACTTTTGTTTGGTGGCCTTTAGGAAGAATTTGTTCATGGTAAGAGGATCGTGCATGTCCACTTCCACTCCAATGTGGGTTATAAGTCCCAATATTAACTTCTAGATGTGAAAACATTCATCTCCCTGATACTAGGGCACATACTTCAGTAGATTGGTGAACTTTTGCCAATATTGGGTCACAATCATGCTCCCTTCAGTTAAGTTTTGAAATTTTGTCACCTTCTTATCGAAAAAGAGCTATGATAACCATCTCTTCCTAAAAAATTGGAGGAAGAGTTCCCAAGTAATCTTATCAGGCTAAAGATTCCTTTTTGATGTATCATAATCCCACCAAGTCACTGCTTCACCTGAAAGCTGATACATAGCCCATGTCGCTTTAGTCTGGTCAGATAGGTTACGGAGCCCAAAGTATTTTTCCATCTCAATGGTCCTTACCTCTACTCCTGCTCTAATATCCTTACCATCAAACTTAGGCGGTGCTACTCTTTTGAGATCTTTTCCAAGTTCTTCCTCAATTTGACCTCGTGGGCCTTCTCCTAGACCACCGTCTCCTTGATTGAATTCTGCATTCCTGAGGTCCTGATCCTTGCGTGCCACTTGAACCTCTTGTTCTATGTGGTCCATACAAGCCTCTTTCCAGTTTAGAAGCTCTAGAATTTGTTCCATTCTCTTTTTTGGTCCATTGCCTGACCCACTACCACCCATCTCTTGCCCGGTGATCACCATGTTGGCTCACACTTGACCTAAATCACATTTCACGTCTACCGTAACTTAACACTAGGTTCTACAAGTAAACACTCTTATTCTACATATTATTACATACACATACATATATCACTCATTCATCAAGGACATACACATTCATGTATCAAAAACATATTTTGGAGTTCTTCATTTGAACACACCAAAAATATCATCTTGTTTTATTTATATTAAATGTGGGTCAATAGACCCTTTACAAAAGGCTTCTTCTTACATTTTTTAGTTTTCTCGTTGTCAAAAAGAGGACATTCCTTGGGGTCCTCATCAAAATTTATATCACGCTTTTCAGAAGAGGATGGTTGAGCACATAGACTCTCCTTTTCTTCCTTAGTTAACAAGGGTGTGTTGGGTCCAAACCCTAGAGGCCAATCTCTGATTGCAGAAAGCTTTTTGATCTTAGGTGTTTTCTTCTCCTCAATCTTCTTTCCTCTCTCCAGCTTAAGTCATGTGAAGGCTTGAGCTAGAGTCTTGTCATTGGGAATCTCAGGTTGAACCTGTGTCTTAGCATCTTCTTTAATTGCTACTTTCTTATGTGAGGTCCTAACGGTTTTCCCTTTCTTTCGTCTAACCTTTGACCTTCCCATACCTACATTCAACCTAGGTTCGATCAATTCTTAGGCCAACTAAATTTTTTCAAGGGTCAACTATCCCCTAGCCAAGGTTATGGTAGACTTGAAAGGCCTAGAGTTGAACCCTAAGCTCTGATACCAAATGTAATAACCCATTCTAAATTATTACTTAATTTATATTATTGCAAATGACATTATGAATATTCAATTTAAAAATACATAACTAAGTGGCTATAGTCAATCATAGCAACACATGTCTAATTAAATGAGTCAAAGATTTATATATATTCAAATCAAATGTCAAATTACAATATCCAAGTTTGACCTAGCTCATAGGCCACATAGTCAATACAGTGTAAATATTTTACATCAAGGTTACATCAAGATTACATCATAGACCAAGATAGTCTTGTAAACATCCAAGGTTTCTCTTGACACTCACCTCCACTGGTGGATGATAACATGGTTGAAGTGCTTTTCCTCCCAACCACAAAGCTTACGCTTCCTTGAAATTCTTCAAACTTTAAGAAAACCTGACCCTGCACAGAAAGTTTAGCAAGAGTACAATCTACAAGGTGGAATCTGGTTTGTGCCCATACATCAACATGCATTTCTATCTACAGGTTAGAAAATAAAATGCAAGATCTATTCTAGGAATGGCATAGAGTGTTATCACAAAGTCCATACATACATTATGAACTAATTTTCTTGGCCAAACACAAAAATATTATTGCAACAAAAAAAATAGGTTTTGGTAAAATAAAAAACCTATACTCTTTGAACTCCATTTCAGAACTCGTCTCAGAAGGTAACTTTCTAAAATTATTCCATAATAGCTATCTACTCTCTAGCAGCATCTACCCTGAGGTTCTCTATTCTACTTAGGTGTGTTGTTTTATTCTAATAAAAGAATATTCTCCACACACATATCTATGGAAAAGTAAATAAGTCTACTTATTTCCTCATTAAGAAAATAATTAAATACATGATTTCAATGGAACTGTTCAATACATTATTCAGTCATATCATATTCATGACCCATGATTACATTCAATGTAAATCATTATTCATTTAAGAATGAATTAAATAAGTAACAAAAGAAGGTATGTCACAAGTATGTGTATATACATTGATGAAGGTCTATGTGGATACACATATATGTGCCAACTTAAGTTATAAATTTGTGCATACATTCTGAAATAAAAACCATTAAATCATATTGCTATCATTTAAATAATGTTCCTTTTTGACATTTCGTTTGTCAAAATTTCTAGAAATAAATGAATCTAGAACAAGTCCGTTTTAACAGTATCTCACATATTGTTATGTCGTTTGTATCAAAACCAAGCTATGATATTCAAATGATATTGTTTACGAATACACACTCACTATTTATAATAGAACGGTGCTTTTTACAACTAAACAGATAAAAAATGATGGTATTTACAAACAAAATCTCACTATTTATAAAAGAATAATGTTGTTTCAGCTAAACAATTACATAACGATGTTGTTTACAAATAAACACTCAATGTTTATAATAGAACAATGTTGTTTCAACTAAACAATTACAGAATGATGATGTTTACAAACAAACATTCATTGTTTATAGCAAAACGATGTCATTTACGATTAAACAAACATTGTTTATATCAGAACGATGTTGCTTTCAACTAAACAATTACAGTTGTAACCAAAATGATGTCCTTTACAACTAAACATTTAATGTCTTATACAGAATGATATTGTTTATAGTTTTACATACATAGTTTATAACCAAACGATGCAAGTTTGCAATAGTTTATAGTTATAGCTCCAAGTTACCATTGCTTTGTTAATTCAAGATTTATTATTCTAAATAGTTGTATATAAAATTCATGTAAGAAAATAAATAAATGAAGCTATTATTAACTTTTCAAAGGTATTTAAAAGAATTCAAACGACATGCTAATTGATTATCAACAATGATAAAATGATCATAATCATGGGATCAATCTCAACCATGCTCAGGTTTGAAAACCCTCATTCAATGTTAACATATTATACTTTTATTGTTCGAAGAATGACCTACATTCATTGAATGTTGCTCTATAACATGGTGGTTGAGGTCATAGCCATAAATACCCACCTCTTGGCTTGGATATAATCACCCCAAGGATGATATGGGTGTCATTCATGGTGAATGATGGTTTACATTACCACACATGCAAACATATTGAGGGAACGGATTCATCATTCAACCTTTGTCCTATATGGACTAGGCGACATGATACCATAATGTCACTGCAACATAATAGGATATTTACAACTGCAAGGAAATAACAGAAAACTCATAATACAATATTGGGCGACATAAGCCCACCATCACCCATAGTGACGAGGAAACAAAGAACATTAGCAATACCTATCAATCCAGGATCAAAGGGTGATGGCTTCACACCATATGGGTGGCCATCAGATGGATATTATCATGCAAAAATAAAATATATCATAATCTTTCAATGAAAGATTCGGCCTACCCTTAAAAGGGTGGCATCGATTCATAAATTGTATTGCTCCATCACAGGCTTATCTAATCACCCGATAGCCCTGTGATGAGCTAAATAATAAAGAATAAATGCAACCTATGCACAAAGGATGGTGACATTACTAACTTACAGAGACATATACAATTGACTTTCCAAGCCTTTGGTGAGATATGCACAAGTGTATCCGAGCATAGTAAGGCTGATGTGGCCATGCTCTTAATAGTATACATATATCCGATTTGAATAAATGACTGTATAATGAAAATTCAATGAACAAGTTTAATTCATTTCAATAGAAATGTTGATATGAAAATTAGTTTGAGCGTTGATAATAGACGAAACTATAAAGGAAAATAAGTGCAAACATTTTAATGTAAAACATCAAATACCTCTAAAAATGATGATTTTGCTTCATCTTTTTCCACAATGCTTCAACGAACAACCCATTCTTGATGTGTTGGTGATGATAAAATCTGGCAAGAATAGCAACTTTCCTTCATTTTTCCCTACACCTCCACTAAGGGTCATTTGAATGATAATGGGCATTAATTGTTTTGTCACCCCACTCTTACAAATTGAATATGTGTGTGTGTGTTGAAAATTAATGTAAAATTGTAGCTTAAAACTTGTAAAACTATGAGACTACAGATATAATTAAGTGTTCTTTGTCACAATTCTTTGTGTATGATTATTTGTTTAGATCAATTTGACCAATTTTAGAAAGAGACAGAAGATTGTAGAAGAATGAGACAAGAAGGTAGAAGTGACACAACATATACGTGGAGAAAACCTTTCGTGAAAAAACTCCACCAAAATCAATAGTGCTTGTATTATTTAACCTTAGAAAAAGATTACAATAATATTGTATCAATCCTTGATTGATATGCTTCCTTGTCTTCAACAATCCTTCTTCACAACCTACAATAAAATCTCATAGAACTCTCTTCAACTTGCTACAATTAATAGACAATAATGAGCATGTAAAACTCATAAGAGTTGTACAAAACAAGAGCATAAAGCTCCTCACAAAAATATATGCCTAGAATGGGCAAGTAGAGTTCCATAGTGTAATATGAAGTCAAACCAAAGTCTTCCTCAATTTAAGCACCCCAAACTGAACACTTAACTAAACTTTGGTCAAGAAAATATCTTGAAAACTTCTCCTCAAAGTTGGTGCCCAAGAATGGGCCCACTTGACTGAGCCTTGTAAATATCTTCTCATGCAAAAGGTGTTAACTAAAAGATGCCAACTTGGGCGCCCAAGGTGGTCCCAATTCAATCTTAGTTAACTGAAACATATCTCTCCACCAATTCATGCAAACATTATGCATGATTGATCATCCCCACTTAACTGAAAGTATCCACCTGTTATTTGTCATGCAACTCAAGTTAACTACATGCAACTGAAGATAATTGAACCATAACTGAACTGAACTGAACTGAATTGAGCTGAACTAAACTGAACTAATATTGAACTAATAGTGCCACTCCATTCATGTAAATATCAATCCCTATTTTTTAGGATCTAAACATGCATTACTAAAGTTTTATCAATCCTCCAAACAGTTAACTTAAGCAAGGTGGGTTCCACCTTCCATGTGGGCACCCCATGTGCTCCTATTTTGTAGGAGCTCTTCTTGGATGTCCACACATGTTCATATCATTTAGGAATAATCAAAAATTTCAATTTACATGTTCATTTCATTTGAATCTAATCTCTTTGTAATCCTAATGTTGGGGAACACTTTCCAAGGACTTAGGAGATACATGAAATATGTTTAGGATTGCAAATAAATGGCATCCTATTCCCAACATTCTCCCACTTGACATTATACATTGCAATTATTCTAAACAAGGAATAATTATTATAAATCAAGCACAGGACTCAAGGCCAATGGCATTTCTAGACCAAGAGAACTTATCTGTAGGAACTGGTTTCATAAGATAATCTATAGCATTGATCAAAGTGTCAACTTTCTCAATCAATACCTTCCCACTCTCAACTATTTCTCACACAAAGTGATACTGAACATCAACATGCTTAGTACGAGCATGATACATAGGATTTTTGGCTAAACAAATAGCACTCTGACTATCACATTCAAGTCTAATTTGCTTGTAAATAAAACCAATACCTTTCCCAAGTCTTTGTAACCAAACTGCCTCTTTAGAGGCATGTGTATCAGTCATGTACTCTGCTTCTGTGGTGGACAAAGCAACTGTGGGTTGCCTCTTACTCATCCAACTAATCGAAGCTCCAAAAAAGGTAAACACATAGCCACTTGTTGACCTCTAACTATCCAGGTCCTTTCCCAATCTGAATCAACAAAACCATGTATGTCCAATGATTTGTGCATAATATCAATATCATTAGCACCATGATAAACCAAAACGTAATCAGAAGTACCTCATAAATATGTAAACACCCTCTTAACATAAGTCCAATATTCTTTACCAAGGTTAGACATAAAAATACTTAGAACTCCCATTGCTTGGGCTATATTTGGTCTTGTATAGACCATTGCATACATCAAACTACCAACTGCACTAGCATATGGAATTTCAGACATTTCCTCATGATCAAAATCATATTTAGGACCCATGTCTAAACTTAACTTTGTGCCAAATGGTAAAGGAATATTAATTGGTTTACTATCATGCATGTTAAACCATTTCAAAATAGTATCAACATAGTTGCTTTGACTTAAGAAAATATTTTTTTTACCTCTATCTTTGATGATCTCCATACCAAGGATATATTTTTTAGCCCTAGATCTTTCATCTCAAATGTGCTAGAAATTTGTGCTTTCAATTCTTTGATCATTACCTTGTTGTTACCAATAAACAACATGTAATCAACATACAAGATAATAATTAAAATTTGATCATCAATAAATTTTATGTAAACACAATGATCTTCCTCACTCCTAACATAACCAATTTTCAATGCAAAAGCATTAAACTTATGGTACCACATTCTAGGTGACTATTTCAATCCATATAAAGATCTCTTTAACCTGCAAACCAATAATTATTTTCCTTTTACAACAAAACCATTAGGTTGCCTCATATAAATCTCTTCATCAAGATCCCCATGTAAGAAAGCAGTTTTTACATCCATTTGATCTATCTCAAAATCATAAGCAGCAGCAATAGATAAAAAGAATCTAAAAGAACTTAATTTAGCAACAGGAGAGAAGATTTCATTAAAGTCAACTCCCTCTCTCTGGGAGTAGCCCTTGGCTACTAATCTAGCCTTGTACCTTTTGAGATTACCATATGCTCCAATTTTCTTTTTAAAGATCCATTTACAACCAATGGCCTTTCTTCCTTTGGGAAAAATCTCAAGATCCCATGTGTCATAAGTATCCAAGGAAGCCATTTCCTCATGCATAGCTTGTGACCAAAGCTTATTTTCATCTGAAGATAAAGCTTCCCTGTAAGATCTGGTTCTTCATTAGTCCTCATCAAAGAAAATATACAACAGAAATCAGGTGGGCTATACCTATCAATAGGATTATGTTGTCTTGTGGATCTTCTCAAAGAAGGTTCTTGTTCCTCAATATGCTCATCATGAGCATCTATCTCAGAACTCTGTGAATTCTCCTCAAGAAGAACCTTCTTTGAGAAGATCCACAAGACAAGAAGAACAAGATGCACCGTTCGAGAAGTATCCTTTTCCTTTGGTTGTTCTTCAACATGTGCATATTGAGGAACAAGAAGATGCTCATATTGGTTTTCCATTTTTTTGAGGTGTATATGGAGTAGTTTTATGTCTCACAATTCCCACATACTTACAATAATCATCAAATTCCCTGGAACAATATTCACCACCATTATCTGATCTCAACATTTTTATCTTATGATCTGATTGTTTCTCAACCAAAGCCTTAAATTCTTTAAACTTATTGAACACATCAACTTTGTTATGCATAAAATAGATCCAAGTGTATCTTGATACATCATCAATAAATGTGACATAATATCTTGATTTTCCAATAGAGTCAATATCCACATGACCCATAACATCTGAATGAATAATCTTGAATAATCCTTTAGCTTTATTTGTTCCATTAGGAAATGAAGATCTAGATTGCTTTCCAAACACACAATGCTCACAAAAAATATTTTTTCCAATTTTATAATCAGGAATATCGTCAACCAATTTCTTATTAAGAATGGTCCTAAGACCTTTTTCACCAATGTGGCCCAATCTATGGTGCCACAACATACATGTATTTTTAGCTTCAATTACATTGGCTAATTTATTCAAATTGGTGGTATCAAGCTTAAACAAAGTCCCTTTCCGAGATCCTTTAGCAACCACCTTTGTCAAATCATGTCACATGCATTCTAGAATCATTGAACTTAGATACAGAAAGTAGATTTCTAGAAAGTCCTAGAATATGTAAAACATCATTAAGGGTCTTAACCCTACCATCACTGAAACACAACTTTACCTCTCATTTCCCACAATCTTTGTTGTGCTATTATCTCCAAAGAAAATATTCCCTCCATCATATGCAGTATACTTAGTGAACCACTCCTTGTTAGGAATCATATGATAGGAGCAATCTAAATCAATAAGCCAAGAGTCATCACTAATAGTATTAGATGTAATGAGCAATGCATCATTACCGTCATCTGAGGATTTATCTATAGAAGCATCAGAACTCTTTTTCTCATTCTTACAATCCTTCTTTACATGTCCCGATTTCCCATAGTTCCAACACTTTACCTTACTTTTACCAGGGGTTTTAGACTGTCCTTTGGAATTACCCTTTCCTTTCTTGTCTCCCTTAGGTTCCTTTTCCTTAGGCCTACCTCTTACAAACAAGGCATCTTGGGATCCCATTTTAGACTTCCTCCTCATCTCCTTTGATAGGAGAGTAGGAAATATATTGTCCATCTTAGGATTTGCACCACTACCACTGATAGCAACAATTAGATTTTTCCAAGACTCTGGTAAAGAACAAAGTAACAAAATGCATTTATCGTCATCTTCTATCTTTACATCTACAAATGCTAACTAACTTAGAATCAAATTGAAAGAATTTAAATGATGTGCAATAGAATCACCATCTTTCATCTTTAAAGAATACAACTATCTTTTCAGATACAACTTATTAGTAAGACTTTTGGTTTGATAAATATCACCTATCCTCTTCCATAATTTATATGTGGTAGCTTCATCTGAAACATTCAAGAGAATAGCATCAGTAAGACATAACCTTATGGTCCCTCTTGACTGCTTATCAAGCTTAGCCCAATCCTCATTTGACATCATTGTAGATGGTTTTTTCTCATTACAAACAGCTAACCACTGATCTCTCTCTTCAAGGAGATCCTCCATTTTTAGTTTCCACATCTCACAACTAGATCCATTGAATCTTTCAATATCTAGATGAGAAGTAGAACTCATTGTAACACACTTCTTTTACAAATCTGCAATAACACAATAGTAAAAGCTCCCACGAAAACCAAAAAACCTTCAAACTTTTAAGAGAAAGGTGTCCCAAACTCTAACCAACCATTATCTCTAATACCAAATGTTGAAAATTAAGGTAAAATTGTAGCTTAAAACTTGTAAAACTATGAGATTGTAGATCTAATTAAGTGTTCTTTGTCACAATTCTTTGTGTATGATTATCTGTTTAGATCAATTTTACCAATTGTAGAAAGAGACAGAAGATTGTAGAAGAATGAGGCAAGAAGATATAAGTGACACAACATATATGTGGAGAAACCCTTTCAGGAAAAAACTCCACCAGAATCAATAGTGCTTGTATTATTTAACCTTAGAACAAGATTACAATAATACTATATCAATCCTTGATTGATATGCTTCCTTGCCTTCAACAATCCTTCTTCACAACCTACAATAAAATCTCATAGAACTCTCTTCAACTTGCTGCAATTAATAGACAATAATGAGCATGTAAAACTCATAAGAGTTGTACAAAACAAGAGCATAAAGCTCCTCACAAAAATCTACTAGATTGGGAAAGTAGAGTTCCACAATGTAATATGAAGTCAAACCAAAGTCTTCCTCAATTTAAGCACCCCAAACTGAACACTTAATTGAACTTTGGTCAAGAAAATATCTTGCAAACTTATCCTCAAAGTTGGTGCCCAAGAATGGGCCCACTTGAATGAGCCTTGTAAATATCTTCTCATGCAAAAGGTATTAATTGAAAGATGCCAACTTGGGCACCCAAGGTGGTTCCAAGTCAATCTTAGTTAACTGAAACATATCTCTCCACCAATTCATGCAAACATTATGCATGATTGGTCATCCCCACTTAACTAAAAGTATCCACTTGTTATCTGTCATGCAACTAAAGTTAACTACATGCAACTGAAGATAACTAAACCATAACTGAACTAAACTAAAGTGAACTGAACTGATACTGATACTGGTACTGGTATTGATACTAAACTGATAGTGCCACTCCATTCATGTAAATATCAATCCCTAATTTGTAGGATCTAAACATGCATTACTAAAGTGTTATCAATCTTCCAAACAGTTAACTTAAGCAAGGTGGGTTTCACCTTCCATGTGAGCACCCCATGTGCTCCTATTTTGTAGGATCTCTTCTTGGATGTCCCCACATATTCCTATCATTTAGGAATAATCACAAAATTTAATTTGCATGTTCATTTCATTCAAATTTAATCTCTTTCTAATCGTAGTGTTGGGGAACACTTTCTAAGGACTTAGGAGATACATGAAATATGTTTAGGATTGTAATTAAATGGCATCTCTATTCCCAACAATGTATATATATTCATATTCATATTCATTCACACATATGTACGTTCTTCAATATATATGTATATATATACGTATATGTGTATATACGTCTGTGTGTATATATATATATGCATTTATATATGATGTTTTCATGTACATATCCAACATTTAAATAAGAATGAACTTTCATTTCCATTTTGAACAAAATATGTTTTAAATGCAGAGGTTTTTTTCTTGTCTTTAAAATAAGCCTTCGTGTAATGCATACATTCATTTACACGTTAAGTCACACTTTCGTTTTCTTTTAAATTATCAAAACGCAAGCTCAATATTTTTAATTAACTATAATTTCCACATGTTTTACATTTCACAAGTACATATTTTCAATCATCAAATCATTTCAAGTCGGATTAATATAAGTCTCATGTATGAATTTCAAAGTTATCATGCCATTTTGTGGTGTGTGCACCCAAATTCCATCAAGGTTATCGTTCAATCCAATTAAACGATCCTACTTCAACCGTGTTCTCATCCTTCATTCTGTTATCCTTCAATTTCACACACTTGCACTTACACAATTCATCAGTAACATTTAATCATGATAAAGGTACAAGATAATTAAAAATATCACATAGTCAACGACGATCAACTTCTTTCAAATTTCTCAAAAATATCAAAATTTTCATTCAACATATTGAATTTCCTCAATAACTCAATTTATCACATTATAATTTTAAAATGCAATAAAATTTTGGTTATGATAGAGGAAAACCTATCAAAAGTCTAATGGAGAGAAGTAATTCATACTATTGTCTACATTCTTAACAGAGTTCAAGCAAGAGAAAACAATGCAAAAACTCCTATGATTTGTTGTATGGAAGGATTCCTATTATCATATACTTCAAAGTGTTTGGAAGTGAGCACTATAACAGAAGAGATGAAGAGGACTTATGAAAGTTTGATACAATATTTGATGAAGGTATATTCCTTGGATATTATACAAGAAGCAAATCCTACCAGTGCTACAACAAGATATTGAAGAAGATTATTGAAAGTGAAAATGTCAAAATGGATGGAGACTTACAGAAGAATTATGTAGTGATAGATGGATATGAATCAGATGATTCTTCATGTAGAGAAAATGACAAAAATGAAGGTAAGGAAAAAGAAGTTCAGATTGAAGAGGAAGAAGCTTCAGAAAAGATCCCTAAGGCTCCTAAGTATGTGCAAAAGAATCATTCTTAATATTAGATTATTGGTGACAAAAGCAAGGGTGTGTTGATTAGAAGAAAAGTTGCTATGACTAAAGAACAAGTATTTAACCTATGTTTACTCTCTAAATTTGAACCTAAAATAGTGAGTGAAGCATGCAAGGATGAGTATTGGATCAAGGCTATGGAAGAGGAACTGATGTAAATTGAGAAGAATAAAACTTGGGAGCTTGTCCCAAGACCAGCAAACAAGAATGTTATTGGAACTAAGTGGGTATTCCAGAACAAATTGAATGAGAATGGAGAAGTGGTAAGAAACGAGGCAAGGCTTGTGTGTAAGGGTTATTCACAAGTAGGAGTATATTTTGAGGAGACATTTTCTCTAGTGGCAAGAATGGAAGCTATCAGGATTTTTTTGGATTTTGTAGCACATTAATAATTTCAAATTTTATCAAATGGATGTGAATTCTACTTTCTTGAATGGTGAATTAGAAGAAAAATTATATATTGAAAAACCAAAAGGATTTCAGATATCAGACAAACCAAATATGGTCAACAAATTGAAAAAGGAATTCTATAAATTGAAGCAAGATCCTAGAGCTTGGTATGCAAGGTTGGATAGGTACTTGATACAACAAGGATTCAGTGATGGTACCATGGATAGTAATCTTTATTTCAAAGCTGAGAAAGATCAAATCTTGATTGTGGTTGTGTATGTTGATGATATAATTTTTGGAGGTAATAAAGCTATGTGCAAGAAATTTGCAGAAGAGATTCAGAAAGAGTTTGATATGTCTATGTTTAGGGAGATGAATTTCTTCCTTGGACTTCAAATTAATCAAACAAAGAAAGGTATATTCATTTCACAATCAAAGTATGCCAAGGAAATGTTGAAGAAGTCTAGAATGAAAGGTTCTAAACCAGTGTGTACTCCTATGGTTACTAGTTGCAAGCTAAGTAAGAATGATGAATCTCCTAAGCCTAATTAGAGTAAATATAGAACAATGATTGGAGGATTGTTATATCTAACTACTACAAGACCGGATATCATACATGCAATTTGTCTTGTGGATAGATTTCAAGAAGTTCCTGAAATTATATTTTTCCTTGTCTGATGAGCTTTTTTTTAATGGTTGCATTATAATATCATTTTTTGATTTTGTAGGTGAATCTAAGGAGTTGGAACAACATTGGCATCAACATCTACAACAGATTTAAGGACAAAAAAAATCAGGTGCACACATTCCATCTTTCATCTCTAATCATTGTTTGTCAACACACTTCAATTTGGGGCTTAAAAAGAACAACTCGTTTGATCACACACTTGGATTTTGGGCTTAAAAAGAACATTTATTTTTTTGTCACATTATTGAAATTGGGTTAAAATGAACAACTGTCTTCCTACACATTTGGCTTTGGGATCTAAAAAGAACAAGTGTTTGAACTGTTTTACACACATTTCAATTTTCTAAAGGAAAATTAACAACTGCGAGTGTGAATCAAGTGTGTGTGTGTGTGTGTGATCAAAAACACCTCACTTGGTTCACTTTTTTCATACCCTTCTTAGGATGCCTACTTGGAGAACACATCACTCCAAGGGATGACCTCAATTGAGTGGTGAATCAAAGACACCCTCCTTTGGGATTTGAAATCTTGTCACTCTTGGCTAAGCCCCAAAGAACTTTATACCTTTGGGAAGTGAAGGTGAAGGGTGGGTTACCCCTTTCTCCTGGCTGTGTGGCAGGATTTTGCTTTCAAATCATCCCTAGTCAACCTCATGCATCCTAGCTTAAGACCTAATTGGCCATACCCACTTGACTACCATTAGGCTTCTTGTTGTGTATTCAAGTGTTTTCTTAATCATAACATTTAATCTTGGAATACAAATTTATCATTGTTTTTGGTGTGTGTGTTCATGCATTTACATGTGAGATCTTGTGTTTGATATTGCCCAAGTCAAACTTCCAATAAACACTTGCCACATCATCCAAATCATCCGATCTTGTCATTCCACATCATATCCTAATCATCATCATCTCTTTAATCCAATCAACATCATTTTACACCATGCCAATATTAGAAGACCTAGTACTCCAATTCCAAGACCTCCTCCAATCACTATATCAAGCACCACAACCCTTAGACCAACAAATTATACATGGGCTCCAAGGCCTCATCCAATAATTTTAACTTCAAACAAACCAATCACCTCAAATGCAACAACTCATAGCAAAAGCCCAATACCTCATGGCCACTTGTCAAATCCAACAAGCACAACATCAAATCCAATCACCACGTCAACAAATTTCACATCAATCCTATGCATCACCTATATCATCATATCAACCTCATCCATCCACATATCATGTTACCCCTTCATCAACCTATCACACCTCTTCTAGTGTCAACCCTTATCCATATCAATCCACCTCTCAACAACCATTATCTTACACAACCCCTCCATCATTATCACAACAACATATCATACCACAACAAGTCAAAACACCATTCCAACCTCAACACATTCAACCACAATTCTATGTGTAACCTTCACCATCATTCCAACCTAACCCATCTACCTATCATGTCAATGCCACATCAACATATCCACCCATATCACAACAAGAACATAGGAGCCCAAGTCCACCTTGGCAACAAAATCAAGAGCCTAGAGAGTTACATGTTGCAGCAGTGAAGAGGATATTCAAATACTTCACAGAGCACTCTGGAAAATAGCTCGTGGTTTCCAAAGGATATTGATTTCTCTCTGAATGCTTATACAAATAGAGATTGGGAAGGTTGTGTGGATGACAAGAAAAGTACTAGTGGTGTTGCATTCTTTCTTGGATGCATATTGGTGTCTTGGCTAAGAAAAAAGAGAGACTCAATGGCTTTATCTACTAAAGAGGGAGAATATATTGTAGCAACATCTTGTTGCACACAAGTTTTTGGATGAGGCAAACCTTGAGGGATATCAGAGTGGTATAGGATGAACCAATTTCTATCTTTTTTGATAATGCAAGTGCTATTAACATTTCAAAGAATCTGGTGATGCACTCAAGGACAAAACATATCTCAAGCCAACATCACTTCTTGAGAGAGAAGGTTGTTGATAATGAAGTGAAACTTGAGTATGTGCCTACAAATTATCAGTTTGTTGATATATTCACTAAGGCTCTTCCTAAGGATACTTTTGAGTATCTTCTAGAGAATTTAGGGGTTATTACCCCTCCTTTGAACTATATGCATAAGGATATGCATTAGTCCAGTGGATTTTAAGATTCATTCATTGTTCTAGACTGATGTTGGAGCATACCTCTCAGGGGGAGTAGGTAGTGTCTTTGTTGTAGTCAGGGGGTAAGTATTGATGAAGATTGGCATTGTCCTTTTTTAAATGTTTCAAAGGATATGTGCAGTGGTTGATGATTGATGCAGTTTGTTGTGCCCTCCTAAGGGTGGGTATGCAGAGTAGTAAAGAGATAAAGTATGTATGTTTTATGTCAAAGGGGGAAATAGATGCAAATATGTTGTCATTTTTCATTGATGTCAAAAGGGGGAGAGAATAATGTTGCTGAAAGAAAGAAAGAGAAAGAGTTGGTATGGAGCAACATGTTGGTGATCAAAGTTGTTTGTTGTTGTTGATGGTTTTTCACATCATGTGTTACCATCAATGAAAAAAGGGGGGATTGTTGCAAGTATGAGTATTTTGTATTGTCATTGATGTCAACAAGCTTATTTTTGTGTTGTCATTAATGTCAATTGGTGATTCTTTGATTATTTGCATTATGTTTCCATTAGTAAGTGCTACTAGTTTCAACCTCTAGTGTTGCTTTGATAAGCTTATATGGATGTATAATTGAGTTGTAGTTAGTTTAGTGGTGATGATTAACTGCTAAATATGATGAGTATGTGTCTCTGGTACTTGGTTTCCAAGTGCTTTTGAGAAAATTTGAATAAAAAAAAAGAGGAAATAGTGTATTGCAGAGGTGTTCTGGTATACAGAGTAGTGTTCTATTTTTTCTCTGCATTTCTTCTATGTTGAAGATCTACTTGTGTGGTTTGGATATGTTGTTCAAAGGTGTTTAAAGGTTCTATATCCAAAATTTCTTGATTTGGATCATTGAGTAGAGAGATTTGTGTTCATCAATGTGTGAACTATATTCAACATTGCAGTGGTGTCTGGGAGAAATGATTTTTCTCCACATTTCTCTACAATTTGGTTTATGGTCTTGCGATTTTGGAAGTGTGCTAATAATGATTGAATATCAACCTTCAGTAAAAAAATTTCATGGCTTAGTGCTTTGGAAGTTGATTTCTTGAGTTACAGTGTGTGAAATTTTGTCTAAGTGTATTGGGTTTGTACATTCTTTGGGTGAATGTTGTTTCGAAGTAATTTGTTGGATTTCAAAGTGTTTTTAGAATATTCTAGATTGTGTTCTAATGATGGTTGATGTTTGTGATTCATCTTTGGATCAAAGGAAGCATGTACTTAAATCTTAATGGTGTTTACACAGGTTTGATCGACCTTAGGTGTTTACACTAATTGCATATTTGCTTTGGTAATTGTGGAAGTGCAGCATGGCATGTATGAATGTATTTAGATATGAGTTAAGGTGTGATGTGGTCTGCCTTCATTCCTTTCTATTGTGAGAATTTTTTGGTGCTGACCTAATTTAAATTTGCATGGTTGAGGTGCATAGCAAACCTTGGAGAATGTTTTCAAGGTTGAATAAGGTATAAATAAGTGTTGTTTTGATAGAGAATTGTGTGTGGTGAGTGTGATGTGAATTGTGGAGTTGTGAAGTGCAATGCGAGCTTAATGAGTTAGACTACTAGAAGTAGTGAGCAGAAGGTTTCTACAATCTTTAAAAATGTTGTGAATGTGTTGGTGATGTTGTGGTGGACTTATTTGTGGCATTGAGATGGATTTCTCACTATAACATTCTTCTTTCTTCTTTTTTCTAAATTGGCAGTGATCCTTTAGCAAAGAGCCCTTCTTTCTTTTGGGCAATGATCCCTCCAAAAGTGAGCCTTTTGTATTCGATGTTGCAATTACTTTATATTGTGAGCTAAACCTCGTCGTAGTTTTCCCTTCTTAGGTTTTCCACGTAAATCTAGTGTTCTATTGTGCATTATGTTGATGTGTTTCAATTTTCGTTATTTGCTTTCATGCTAAATCATTCTAACAAATTAAGGGTTAATTAAGTTTATGTGAATCTGAATGTTTATGAAGGTTTTGGATATTTTAATGTACAACTGATTCACCCCCTCTCAGTTTTCTTCTATGCATTCAACATATATTATATTAATTAATTAATATCATTTACCCTTATATCATGCTACATGACTAATATTGATTATTCAATTAATGAAACACCTAATTATTTAATTAATTATTATAAATTATTTAATTATCCTCACCCACATTTGACTCATCAACCAAAATTAGATAACTAATGAGTCAATATCACATTTCACTCATCAATTTAGTCAATTCCATCTTTCAATAATCAATAAAACTAGTTCAATAATTATTTGAATAAGTTCACTCTCAATCAAATTAGTTTATCAATTAATTAGGATAGTCATTTGGTCAATAAAGCTACTTAATTGGTTAGTCAAGTTAGTTGACTACTCAATCAATTGAGGTAACTAGTTAACTCTAAATCAAATATCTTGTACATTCATATTTTAACCTAAATCTATAAATCCACCATTCCTTGTAGGAATTGAGGGATCTCTCTATATAATCTCTAATCTATTTCTACATGTTTGAATCATGTCATCATTATGTTGCCAAAAATATTATAAAATAATTGAGTATCCACAATCCTTTGTTGAAGCACAAGAAAATATGAATTAACACTCTGTATGAAGTTTTAAGTGTGTTTAGAATAAGGAATTTAATTATTTTTAAGAAAAATATTATGTTCTAAATTCACTACATTCAAAAATGATATTTTTTTTTATATTTATGATATATAGTCAAGACAAAAAATGGAACCCAAAAAAAAAAATTGCACCTTTTTTTAGACTGCAGGAATCGGGTAGCACGACCCCCTATAAACTGCAGTGCGCCTAGTAAACTTTTTGATGTGACTGGTACCGCTGGCGTGACACGCCCTCTGGTACCACAGGGGTGGGGGAGACTAGACCTTGTGACCAACCTCTTGCAATAGGAAAGATTTAGCTAATCGAGCTAGGGCCCCCACCCTAAAAAAATTGCACTTTTAGTATTACTTGAATTTAAACATTTATTACAAATATTTATCAATTTTTTTTTAAGTCCCAAGCTAACAAAATGAGAAAAAATAGGGGAAAATGAAATTTAGTATAAAAGGAGGGGGGTGCTTAACCTCATTTTTTTGAACCTTTTTCTAGTAATCAAATTACAACATTGATTTTTTTTTTTTAAAAAACTATATCCAAATAATGAATTTAAAAAATAAACTAAATTTTTTACATTCTATTAGTTTATATCATTTTAAAATTTAAGACATATGTTTCACTTTCAAGTGCCTCAAGTTGAATGTTAGATTTGTGTTGTCCATTTCTTGTAAATGAATATTTGGATCTCATTTTTTATGGTATCAATTAAATTTATATGCCACAAAGTCCATAATCAAAGGATATATAACAACCTCAAATGATAATGTGTGTGATTGTATGTGATAGAAGCATTTTTTATTATAATTGATTTTCCTCCTAAGATTGTTCATTTCTTATAAAAGTGTATCCAAGGTGGAGGTAGAGATAAATATAGTATTAAGAGTGTGTGAAATAACAAAAGAGGTGTGATGAGGGTGTGAGGTAAGCGGATAAGACATAGTCATGGATGGATGAACCACATTTTTTATTAAAAATGTGTGTTGTACACCTTGTATAATAATCCTAATAATACTAATAATATAAAAAATAGTTAATTGTGGTACATCTTATGGATGCATGTATCACATGGGTTAGGTATTATTAGGGACACTTTTATGTTGTATGAGATATTGGGATAAATATGTAACGCCCCGCTGTGTGAACCCCAAAGGACAATAAAACAATAATTACTGCACAAATTTTTTTTTTAAAAGTTAACATAACATACATATATTACACATTAAGTCATAACATGAATTTCATTAAGTAGATTCACTAACACATACATCCCTTGGGGTACACGAAGAGTCATTACGAGACTTAGATCCACACAACGACAATAAAGAATAAAATCCAAAGATATAATCTATAACAAAATAAACATTAACAAATATAACACATACATGAAAATTCATTGATAAGAAACCATCTGTGTAAGTACAACATATACATAATTAACTCAACACAATGAATAACAACTGCCATAGCCAATAACCACACCAAGTTTAACATTACATTACAGTACAATGTTCTAAAGGTACAATGATACAATAGTGTTTCCAAACATAAATGGAAACCATACACAAGATAACATGATACAAATAAACAGATGAATACAAAGTATCATAATTGGCTCCAAGACAAATACAACTCTGGAGTCGCTGCAACAGCACCAATCCGCACCTCTCGATCCTCGACTAGGGACCCAATGGGGTGCTTAGCACGTTCCACCCGACCATGTGAGTCTGAAGACCCACCCCCCGTGCTAAGGGGCTGACAAGAAAGATTCCTCAACCAAGAACATCCAAACACGGTACCACAAGACTCAACGTCATACAAAAGTGTCATAAAACTCAAGGATTACAATGACATAATCAACAACATCCAAGAGACAACATAATAACTTAAAGTCATAATCCCATCACATAAATCAAGCAATGACCAATAAACAAGTAACCAAAGGATGATCATGAAACACTTCCAAATCAAACTGAATTAAGGAACATAATACAATTCCAAATTGCAATTAAACAATACAATAACATCATATCATAGTACCATAAGAATACAAGGTCATAAATCAAATATCAATGAGATCATACAAGACCACAAAGTACACCAAAGATATATCAAGGCAATAATCACAAATCAATATAAATCCATATATCAACAATCTAAACCAACCCCCACAACCTACTTCCAGAGGAACACAATAAAGTAAAACACATGGGCAACTAGGGGAGAGTGTCATCGCATAGTCCTACATGGGCTATCCTGTGCTCTTCCTCCCAACTGGAGGCGCCGGTCCCATCTATGGCTATCCTATGCCCTTCCTCCCAACTAGAGGCGTCGGTCCATAGGGTGACTCATGCAGAGCCGTAAACCTCTCGTGAGGACGAGGTCACGACCTTGCCAACCACGGCCTTCTCAGCCTTCCATTAGTTTGCAAAAGCACTAATGAAGACGAGGCATCCTTTTTTTTTAATCTTATAATGATATTACTACCCATCCCACCTAAGTTAATTATTAGGTTTTCACTTGATTACTAACTCACTCGTGGGTTATCCTATGCCCTTCCCCTTAAACGGGGCGTCGGCCCCCACGAGGAGCCACTCTCCCTAGAGACCCAACAACATAAAAACCAAGGGTTGTACCTTCATAATTTGAACAAAGAATCACAACATAAAAGCATTGTGAGGCATTACCCATCTCGCTAACAAGTACCAAAATCAGAGTCTCACAAAGTTTTGTACAACCCTTTCAAAATCCTGATACCAAAACACTTGCCACTTCAAGGGCATATAAAAGGAGAGACATCAACAATAAAAAAATAAGCCTCTGGAAGATTCTCATAAATTTTACACTAGGGTTTCCCCATCAAAGAACTGACAACAATAATTGCAAGGCCACAAGAACTAATTGTGATTCAAATATAATGAGAGAATACATTAAAATAAGATCAACAACTCCATCCAGACTACATAATCAACTTCGATACGAACTAAATCGGAAATCCAAGGGAAACCTCTATTTTCTCCTCTCGGAATACCCATAACTCAAAGAACTTTTCAATTTGACTCATTAACAACTCAAGCAGAATCATCAATCATGACAATGATAACATTAACTGATTTACCACTTAGGGTAAAGAACAAAAGAAAACATATGGGTTCCCAACGAATAGCAACATAAATTAAATGAGAGAAAATCTCCAACTCAAAATCAACTCACGAAAAGTCATATTGAAAGGGTCTATCAAAACAATCCATAAAACCACACATTCAATACAATATAACCATTCATTCAATAAGAAGTAATTTGAAACAATCTAAAAAGAACATTATTTTAAAGATCAATCATTTCCAACATTTAAGGATATCACAATATTGCGAAGTGAAGATATGATCTGATGTTTTTAAGCCATAAGACACTAAGTATACTCTTCCAAACACAAATTTAAACAAATATTTTCCAATTTCCACATTATACTGTTACTCTTAAATAACAACAATCTCCATTCCTAATTCTATCACTCTCTTTTTTTGTCAAGATTACTTAATTCCTTTAGATAAAATAAGTCAATAACTTTACGATGATATAATTCAATAACTTCCTTAATATTACTCAATTAATCATCTAATCCATTTAATCATTTTCTTTCTTCTAACCTACAAAAGTGATAACATTAAACTAGCATTTAAGGCTTCCTTTCTATCCTATCTCTTCAACTATTGAGACATCATTTAAGTCAATTTAAAGAAAACGAAGAGACATATTTTAATATCTATCTCACTACACATTTATCACAATTGTAACTCCATTCCCCTAAAGCTATATGCATAAAACATTCAACCTCTAATTCTATGAACACGCAACTTCCACATATTTCACCTAAAGCCACGAGACACCATGATTCCAAGAACTACCAAAGTGACATTTAAACCAAAATAATTCACATTAAGATTTACCAAAGTAACCTTAACCTCCTTATTTAATCAATTTTAAAACAAAATGAGAACACAATAACCCAACCCACTATATACAACAATTAACACGTAAGAATGACTTACATCCGTTAAATGGCTTAAAGGAATTCAACAATAAAAGAAATTATCTAATTGAAGAAAGAGTCCTCCAACTACCTAACGCAATAAAATCAACTCGTAACTAAATCTACTTGTCTAAAATAAAATAAAATAAACCATTTGAACTCTTAATAATATAAATTAGTAAGGCTAACCTTCATTTAAATTCTAAATCAAATAAATAAGTGAAACAATTCTTTCTCAATTAATTCTATGCTTAAAATATGTCCTTATAAAGGATAATAAAACAAAAGTTTATTTTAGATAAAGGAATATTATCATAAACTTATCTATTGCCTTATAGATACCTCACATATTAGAAATTACTTTCATTTAAACAACCCTTTCAAATATCTAAATGCAATTAATTCACTTTTAATTATTATAACAATCCCAATTACATTTCCAATTGCTAATTATTGCAATGATGAAAATAACATACAAATACATGTGTATACATATTTATATCTTTCATTTGTTTACTCTTAAGTTATAATCATGATATACTTATATATACATATATACATATAATAAGATCAGAAAACAAATTTCATTACTCCAATTAATAAGTTAACAACAACGTATATATACAAACATATATATATATTAATTGGGGAGAAAACGTTGTTTTTTTAAATACGCAGGGAGAACACATATATATATATTCACATGTCCATGAAACAATAATCATATATATTCCAACCATAATCTATTTATGAAAATATTCTTCAATAGGAACAGAAACTCCAAAGAATTGGCAGAGATGGAAGGCAGACCTATGCACAAGTTTAGGTTTAAATAAGAATAAAGATAGGCGTAGGGGAAAAATTAGAGAAACAATATTCAGTCTGATTACCTACGTTTCAAAACACAATCTGAAAGAACATCAGTTTATCTGAGGAAAACAAATTCACCTGAAGAGAATGAGGTCAGAAGTTAAACAAGTGTGCAAAGGTATCAGGGAGGTTATATATAAGTGCTTAAGAATTCCTATTATGATCAAGTGCGCGGATGAGATAGGTTGCCAAAGAAATCAGATAAATTATTTAATTTACTACATCCTTGTAAATCTAAAATTTGCAGCTGTCAAAGGTTTCAGGGAGGCTATTTAATTCTGTACAATGCCTCAACTCTAATTACTGTAACTGTGACAGGTTGCCAAGTATATCAGAAAGTGTATATTGGAATTTGGAAATATCGCCATCTACTCGCATTATCATCAAATCTCAAATGTTATCCGCAAGACTTAAGGGAAAAAGAAAGATGAGGTGCAAGAACATGACTTAAGAGAAGGAGAATATTGTACAACTTTTCTGTTTTGAACTAGATGCAGTTTTGTTTAGAGGCGAGTTTCCTGAGACGCGCTCAAGATTGAAGTTTGGAGATTAATCTTCACCACAAATAGCGGAAAGCTCTCTATCATGTTAGTGATTGACAATATTTTATTTTCAAGTGCTGGAACTGCGACAGATTGCCAGAAGAAACAAACAGGATATGCAAATCTTTAAAGGCAGCTGAGACAGGATAATAATGAAATCAGAGAGATTATCTAAATATATAACATCGGTGACTCTACTCAATTCGTTATCAGGAATAGGAGATAGGAGTAGCATTTTCTTGGTTAGTAAAAAAAATGAAATCACAACATTCAAAAGCATCATTCCATGTTTAAGTTTCGAACTCGAGTTATCATCTAAACAACATTCAGCTTTTCAATACAGCTGAAAGCATGGGTTTCACCTAAGAAAATTCCCATAAGGAATGGTTTACGCCAACTTCTATATGATCAAAGCCAAATTAAAATGAAATCGAGATTCCAAGCAAAAAGAACAACAAACGAAAGTCATACATATCACTCTCCACAAACCAATGGAAAAACTCAGCAGAAGGTAGGCCAATGCATAAAATTCAGTTTTCACGGATATAGAATGACTTACCCGAGATTTTATCTAGAATTAAATTGTAATGTCAGCGTAAAGATGTTCTGCAAACAGCTATCCAAGAGAGAGCCAATGCAATAGAGTCCCGTTCGAATAAGAGAAGAAGGGATGAGGAAGTCGTGAACCTAAAAGGATGAGGAGCCCCCCGAGCATCAGATCTCAAGGAGGATAATAAATTTTTTTGTCCCCTTTCACATTGACAGGACGATCCTCTTGTAACTGCTTTCCTTTTGCCTTCTCTCTCCCCCCCCACAAAAGCTGAATATAGCTATTATTTATTTAGTTAGCAATAAACTATTCACCTTCCATTTTCCAATTGCTTTCCTTGCATTAAAACACTTCAGCTTCCTATCTATTTAAATTCCTTATTATAATAATGATCTTTGAACAACTAATAAATTATTAATTATTATCGAATATCATTAAAGATTGTTCATTTTTTATAAAAGTGTATCCAAGGTGGAGGTAGAGATAAATATAGTATTAAGAGTGTGTGAAATAACAAAAGAGGTGTGATGAGGGTGTGAGGTAAGCAGATAAGACATAGTCATGGATGGATGAACCACATTTTTTATTAAAAATGTGTGTTGTACACCTTGTATAATAATCCTAATAATACTAATAATATAAAAAATAGTTAATTGTGGTACATCTTATGGATGCATGTATCACATGGGTTAGGTATTATTAGGGACACTTTTATGTTGTATGAGATATTGGGATAAATATTTAATGTGGGTGTCACATTAAAAAATATTTATTGTTGAAAATTTTTAGTACCACAAATTTAATTTGGGGATCATGGATTTGTTGGTGTGAACATGTTATATTACCTAATTGGTTCTCATCTAGGTCCTATTCAAACTTAGTCAATTACGTTTATTGAGGACATTTTTAGGTTATTTAAATTTATGTCTCATATGAAAAATTGTGATACTTGTCATAATCTTGTGTTGTACTATTTCTTCACCTTGCCTATACAAGCAAGGCTTCTCTTGTACATTATGTATTGTTGTATCATTTTTTAATTCTATAATCCAATATTCAAATCCTTGATACTCTCTTGTGGAAGGCTATTTTTGGTTGCTTGAGTCTAGTGTAAGGCTCTTGCATGGTATAAAATCTTTAGATCTATAAGCCCTTTCTCAAATCTGAGAGTTATTTTGGTAAAAAAAAATTGTTGGGTGCATTTTTAGGAAAAATGGACCTCATCATTGAATTCAAAGGCCCGGAAAAAAAACATATATAAAACTATAGGGTTTGGAGATTTTTAATTTAAACATTTTTATGGATTTTAAAAAATTGAAAAATTTTGTATGATCATATGAAATCTATTTAATCCATATGGATTTGATGTTGTTTGTAGGTTCTAGTAGAATATTCCCTATGTATTCATTGGTACAGGTGTCAATATAAATGGGTGTCACCTTTATGTCAATACTCATCACTTGAGTATGATTTTCTAATTTTTAACTTGAACAAATTAGATTTTTGGCAATCTACAATTTTTTCTTAGCCCTTGGTAATGTGGTATAGGAGCTTCCAATCATGCTCAATCTTGGGTGACTTAACACCCTCTAGGAAATGTGGCCCCATCATACCTCATATTTTCTCAACTAGTAGTTCATAGCTCATACACTACCCTATGATCCTTCTCCACCACTTCCACTAGATCTAGTAACTTAGCCTTTTTTTGTCACCTAAGTGTTGCCTAGGTGAATGGCATTGCCCCAATATTGAAGTGGAAATATTTTATATTGCTAGAGGAGCGATGTTTTTATGGGAGGCATGAATTTTTGCTAAGGTATTATGTTGTTTACTTATTATAGGAATCAAAAGGCTAGTTTTGAGCACTTCATAGTGGTATAGGTAATTTTTTCATATTTTTCTATAGGTGCCTAATATTTTAGTTTGAAGCCTAAATTTTCTTATAATCTTTGACAAGCCATATCTTATAACCACGATGTCCAAATTTCAACTTATTATAGGCATATATCAAAGGTATTTCTAATAACTACAAATATATCCATGTTAATTTTCTAGATTATTCCTTAGATATTAAAATATTAGTTTGGAGAGATTTCAATACTTTGGCTATTTTTTGTATAAATTGATGGTTGATTTTTCATAAGGGGATTTATTTTTTTATAAGTATTAATTTAGATTTTGGAGGTTTCATATTAAATTATTATTGTATATTATATAATTTTTCGGCCAATGTTTATTTCTCTAATGGTAGATTCCAATTCATTTGAGCTCCTTGCTCCTCATAACTATCATACATAGATATTAAAGATGAAATAGTTTCTCCTATCTAAGGTTTTATGGTCTACTTTGAATAAAAAAAAGCTAATTTCAATAGGGAGTATAGAGGTTTTCTCATAGGAAAAAATGTGTTGAGGCTATAGGTTTGATATATTTGAATATTTTTGACATCTTATTCTTTCATATTGAGGAATGTACAACAACCAAACTGTATGAAATAAATTCAAAGATCTATTTGGTATAATTAGTGGATTTTTTTGTACTTTGTAAATGGATGAAAATTTGACTTCTCTTTCTCCTAATACATTTTATTCCATTGAAGATTATTTGGTTAAGAATGTATAAGATCCCAATTGGCTAGTTGTGGGAAAGATAAATATATGGAATTTATATTCTTAAATTTTTTGAAATTAAAAGAACCATTTGTTATCTTCTACCATTTATTCCACCATGGATTCTCTAGGTGATGTATTTACCATCCTTTTTCTTTTTTTTCGGAACATTTAACTATTAGTGTAAATATTGTCTTTGTATATCTAGTTAGGATATATCCTTTCTAAGATTGACCTATTCACACTTTTCTTAAGTTTATTTAGGTATTTTGTGATTTTGTTTCACTTTGTGAGACACCTCTTGCATGAAAAATTTCCACTCACTTAAGCACTTTTCAAGTGATCCACATCTGGAGGGGTAGTCAATCATTGTTTCCTACCTTCTCTCCTTCTCATTCTTTCTTTTATATGCAAGGATCATCATTGTATTTTATACTCTCATTTTGTATATGATAGATATTGATATTGTGCTAATTCAGTTTCACTTGTAGAAGGTTATATTGTGCAAACTAATTCTTACCAATCCTAACATAGTATCAAAGCTAGGTTTGGTTGAAGGTGCGAGTTCGATGTTTAAATAAAGATTGCTCGATATTCTTGGCTTCTCACACATCAGTTCTCTTTCTAATTTTGCACGTTTCTTTCTGCATCTAAGTGATTCCAATAGGTAGCTCTATTATTGAAGCACCATGGAGTTCAACCATCATTTCCATTGCATTGGAAGGTCCAAGAAATGAAGAAATACCTTTTGTTTGACGAAAAATGGTAACTTCATTTTTTTGCAATTTTTTTGTCTTATACCTTGTATTGTCATACAAAATCTATACATATCTATATGTATTTTTTTTGGAAAAAAATCATTTTTTCTCTAGAGGATAAAATTTCCCTCTACTTATTTAACTGTTTGGGTCAATATTTGTCATTTTTCAAGGTTTGTGGGAAATATTGCTCTATTAGTCTTTCTTTGTTTAAGGGTTAGCAATATTGGTTAGAGATCATATTCTTACTTCTAGTTTGAGGAAGGCTTTGTGAGAAGAGAATTATGATTAGTTTTCATTCTATGTTTCTATAGACATTTTGTGTTTTGACCTATTTATTTCTCCAAGGGTTCACTCTGCACACGATCTATCTTCCTTTTGCACGCTCATAATCTCCCTCTTCACCAACCTCTCTAATTGCCAACGATTAGTAAATTGTGCAATCATAGTTAGCATACCATAGAGTCACAATCAGAAGGCTCAATTTGACCTTTACTAGTAGAAGTTACTATAACTACTAGGTCACAGATAATAAACCACTAGGTTGACTACTTAACCACCAAGCTCACTTTCATACTTATAAAGAAGGGGTTTTTTCATTTTTGCATAGTTTGCAAACAAAGAGCTAGTTTTTAATTGTAAATAGTTGACAAAAAGTTCTTCCCATGTTGAACACTTTAGAATCAAGATGATTTAGATATTATTATTTTTAACAAATTTTTGGTCTCTCTTCTAAAAATAAAAATTAGCAACTGGTAAAATTATTGTATCTTTTGATTGACAACTCAAATTTGAGAATCTTTTTTTCTGAAAGTTAATAATTTTTAAAGGATGGTCTGTTGGAAATATTTTGCACTATTGTTACAAAGTTTCAGATTTTGTTCCAGATTGGACACGCCTATGCACTAAGTTATAATGTGTCAAATTTAGGGGGGTATCTTGAGTTGTGCCTTTGAGCACTTTCATGTGTTAGATCTTGAACACTTTTGTATTTCCCTTTAGTTCTTTCTTTTTGTACATCAAATTCTACAAAAAATCTACTAAGAATGGAGTCTAATAAACTCATTAAGCCACTTACACCCTTCAATTATCGTGAATGGAAATTTGGCATTTCTCTTCTACTAGAGAATAAAGGGTTATATAGGATAACTATGGGAAAAGAAAAAGAACTCAATATTGTGAGAGATAAGAAAAAATAGTTTAATAAGTGTGATCAAGACATCATATTATTGTGTCTTAATATATCTCCATGACTTCTATTTCATATAGAGGCCTTGAAAAAACCTAATGAAGTTTGTATAGCCTTGGAAAAATGATTTGGGAAGATTAAAAAACAAAGAATTCATGAGTTGTAAAATGAACTCATCAATTTGATTCCAAGAGATTTTGACACTTTAGAGGACTATTTCACAAAATTCAAATCATTGAGGTTGTAGTTACAAGAATGTACAACATAGAAAAGAAGGAATATCAACTCATCCTTTCCAATCTCTCCAAGTTAAGTCCTAAATATTTTTCCTTTGTCCCAACCTTCTATAGCACCAAAAAAGCTCTTACAAACAAGTGAAATTTTTCATCCTTAGATGACTATTACGGAATCGACAAGAGATCAAGAAAATTCAATTTAGATGGGTACTTTGAAGTCATATAAGCCTCAATCCCTCATTGCAATAAATAGAAAATAGAAGGCTTAAAACAAAAGAGAGAAATAGAAGGACAAGAAAACTAAGGATGACAATAAATCTAACAATCAAACTGAAACTTTTTTAAATCAAAGGAAAACCAATATAGAAAAATTGAAGTGTTTCTTTTCAAGAAATATTATCATAATGAAGATAAATGTATGAAAAAAATGATTGACCATATTACATATCTACTTGAGCAACAAGTGGTTCTTACATCTATCATAGAGTCTTTATCAAATTCAGAATCTTCTAAGGCGGAGGATAAATCTAAGGGAAAATAACTTAAGGAAATTGTAATTTCTAAGACTAATAGTTAGATTCTTGACTCGGGAGCTTCCCATCACATGTCTCCTTATCCAAAAGTATGCATTTCATTATATCATTACGATACATAACAAATATTTATTGCAAAAAACACTTACATGTGTGTTTGTGGACAAGGAATTGTTGAGATATGTAATTAATATATCACTAATGACTTGTTTGTTCCTAAAATATCCAATAATATTCATTTTGTATATCAGCTCATAGATTCAAGGAATATCTAGTTGATTTCACATCTAGTTCAACCACAATTAGAGATTCGTAGAGTAGAGAGGTGTATTGCAGTTGATGATATTGATCATTTATCTTGTGTTTACACCTCCCACTTTTCTCTAGAGGATTTATTCTCATAGGTTCATTCTCCTACTTCTAGTATGGATAATTCATCTCCTCCACCATCACTTGTTGCATCAGATTTTAGAGATGCTTCATAGAGAGAATCCAAAAAATATTTCTAGAGTGACATCACATGGATCATTTGAGCATCATCTTTTGGGGGAACATTCATTGTATGCTTTTTGTATCATATATTTTATGGAGAGGAGTTTTATTCCCACTAGGTTTTCTCCTTTTCTATGCTTTAAGATAGATTTCATTGTTCATGGATAATTAATATGGATAGTATCCAAGTCCCATCATCATTATTATATACATTATTCCTTAAGTTGCACTTAAGGGGGGCGTTAGTGATAATAGTTTCTTTGTATATCTAGTTATAATATCTCCTTTCTAAGATTGACCTATTCACACGTAGCTTTAGTTTACTTAGATATTTTTCTCTTTTGTCTCAATTTGCGAGACACCTCTTGCATGCACATTATTCACTCACTTAAACACTTTACAAGTAATCTCACAAGTGTTCCATATTTAGAGGGGTATTCATTCATTGTTTCCTACCTTCTCTCCTCATCATTTCTTATATATGCAAGGTTCATCATTGTATTTTACACACTCTCATTTTGTATATGATAGACATTGCTATTTGTTCTAATATTATTTCACTTGTAGAAAGTTATATTGTGCATTCTAATTATGTCCAATCTTAGCATTAACTAGAGAGCAAGATAATTTTTATCTGGTTGCATGCACTTCCCAAGAGTTAGGCATTAGTACCCTAATCACCCAAAGAAAAAATTAAGAAGAAACCAAAAACTAAGATAGAATCTAATGAGCCTTGTAACTCTCCCAAAGAGGATAAACATAAGAAGGAGAATTCCAAATTTTCTTATTGTAAAATAATTATGCATGATGAGCATATTTGTTACAAAAATATATTGATGATTTGAAGCACCTTCTTTAAGAGAATAATATCCAATGGCCTTCAATAATGTCTTATGTTCAACATATACAGAGTTAGGGATAGTTGGATTGGCTAATGTGATATAAAAGATGAAATTTAAGCCACTTTTTATATCTACAATTCTTGAGTCAAGGTGATGGCTTCGTAATTTTGAAGCTTCACATCATATGGCTTCATCACAAGGTATGTTCTCCTCATTTGAGCCTTGTACACTACTAAACACCTTGATGGGGAACACCACATATATATGTGTTTGTAGGAAAGGATCTATTGACATGGTAGGAGGCACTTTTACTGATGTACTTTATGTTCCATTCTTGCCAACCAAACTCCTTTCCATCTACTACATTACACATAGTTGAGTATTGAATACTTTTGAGTTCAAACTTGATTCTATTATTATCACAAACTTGGAGAGTAGAGATATCATTTTTTATGGTATAGTAGATCTCATACATCTTTTTTGTACACATTTTCACATTTTTCCCTTGATTATGTATTAGTTCCTTTGATTGGTATTCACACTCATGCATCTTCTATGGAATAAATTTCTAAGGATAATTTTGGTCACTTGATCCTTGGTGTTCTTGAGAATTGTCTTGAGCTTCCATATCCTCTACCTCTTTCTTCTTTAGAGATTAGTGTTGTCATGGCTTCCACTACATTCTTGTCTTTTTATATTTAGCTTTATGGGATGATTTCTTGATAGGCATTATAGATTTATTTTATAAGTCTCATCTTGAAATTTTGGAGGATACACTCAAGTATATTCATTTCCTTGTTTATTAAAATTATGGAACAAATATTATCACATCTTTGGTGAGTGTTTGTCATGATTCATTATAGGTTTTTGGATTGGTTACACCTCATTACATAAATGCATCCTTTGATTCCAACATGTGGACACTTGAAGAGTTTCTAGAGGTACCTATCATGAGACTTCCTTCCTCATCACTCTACTTGGATTTGTATTTTCTTCTGCATACACCATTGGATTTGTTTCTTCCCAAGGGACGAAATGTTGTTTTCCAATTTTGGGTGAGTTACTTATTTGTGGAGGGATATATAGTCTCACTCTTTCTCTCCTATCAAGGGTGTTATTGATTGTATATTTATAATGGATATAGTCCTTGTGGGGTCATTTTTAGTCCTTCCTCAAAATTACACGTGTTTTTTTCATATTTTCTCTCTTTGGGGGAGGGTTCTTCCTACACATTTTTCTCCTTTACCTTACAAGGGCTTGTTTCCAAGACCCATCTTGTGTAATACCCCTCCTGTTACTGTTTGGACTTATTATGTTTCTATGCTTTGGTTTGATACTTTGATACTGTGATGATACTATTATGGTTTGGTTTGGTGGTTTGGTTAGTAGACTATTTGGTGATTATGCTTATACATTTGAGGACATGGATATTTCTTATGACATTATGGTTGGTGATGTTAGTTGATTTTCAAAATTATGTTATGATGCAGTGATTTAATAAATTATGTTATGAGATGATCTGTTAGTTTAGAGATGCTATTTTATCATTTATATTATATTGTTAGATTAGATGTGATGAAAGGACAGTGTAGCATCACTTGTTCTTGAGTGCCCTGCTACTCTGCGATTCCTTCTCACAATGTAATGCTTTGATTTTATTTGTGTATGCACATGTACACGACCTCGTTTGTATGCAGGGATTGCAGGTACAGAGTCACGATTCCACCTACTTTGGCAGGACAGGCCGAGCACCAATAACCCAACGGTATAATGTTGAAACAGAGATGACAAGGAAGTCACCCTGTCCCATGTTGTCAAACCGTCTGATTGAATAGTATTGTGTGTTTTGTGGTTGTCATTTTAGTAATTTATTACTGTGTTTTGTGTAGTGTCTTGTTTGTATGTTATTTACGTTGGTATTTTATAAGTTGTGATTTATTTAATTAAATGGTGGCAATAAATGTTTATATTTGTGTGGGAATTAATTTGTATCAAAATATTTAAAAGTAATATTTTAAAAGTCACGTGTTTTAGTTAAATGTTAATTAAATATTAAATTTGTGCTTTGTTAATTTAATTAAATTATCTTGTTTAGGATAATTATAAAATAAATAAATTAAATTATGTGCATAGCAAGTAAGGCTTGCAAAAGAAAATTTAAAACAAAAAAAAGTATTGATAAATAGAAAAATAAATAAATAAAAGAACAGAAAAGATAAAAGGACGAATGAGAATTAAGTGTTGGCTGAAAAACTGGAATTAAATTAGATAGTTTCTTTTATATTGGATTTTTAGAGTTTTCGAAAAAGGAAAGAGGTATCTTTTATTTAATTGAAAATTGGTGAGTTTTCTCACACAGGAAGATTGTGACAGAAGTTGAAAAAGAAAAAAATAAAAATAATGACTTTGAATATTGAGATCTTCTAAGTTTTCGGAAAAGGGATTGGTCATTCTATTGCTTCATGTTTTTGGGAAGGGTTTCTGAGTAGAATATTTTAGATTTGAATTTGAGCACGGTATTCTGGAGAGGAGATTCTGAAGGAGGAACGAAAGTTGTTCGAGAAGACTGTCAGAATCAAGCGAGCTTCATCATATTCTCAAATAGCGCAGGACTCCAGGTTTCATTCTCTCCTTTTGACTTCTTTGAATCTGTAAAAGAAATAAAAATTTGATCTGAATAAATCTAAGCTTGTTATGGAAAAATCTATCTGAGAATTGGATAAATAGGATCTCTGTGAGAAAAGAAACTGTGAGGGTGTAGAAAATTTTTTCTTGAAAACATTTGATTGCAATATTCATTTGTTGAGGATGTCCAAATTATCCATGTTTGATTTGGAAAGAAAATTGGTTTCCCTTTTGAAAATTAAATGTGCTTTGAAATCCATACCCTCTTATTTGTATATAGTTATTTTACTTATTTTATTTTTTACCAGTTTCTCATACTGGATCAATTTGAGTAAATATATATATATATATATATATATTACCTGGTGTATATATATATATATATATATTTATTGTATATGTAATTGTATAGAGATATATATTCAGTTGTTTTATATTTTATATTGTTATTGGGGACTGTGATTTTCATTTTTTTTATGGGTCGAATCGTACGGCATCGAAATTCTGTGTTGGGAAGTCTTTTATAAAAAAAAAATTATATGAAATAAAAATTTTGTATTGGGCAGGAGGGAGGGACGGCAGTGTCGTACCCTTTCCCATACCCAAGGGGGTCGGTGGACTGCACAGCAGTCCCCATACGGACTACCACTTGCCTTGTATATTTCTTTTGGGCACCGAAGTTTTTAAATATATATATATATATATATATATATATATATATATATATATTTATCAATATGAATCATTTTATTATTATTTGTTTTTAGAATTTTATCAATATGAATCATTTTATTATTAATTGTTTTTAGAATTATATATATATATTTTTTGAAGTGCTTCGTAGGTTGTTTAAATTATGAAATTCAGTTTCATGTATTTATTAAAAGAAAATAATTTATCAACCATGTTAAACCTAGATAAAACTTTGTACTAAGTTATAATATTAAAAAAATGGAGATTGTAAATGCAATAAAACTAAGCGTTTATTTGGAATTGTGATAGGATCGTGTGAAAATTGAAATGGTGTCTTGAATCATGGGATCTCGATTGTTGTTTAATTTTCCATTCTAGCATTGTTTTGACTTTTATATCGATGTGGGAACCCTATTGTAAATTGTGAAACCTTAGTCTTTCTAGAGGCGTGCTTTACCCTTGGATGTTATTCTCGTATTTTTGTGCTCATGATGTTGCGTGATTTCAGTATTGCTATTATTTTGGAAGGGTTGTACGAGGTTGTTGTGAGATTTGATTATGAGTTATTACGAGATGGGTTTGCCTCGCATGTCCTTGTTTTGAGTTATAAGCTTTATTCGTCATGGTACAACCCTTACCTAGTTCTGATTATTGTTTTGGGGTCTTAGGGAGAGTGGCTCTTCGTCGGGGCCGGCGCCTCGAAAGGAGGAAGAGCACAGGATAACCCACGTAAGAGTAGTATAACAAGTGATAACCTAAAAATAGAACTTAGGGGGATGGGTAGTAAAACACACAATATAATAAATATTAGATACCTCGTCTATGCATTAGGGTTATCATAGACTATTGATAGACTGAGAAGGTCATGGTCGGAAAATTCGTAACCTCATCCCCATGAGAGGTTATCGGCTCCGCATGAGCTACCCTATGGTGCCGGCACCTCATGTAGGAGGAAGGGCCAGGATATCCATAGATGGGCGTCGGCGCCTCAGTTAGGAGGAAGGTCCAGGATAACCCATGAAAGCTATGCGATGACACTCTCCACTAGACACCTGTTTGCCTTGTTTCCTTATTGCCTCTGGGATTGTATTTTGGATGTTGTATCAATTCTTCTGGAGTTGTATTCTTAATGTTGTTTCAAATTCTCTTGAAAATGAATTATGAATGTTCTTTGGTGACTTGTTTAATTGTTATTGCTTTGGTTAATTGTGATGAGTTTCATAGCTTTATCTTATTATGTTGACTCGTGAATGTTGTTGGTTATGTCATTGTAATCCTTGATGTTGTACTTGAGTTTTGTACTATATTGTTCTGTTGGAGTTGTTTGGCATTCATGGTCATGATCTCTTCCTTGTCATCTCTGAGCACGGGGGGTGGGTTATTTATAACTCACATGGTTGGGTTGAACGTGCTCTGCACCCGTTGGGTTCCCCATCAGCATACTATCTTCGCCGCATACCTTCAATTGGAGTTTGTTCCAGCGGTTCACTTTGTAATTCTGATATTATTGTACTTTGTATTATCCCACATGTTTGGGAAATTTATTGTAACTCATTATTGAGAACATTTAATCTAATGTTTAAACAATGATGTAATATGTAGGATCCTTTGTAACATTATTGTAAGAGATTCTTTATGATTGTAATATGTGATGTATTGATAATCTCACTCTTGGTTCATGGATGTACTTTTAGTAATGGTTTTGCAATTTTATTGGATAAGTTGTTTAAATATTATCTTTTACTTTTGTTAATAGTTGTGTTGCAATGTGACCTTGCGTGTCCCAGAGAATGTAACGTTAAGTTGTTAATGTGCAATGTAAATGTAATTAATGTTTAATTGCATGTTTACCTTATGTTATTATAAAAAAAAATTGGTTGCCATGTTTGTTCTCTGGGGTTTGCACGACAGGCATTACATCTTGTATTCTTGCATTTATTTTTTCTTCCCTAAGTTGTACTTAATGGGGGGTGTTGTTGTGAATGGAACATATTATCTTATTGGTTCCTATCTAGGTTTTATTCACACTTAGTTAAGTTTACTTAAGAAACTTTTAGTTTATTTATTTTTTATATCTCATGTCATATGTTTGTGACACTTATTAAAATATTGTGTTTTCCTATCTCTTCACCTTTCTTATATAAGAAACTATCTCATATGCACATGATTGTATCATGTTTTAATTTTATAATCTATAATTTGTTCGTTTCTACTATCTTGTAGAAGGAATTTTTTAACTTTTTAGGTGATTATGGCTACTTGAATTTTGTGTGTTAATCATATAGTTTTAGTGAGCTCATATTTTTGAGTTACATAGTTTATGTAATACCACTTAATAGTTTATGCAAACCTCATCTTATAAAAGCAAGCACATTAGTAGTTGTTGAGGTTGGCTTGTGTAACCTTTGGCTTGTTGTCTAGGTTGGATTGAGCATCTCTTGTAGGTTGTATACATATAAGCATGGATTTTGATGTGTAGTTATATGGTTTTCATTTGTTTTTTCGCATGGATGAATCTAATTAGGGTGATTGATGCTTCAAAATCTTGCATAGAGACTCTATAAGTGTATCATACTCTTATTTCTTGAGATAGTAAATTGCATAGTGTGGGTACTTTTAGAGGCTAGGTTTTCCCTTAAGATATTTTTCCTTGGGTATGTCTAGCATTATCTTGTGGTATGTTTGTTACTATGGGTGCTCACAAGAAGTTGAGTCCATTTTTTGGCCATTTAGTGGAATTGTTTTCCCTGAGTTTCAAAATTTGACACATTTGACCCTAAAATTTGAAGCACTTAGAGATGGAATCTTGAAAAATTCACTAATCATAAAATGTAGTACTCGGAGTCTAGTTTCCAAATATGTAATTTATTTCAATACCCAAATGATACAAATTGATTTTCAATAAGCGTTTCCAAAAACCACTGTTTAAAATTCATTTTTATTACCATACCATGCACGTGTACATCATCCATATTTTGACCTAAATAATCATATTGTTTTAAATCCTTTTGGGAAAATATTTGTAACTCACTAAAGCACACTTTCCATATTTTTTGTAAATTTTTATTGAATTTTTTTTTGTTAATTTTTTATTGGCCATATTTGGTGTTTTGAAAAATCATCATGTACGTCACACATAAGATGACCTGAACTTATCATTTTTTGAATTTTGTTTTTTAAATTGAAAAGAATTGTCTGAAGTACGCTTTCGTGTAATCTGTTTGTCAAAAAATTATGTTAATAAAAAGTTATTAAAATACTAAAAAAACCCTAATAATTCAAGTTTATGGACCTGTTTCATCATAAATTAATTGAAAAATAAAAAAATAATCCAATTGTAAAAAAAAATTACATATTTGGAATCTACACTATCTCATCTATAATGGGTTTTAATTTCGTCAAAAAATTCTACAAAAATGTCTTCAAATGTATGCCCAAAGTCATTATTTGCTTGTGACATTGCCAGGACCTTTAACTTGCAGGTCAAACCAGGTCCAGGGCCTATGTTCGGATCCCCAAACCTTTTCCCGAACTTGTTAACAAAGAAAAAACCTAGCCTACATTTCAAATTTTAAGAAATAGGATCTCATTTACTAAATGGGATCTTGTTTGGTTTATAAATGGGATCCCCTTTAGTAAATAGGATCTTGTTTCCCATTTGTCCATTGAAAATGGAATGGGATCCCATTTAATAAACGGGATCTCGATTTATAAACATCGGGTTCGCACATAGTAAATGGGATCCCGAGTTATATTTTATCATTTTTTTAATTTTACTGTCAAACAAGTACATCTTGGGTCTGCGAATTGTTTTATACGGCCAATTGCGACATATTCCCTATTTTCTATCAATTTTTGTCTTGTACAAGCTCTTCAACTTGGGATATTTTTCAATTTTGAAAGGAGGCATCATTGGGACACTATTACAAAGGAATTTTGTTGAATTGCTACTTGTTTTCAAAGGAGGAAGAGGAATTTTGTTTAATTGCTACTTGTTTGAAGGAGGAAGAGAAATTTTGTTGAATTGCTACTTGTTTTCAAAGGAGGAAGATGAATTTTGTTTATTTTCTACTTGTTTGAAGGGGGAAGAGAAATTTTGTTGAATTGCTACTTGTTTTCAAAGGAGGAAGAGAAATTTTTTTTAATTGCTACTTGTTTGAAGGAGGAAGAGAAATTTTGTTTAATTGCTACCTGTTTGAAGGAGGAAGAGAAATTTTGTTTAATTTCTACTTGTTTGAAGGAGGAAGAGGAATTTTGTTCAATTTCTACTTGTTTGAAGGAGGAAGGGGAAATTTGTTCAATTGCTATTTGTTTGAAGGAGGAAGAAGAATTTTGTTCAATTGCTACTTGTTTGAAGGAGGAACAAAGAAGGAAGACTTTCAAGTTTTTGACATTCATTTGTATATAATTTGAAATTTTTCGGTCATGGGATCACAATGTCGGATTAAGAGGAAAGATAGGAAGGTATTGACCCCTAAATAAATTGAAGCAAAGAGAGAGAAGGAGGCAAAAAGACAAAGAGATAGAAAAATGAGAATTCGATCAACGAATGATGTTGAAGCATCCAATTCCACAACTATTCAAGATAAAAACATTGAGGATACCATGGATGTAGATGATGCAAACTTGCAAGAGGTGAATGTGGAAACTAATAATAATATACAAACTACTCCCGGTATGTCTTCAAATATCTCTTTCAATGCTATGGAGAATGTTTCAATAGGCACAAATCTAGGTATGTCTTCGAATCTACCTTTGAATGAAATAGAAATGGTGTTTATGAGAGATTTAAAAGATGTTGGATATAACAATGTTGACATCGATAATATTCATAGAGTTCAAGATTTGAGTCAAATTGTTGTTGAAAATGAAAATGAAAATGAAAACCGTTTTGTTGTTGAAAATGAAATGAAAATCCTTTTATTGAAAATGAAAATGAATATCCTTTTATTGAACATGAAAATGAAAACCATTTTGTTGATGAAACTGAAGATGAAAATGAAAATAGTTTTGAAGTTAAAAATGAAAATGAAAATATAGGATGTGATGTTGAAAATGAATATATATTTTTTTAAATTGAAAGTGATGTTTTGGATAATCTTCTTGGTAATATTTCTTGGAGAAAAATAAGAACACATGCCAATAGATTATACAAACAATTCTTTTATTGTAAAAAAATTTCACTTCAATGTCAACTAATGATGCAATTGATGAGAATGCAGAAAATGAGAAAAGTAATGAAAAAGTTAGGCATTTTTGTTAAACAAAGAAGAAAAGATCAATCAGTAAAACATGTTATGTCTACTATTGCTAGTGTCATTCAGTCTATTGAAAAAAATAGTCGATCTAAAGATAAGAATGCAGCAAGAAGAGCTATAACAACTAGTATAGTTCATAAAGAAACTTTGAATAAAATAATGGTAAGAAATAGTAGTGAAGTTTTAAAAATACATCCTAAAATATTGTTAAGAGTGGTAAAAAGAAGATAAAGAATAGAAAATGATCCAATCAACCAATTTTGGAGTTTTAGTGGTTGACCCCCAAGGTCTGACATGAAATTGAATTTTGAAATCAAATCTTTGATTGAAAAATATCGGCATTATAATACTAGGGTGTAATCTAATGCTAGAGATGTTTTAAAATTAAGAGTGTGGTCCAAAGTTCGTGATCCTCATCCAAAACACCTATTAGATACAACACAAACTGAATTTTATAGAAAATTTTGTGGTGATTTAGTGTTACCTAGTAATATTAAAATAATTCAAAGGTCTTTTGAAAAATGTAAACCTAGGTATGTAAAAATTAATAAGCAACAAATATCTTCTTGTTGTAAAAGGCATGTTCAATTTTGTTATTTTTATGATGTTTTTTGATATATATGTTTTACTTTGCATATTAACATGATTATGCAGGAATGTGGTATTAATATGCCACCTAAAATAATAAGGGAGTTTATATCAAGTTTGTTTTGTGAAATATCTAATGGGAAATTATTTTATTTAAGTTCTTGTATTTCTGGACAATACACTAGTTATGGAAATATTTCATTCTTAAGAGTTTGTATCCATCAAAGTTTTGATAATGATTTTGAAAAATAATTAGTGGATGTTAAAAGATTTAAGAATGTTGACTATTCTTTAAAAGATGGAAAATTTGGAAAGCGTTGTGATTTAGTTACAAAAAAATTTAGTGTACATTCATTCATATTAGAATTTAAGAATAAGATTGTACCAAAATATGTCATGCACTCTCAACATGCTCAATGGCTTGATGGCCAATTTCACACATGTAGAAACACATTTCTAGTTGGTACTATACTATCAGTGGTTGATTTTGCGAAAAACTATACTCTAGCTCCACAAGAGGAAATTCAATCACAGTATTGTAATTCAATGCAAGTGGCTATGTTTGTTCATATTGTTTATAGAAATGCAGAGGATAGCACAGAGGCTGATAGAAAAGTTTTGAGGGAGTATTATTTCTATTTGAGTGACAACTAGTTACACTCGTCAAAGTTTTTTCAATACCATTTCAATATATTTTATACAAATTTAAGAGAAAAAGGAATATAGATGATAGAACACTTCATATGGTCAGATAATTGTACGGGACAGTTCAAGAATGCTCAAATGTTCTATTGGTTAAGTAGGGTTCACAAGGAACTTAATGTCCAGCATATGCAGAGTATTTTTGAAGCTAGGCATGGTAAAGGAGAACATGATGGAGTTGGTGTGTGTGTTAAAAGAATTATTGCTAGAGAACAATTGAAATTTGAGGACGCAGTAAAGTTTAAATATGCACATGGGATTGTGGATTGGTGCAATACAATATTATTTACACCTGGTTCAAGCGAGTACTCTACAGTCTGTCAATTCTTTTGGTTGGTTGAAGAAGAGAACATTCTACCTAGACTTGATTGTGAGACAATCAGTGGATCTACTAAATGGAATTCATTTAAAAGTTTGAATGCAAGCACATGGACTATTTGGACAAGGGACCTTACATGTTTTTGTCAGTTTTGTATCTCAGGAGATTGGGAAGCATGTGAAAATACAGAATGGGTTGAAGATTGGAAGCAAAGATCGTTGACACCTACATAAGCACATGATCAATATGAAACAATAGTTGAAGAAAATGATCAAGTGTTTGCATCAGAAGACTATGACCGTGTTTTAGACCTTGTACAAGAAGGTAATTTGATTCAATTTATTTCATTTTATAATACTAAATTATTTATTTATATGCATATGAATGGATGTATGTATATTGGTCAAATTATATGGACACACGCAAGTTATTAAATCAAATTTTGCTTGCAGGACATGTGTATGTTGTTGTTGCACCTAAGGGGAATGAAGAGGAAACAAAATATTTGTTGGATCATTGTGTGGAGACTAAACATAAGTTAATAGCACCTCGAGAAGATGATGATGGCTATCATTATCCAACAGGTATGGTGATCCCCTTAAGACATCCCTTTAAGCAAATTTTGATAACAATTTTTTGATCCCCTTAAGAAATTTTTTAGAACTTCTTTGATCCCCTTAAACAAATTTTGAGAACTTCTTTGATGATGGCTATCATGTTATCCAATATGATCAGTGGTGGTTGTTGGCACTTGGCTACGAAAATACCTGATAAGAAAGAATGTTCTACCTACATTCGAAGATTATGAAACACATAAGAGATTATACAATAGTCAAATTTTGTGGTGGCAACAAATATATGAACCAACAAGTTTTGATTATGTTGCTCTCTTGCACTCTTAGGGTTTTTCACCTAAAAGGAGAGAGGTAGGCCAAAAATTGTGGTGGCTCACTCAAAATTAATGCAAGTGTGATTGAAATATGTCTAAATGCAATGTCCTAAATGCATAAAACTAATGAAATAGATCACTTATTGAATGAAAACTAAGAAAATGCAAAGTGTTTGAAAACACATTGATGTATGCAAAATGACCTAGAAATGTTAACAAACAACAACAAAATTTAATGAAACTGGAGAGGTGCACCTGGTGGCTAGAAACTGATACAGAGAGGCTCTAGAATCCTGCAAAAATTATGGTGAAGCCCACTGGGACTCATTCGCCAAGCTGCGTGAATTAGTCATGTTTCTGATGAAATCTATCATAATAGGTTTCAGGATATTGGGTACTCAAATCTTCAAAAAACACTTTTTCAAGCCTGGTAGTGGGACTCATTCGCCACAGATGGTGAATTATTTCACCTTCAGAATTCTGAAAAGTCAAAGGTCAAATTTGTAGCTCCCGATCTACAATTCTCTTCCTGACAAGTGTCCAGATCCAAAACTAGAAAATTTGACATGTAGGTGTTCTCCAAGCTTCAATTAGGGCTTTTGACTACTTTGAATGACTTCGATGAATTAATGACACCTTTTAACACCTTTCTCTTTGACAAATCTGCATACAAGACCTAGAAAACACACATACAAAGAGGGGGGAAAGTGTTAAGGGTTAGAGTATAGGGGTTTTCCTTGGTCAAACCCCTAGTTGGTAATCAAACCCTTGAAAATGAAATGAAATGGAAAGAGAATGTTGAATGAACAACATGCAATGTCACAACTCACCAAACCCTTGATGTAGAAGTCTGAAGATATGCAAGCAATAGCTCCAATGTACTTGAAAATTCCTAAAATGCTTGATTGAATGATTAGGAATGCTTGAGTGCTTGAATGCTTGAATGATTGAATGAATGGGGATAAAATGAATAGAAAATATCATATTTATACACAATTATGCCCTAATTCCCGAAAATAGAACATCACAGGCCGACCTTAGGTCTTAAGAAATAAAAACCCACTAATAATTTGAAATTATTTTGATTTTTGTGCCAAGAGGGACTCATTTGCCCCTAATGGCGAATGGGTCCCACTCAAGGCATTCAAGTGGGTGTCAGGATTTATGTTGTCTTAAATGATGTTTATCAGGTTTATATTTTAAAATACACTTAAGTAAGGCATGCAAGTGCATAAAGGGGCCAAATAAGGAATAAGAAAGGTGTAATTATTGATGACAAGCCTAGAAAAGCATGAAAGTTTGTTACAACAATTTGAAATAAGACTTGGTAAGTGATAAAAATAGGTTATTTAGGTGAATTATATTAATAAGATCCTAGAAAAGTGTGAAAAATGTGTTACAACACTTCACAACAGTTTTACAAGGCATCAAAAAGTTCTTAATGATTCACAAGGACTCAAGACCTAATGTGAATGTGTTGACCACATTACAACATTAAACCAAGGAAAATTAGGCCAAGAACCATAAGAAAGACCCAAATGAGCGTGAAAATGTCCAAAGATCCATTTTCCTATGGTACATTTATCCCCCACTTTAGTCAGAGGATGAACTTGCTTCAAACTCACACTAAAGTAGCCATACCTACATATCAAGAGGGATCCAAATGCAATTATGCTAGCAAGATGAGACATCAATAATCAAGAGGGGTGATCAAGCCCCCAGTATCAAGATCCCATGGAAAACCAAACATAAGCACAAAGGAACACACATGAAAGTGATGATGAAAGAGAGAAAAGAAAAATTGGATCAAGCTTTGATCGTTTATCCAACTCATTGTGGATCAGATCTAGGTTGTTTTTTTGGAAAAGAAAATGCATACTCACTCTAAGGTGACAAAACTCATGGTTTTCCACTGGGTGAGAAGTCCTAAGAGGTGAGAAACATACACTCATGGCTGGTATGCACTCACACACACACAGGTGGCTATGGGGAAAGTCATGCCTTGGAATGGGCTTCCCACTCAACCATACCAAAGTTATACCTCCTGATAACTTTAATAAGGCACCACAAAAGAAAATGAATTTTCGAGCTTCATGAGACAAGCAAAGGTTTGTATGCTTAGAACTCATGAACAAACACGATGGCACCATAGGCATGCAAGTTGTGTTATGCAAGGTGGCCATATAAAAAATGCAAAATGCAGCATGCAAAAGATGTTCAAAGGAGTCTTGCTTAATTCATGTGAGGTCTTAGCTTAGGGAACATTGTGTCTAATGTCTCCAAGAGAGGACTGATCAAAGAATAGAAAATTTGCAACTTAGGGGATGCAGTGTGTCGTATCAAGCCACTAAGAGGAATGTAATATGCTAAGATAGATCACACTCATGAAGGACACTACACCCAATGTCATCCAAAAAGTGACAAATGCATGGTATGAAGTAAAAGGTTGCACTAAGAACCATGAAAAAGGAAAAATGAAAAATGAATAATGCTAATGTATGCCCCCACTTTAAAGGAATTTTGCTACACACTATACTATGAGCAATTACTTTAAAGTAGCAAACGAAAAAATGTAACCAAGAAAGAAGACATGAGAGACAACTTGGAAAGCCCTATGCCAAGTCATATGTTTCTGAGTAAAGCTACATCATGTAAAAGAAAAGGAAAGAAGAGTTTCCCCCAAAAATGAAAACACCAAAAACATAAGGGATCTATGGATTTGGGGTCAGTATGTTCATTGTTGCAATGTTTTATTAAAGAGCTCAAAACTATCATCATTCCCCAAATACATAGAACTGGAAGAATGACACAAAGAGAGAAAAAACCAAAGAAAAATAACCCTTTTGGGTCAACGTGGAAGAGACATAAGGTGTCTCAATGCTTTGCATCATCCCCAAAAGGAAAACACAAAACAAAAGGGAAAAGAGAAAAGGAAAAGGAAAAATGAAAAAGAAAGCCTTTTGAGTCAACATGAAGGAGACATTCTGGTCTCAATGCCTTGCATCATCCCCAAAAGGAAAACGCAAGAAAAGAAAAAGACAAGAAAAAAAGGAATAGAAAAAGAAAGGGGCCTTTTGGGTCAACATGGAGGAGACATAGGGTGTCTCCATGCATTATGTCATACCCAAAAGGAATAGACAAGAAAAAATGAAAAAATAAAAGCAAAAGAGATGCACGACATATAGAAGAATGAAGGTACAAATAGAGAAATTTCACAAAGAGAGAAAATAGAAAACATAACATCACGAGGGATCACATTACACACATGCAATCACACAAAAGAAAAGAAAACATAAAAGAATAGTAAGGAAAATGTAAGTCAACTGTCTAACAAGTCATCCACCTCCCAATCTCAATCGGTATAAGCGGAAGGTTAACAAAATAGCTAAGGGATAATGAAAAATGCATTACTAGGACAATGCTAACAACTTCTTGCCCCCACTGAGTGCAAGACAAGAATAAGCCAAAGTAGGTGATGGGAAAGGTCATGCAATAGTGAGAATGGAAGATTCTACAACTATTGCATGTCAAGGAGTTGGAAAGTGTTTCATGGGACTATTGGGTAGCAGTCATTGCCATCAAAGTGATACTTACTCAGTATTTCCTTCAATGTATGACACTCATCACTACGGTGTCCAAGAACACGATGGAATGCACAATGTGGCACATTGGAATCTTTAGGATATATCACCAACCTATTCATATGTGGTAATATTATGAGTTCTTTGTTTAAAATTATTTGCAATTTCCTTTCACGTTGAGGTGGTGGACGGAGAGGAAACTTAAGTTTTTGCAACTTGTAAGGACGTTTGTGTTTACTACATTCACCCTTTTCTCTAATTGGAGGAGAAAGACCCATGGGGATCCGTGTATCCTTATCATTGTTATTATTCAAGCGTTGCTCATGAGGAAGAAGGATGTTCAAGTCAGGGGCAGAGTCAAATATCACTGTGCCATCATCACGAAGCCTTGGATACTCTCTAGGAGAGTTACTGTTAAGAGGGGGATATTGATAGCCTATCCCCTTTGTGTTTTAATCAGTGGTTGTTTGCTCAAAAAGTTGTATTTCATGTTCAGTTGTTGTGTCACATCCTTGCTTGCTTAATATAGTAAAACCTTTTCCATGTGTGTCTTGAAGATTGATAGGAGTGTTTGTTACTTGATTATCATAAAATGGTTTTGTTTGCTTGTTTAAAGGAAATGGGTTCACCTTGTGCAGGGAAATTAGGTTCAACTTTTGTTTCAAGATGCAAGTAACTAAATGTGTCATGAGGTGGTACAGTAGGAAGGTCTTGTGGTTTCATGGATGGATAAAAGGATATGTTATCTTCAAGGTTATTAAGGAAATTATTTAGGAACCTACTCATGCTATCATCATTGTCTCCAATGAATTCAACATCGCGAGGAGGACATGCATTAGGAGTTGAAGGAGTAGGAGTGGGTTCAAGATCATTAGGATCAATTCCAAAGGCACAACTGGAAACATCTGCTAGGGACTTGAAGGACATCTAAAGCTTATTCAAACACAAAGCCATGATGTAATTACGAGAAAGTAAACTAGATGCAAGTAATTGAATAAAACATGAAATCTGGAAACAATAACAGTAATGCAACCACATAAAACAGAAGTGTATAAAATGAACTTGAAATGTCAAAAATTGCAGTGCAGAATGTGCAACTAGACTAATTCGCCCAAAGTGGCGAATGAGTCCAGGGAGGAATTTTTTTGAAATTTTTCAAAAAATTTAAAATGAATTTTATGCTTTTTAAGTTTTTAGATGCATAAATAATATGAATATGCAAAATTTTGGTATTTTTCAATGGTTTTAAATGCAATAATGCAATCTATATGATATTTTCACTAATGCAATTTTGAAAAATCTAGGATGCAAAACAATGCAAAACCTAATGCAATGTTTCCTAGGATGTAAATGCAATGTAAATTAGAAATAGAATGTTCAAAAGTCAGGATCACCAAAATGAACCAACAATTTTTGGTTATGTTGCTCTCTTGCACTCTTAGGGTTATTCACCTAAAAGGAGAGAGGTAGGCCAAAAACTATGGTGGCTCACTCAAAACTAATGCAAAAATGATTGAAATATGTCTAAATGCAATGTCCTAAATGCATAAAACTAATGAAATAGATCACTTATTGAATGAAAACTAAGAAAATGCAAAGTGTTTGAAAACACAATGATGTGCGCAAAATGACCTAGAAATGTAAACAAATAACAACAGAATTTAATGAAACTAGAGAGGTACACCTGGAGGCTAGAAATTGATGTAGAGAGGCTCTGGAATACTGTATAAATTACTGGTGAAGCCCACTATTACTCATTCGCCAAGCTGGGCGAATTAGTCCTATTTCTGACGAAATCTATCAGAACAGATTTCAAGGTACTAGGTACTCAAATCTTCATAAAACACTTTTTCAAGCCTAGCAGTGGGACTCATTTGCCATAGATGACAAATTATTTCACCTTCAAAATTTTGAAAAGTCAAAGGTCAAATCTGTAGCTCCTGATCTACACTTCTCTTCCTAGCAGGCGTTTGGATCTGAAACTGGAAAATTTGACCTGTAGGTGTTCTCCAAGATTCAATTAGGGATTTTGACTACTTTGAATTACTTTGATGAATTAATGACACCTTTTAACACCTTTCTCTTTGAAAAATTTGCATACAAGACCTGCAAAACACGCATGCAAAGAGGGGGAAAAGTGTTAAGGGTTAGAGTATAGGGGTTTGCCTTAGTCAAACCCTTAAAAATGAAATGAAATGGAAAGAGAATGATGAATGAACAACATGCAATGTCACAACTCACCAAACCCCTTATGTAGAAGTCTGAAGATATGCAAGCAATAGCTCCAATGTACTTGAAAATGCCTAAAATGCTTAATAAAATGATTAGGAATGCTTGAGTGCTTGAATGCTTGAATGAGTGAATGAATGGGGATAAAATGAATAGAAAATCTCATATTTATACACAATTATGCCCTAATTCCCAAAAAATACATCACAAGCCGACCTTAGGTCTTAAGAAATAAAAACCCGCTAATAATTTGAAATTATTTTGTTTTTTGTGCCAAGAGGGACTCATTTGCCCCTAATGGCGAATGGGTCCCACTTGGGGCATTCAAGTGGGTGTCAGGAATTATGTTGTCTTAAATGATGTTTATCAGGTTTATATTTTAAAATACACTTAAGTAAGGCTTGTCAATCCATAAAGGGGCCAAATGAGGCATAAGAAAGGTGTAATTATTGATGACAAGCCTAGAAAAGCGTGAAAGTTTATTACAAAACTTTACAACACTTTGAAATAAGACTTGGTAAGTGATAAAAAGAGGTTATTTAGGTGAATTCTATTAATAAGATCCTAGAAAAGTGTGAAAATGTGTTACAACACTTCACAACACTTTTACAAGGCATCATAAAGTTCCTAATGATTCACAAGGACTCAAGACCTAATGTGAATGTGTTGACCACATTACAACATTAAATCAAGGAAAATTAGGCCAAGAACCATAAGAAAGACCCAAATGAGTGTGAAAATGTCCAAAGATCCATTTTTCTACAGTACAATATAAAACTAGATTGGTATCGTGGAAGACCTACAAATAAAGAGCTATGGAAATTTTCTATGGAAGAGCATGAGACAATCATAGATGCGTTGCTAAAAGAGAGGATGTAGATGGTGCAGTGGACTAAGAAATACAAGTAAATATAGTTTAAGTTTTATATTGTCTTTTTAAATAGATTAAATACATGCTTTAATATTTCTCAAGTGTGTTATTAGTTGAAATTGATTTAAATTTTCCTTTTATATTCTTAATCCATCATCACAAATTCATCACATACTTTGAGACAAAAGGGAGAGTCCATGCAGATTCAACTTAGACAACATGGAATACTTAGTAAAAATAGGTAATTATTAGTTAAATTATATTTAAATACATGTTTTGATTATATATTGATATTGCTTGTACATTAATAGTTAAAATTAACTTATTATCTTTTTTTGTATCCTTAAGCCATCATCACACTGATCTCATACTTTGAAACAAAAGGAGAGGATGCAGATTCAACCTACACACATGTGTGGAATACTTTTAAATACATGTACTTGAGTTGTGTACATATAGATAGTTTTATATAAATTAAAATATGTATGTTTTGATGATTTCATTGATATTGCTTGTACCATTTTGATATCAGGTGGTGTGAAGACCTACTACATTTTGGGCACAAGTTTTAGATGTTCTTGAGATGGCATAGCCAAATTTTGTAAACAGTGTTTTAAGTTGACATATATGTACATACATACTTACACAATTAAACATTTTGTACAAATTTGTATACATGTACATACACAATTATACTCTAAAATTCTATGTATCAAAATCAATATTCTATATATTTTGTTTGTTAAATGTGCATGTTTTCCTACTTTGAAACTTTAAATTTGATTGTATAATCACTAAATATCATGTATATTATTGTTAAATCAATTATATCAATTATGATTAAATATGAGACATGTACTTTGAAGTATTTCATCTCCTTAAGACGTCCTATTAGTACATATCCTAAATATTATACTTAATTATATCATTTGTTATGATGAATCACCTTAAAGTCTAATACTTGTTTATATCACTTAATATTTATACTTAATTATACTCTTATTTGATCCCGTTAAGACGTCGTATTAGGAACCCTTAAGACATCCTATTAGGACCCCTTAAGACATCCTATTATGACACGAATTAAATAAACATTGACACTATTTAAATTGTATAGAATTTGATTGTTATGATGAGTCATCCTAAATTCTAAGTTAATTATATCAATTGCAATTAAATATGAGACATGTACTTTGAAGTATTTCATCCCCTTAAGACATCCATAGGTGAAGATGTTTTCTATTATTTGATTTTTATTTTTAAATCTTTTGGTTTAGGATGTGACTCCCATTCCAACAAGCAGTACCAGAAGAAAGGGTAGATGTAGAGGAAGAAGGCTGAAGTATTTTTGTTGGATATTATTTTTTTTGACAACTTATAAATTAGTTTTTTTTGTAGAACATGAGGTCAAGAGGAATTTTTTGTTCTTAAGTTTTCTCTAGCACTTTGCATGATTTGTAAATATGGGAGTACATGATTTAATTTCAAAACTTTAGCCTATTTTTGGATAATTAAGTTGTATGATTGTTTTTTAATTTTATGTTGTAAAAGAACTAGGAAATATGGTGTATACTTATAGAACATTTTTTTTGGAAAAACTCGTTGCATTTTTATTGGTATTTATGTTCTCTAATCTTGTATGGTATTGTTTATTTCTTAAAATTTCACCCTTTGTGGTATATAAACGGATTGCTTATGTTTGTAGATTATGATTTATTTTCTTATTTTATTAGATAACTTGTGTGCTAGGACCCCTTAAGACATCCTATTAGGACCCCTTAAGACATCCTATTGGGACCCTTTAAGACATCCTATTACAACATGAATTAAATAAGTTCATTGACTAATCATCACTAATTATCATGTATATCATGTATATATCATGTATGGAACACTAAATTTGTAAAGTACAAATATTGAAATGTCCATTATTTACAATATATTAAGTCCATGAAACCAATATATTAAGTCCATCAGAGTACAACCCATGAAATAAAATCCATGAAACAATATATTAAGTCCATGAAAAACCAAATATGTAGTCCATGAAATAATTGAAAATACAACCCATGAAATCATCTAACTCATATTGTCTCTATAATCAAGAGACCTCTTCACACCATACGGACTACGTGGATGACCTGAATCGCTCTGTACAAGAGAAATAAAGATGAAATCAGATGTAAGACGATTAAAATTGATTTAAAGACAATTTAATGTATAATTCATCATAAAATTAAATTGCCATGATATTTGGCTTTGCATGCTCTAGTGCACTTGGACCAACCTCTAAATGCTCAGAATCAATCTACATATGTACAAGAGAAAGAAATTTGAAATTAGATGTAAGACTGCAATTAAAAATGTTTTAATTCAAATTAATTTATAATTTAAATCATATTTAAATTGTACCGTAAGAGGTTGTGCACCCTCTATTCTAGGACCTGTCTGTACATGCTCAGCTACAAGATGTGTCTCATGCTATAAAAGAAAAAGAATGTAACATGTATGAGCTCATATATATATATATATATATATTCAATTTTAAATTTAATTTAAGTTATTCACATTGTATAATTTGTAATTGACTTTAAATATGATGAAAATTTTAAATTACCATGATATTTGGTTGCTCTGCATGTCTTCCTTGAGGTGTTATGACCTCATCAGGGTAGAAAGTGGCACTAACAAAGTCCTACAAGGTCAAATTTAAAGCACGTATACTTGAATTAGGTTTATATATATATTCAAGTTTGCATACTTTGCATAGAAACGTTTTTAAACAACCTGAAATTCAAATGCCTCATGAGTAGTTGCCACATCTAGTGTTTGTCTGATCCCCATTCTCATTGTTGTGTCAACCTAGACATACATATAGAAATTTAATGCTTATAATATTTACAAATGTGCATGCACATTTGATATATAGTGAATTCAAAATTCATAATTGTAAGTATAGTAACAAGTTAAATAGTTTACAATATAAATGTACCTGCCCCTGACGTGAGTTGCTCGACGATGGATGAGCACTCGACAAGCCCTCAAGTGGAATCAACATGGGAGCCGATTGAGTCCCCTAGACCAACTTAAATTTTTAAAACATATGTTCATGATTGAATTACAAATTAAAAAGTCACTTAGTTAAAAAAAATATTTCATATATAATTTAAAAAATTAAAATAAAAATACCCCATAAGGGTTTCCAACTAGAACTAGTGTTGACATATGTACTCAAGGAGACAATGATTCCCCTATGGTCAGTGTCATCTACACCAAACAATTTCATTGTTAAAATATGTTGCATTTTTTTTATATATATGTTCATTAAAAAATATTATTTAATTCAACATGTAGATGCATATTTATACATGTGTCGCAGTGTCTACAGGGTGATGCTTTGCAGTAAGAAATTCTACAAATGAACTGATGCAACCAGATGATCCACTAGAATCTCCATGTCCACCCAAACTAGGTGTGGCATGATCAGGTCCATGGCATAACTGATGGAAACTAGTACATACATGGGGTGTCGACACTCATGGAGTGGTACTAGGACCAAATCCACAAAATGCTCTTCCATCATCACAGTCTCTAGGCTCCCGAACCGCCATCGCAGTAGCATGTTCATCAAGGTTTCATGGGAGCGTGCTCAGAGATCCTGGTGCAGATGTCACTGCACGTTGATGCACAAGTGTGGGAATGACAGGACCAAGAGGAGAAACAAGGGGTTGTGCATGCATGGAGCGTTGGGGATCGACCCTTTCCCCCAACCTCTGTTGCGGCATGCCGCCACCAACACCCTGAAATGATTTAAAATCAAAATAATTGGGCTTTTGCACCAAAACTCTACATATAGTTTCCTCAAAAATTATAATGGGACCTCCAAATTATCATGTGGTTGATTTTCAAATACCATCCACCATTTATCCCAAAAATGTGCACTCATTTGTGGATGTATACACCACCTCGTGTATATTCTAGATTTAGTTGCAGGAATGGGTTGGTGAGTATTAGGGTCAATAAAATAAGGTACTAGATTGGCTTTTGTTATTTTTAGTTTTAAAATTTGTTTATATGAGATACCATCTGCATAAAATCGTCTCATCTCCTCCCTATCTCGTTGATGCCTATCTAAGGTAGAATCAATAGACCTAATGGCATTGGCAATGTTTTGCATCACATATGCAAATCGTCTCACATGTGGTGGAATCAATTCTTGAGTTTTCATAGCATTGATTTTATTTTGAATGGATACAACATTTCCATTGATCTGTGCTCGTAAGCGAGCCTCATCAAATCCAACTGGTGGTGGAGGTGGGATATGAGGTGGAGGGGGGGGAGGGGGAGGTGGAGGTGGAGGGGGTGTTGGTGGAGGGGTGGAGGTGGAGGTTGTTGAGGAGGTGGATTAATGATATCATCAATATCAAATTGATCCATGATGATATATATATAAGTGTTCACCTGCATTAAAATATACAAAATTAACATACAAACTTACAAAATTATAAGAAATAGTTAAATTTTAAACATGCATGCAATTTTTTTTAAATAGGATGTGCATACATATACATACACATACATACATTGATTCAACTTGAGAATGTACATACAAATTTCAAAATTTAAGATACATACATTTAAAATAAAAAATAGGATGTATAATGCATGCATACATCATTCAACTTTACCATGTGTACATACAAATTTCAAAATTTAAGATCTAGAACTATGTAATTTTAATACATGTACATACTAAAAAATAAACTTAAAACATTCACAAAAAGCTCATGTATATCTAAGGCATGTAAATTACATTTTTCCAACATGATAAATTATGATAGTAGTCATAAATTATACTATTATAAATTCATCATTATACTATTATATTCATCAATTCAACACTAAAAAATATCCATCCAACCAAATTCATAATTTCATCACTAAAAATATCCATCCAACCAAATTCATAAATTCATCACTAAAAATATCCATCCAACCAAATTCATAAATTCATCACTAAAAATAGATCCATCCCACCAAATTCATAAATTCATCACTAAAAATAACCATAGGACCAAATTCATAAATTCATCACAAAAAATATTCATCCAACCAAATTCATAAATTCATCACTAAAATTATCCATCCAACCAAATTCATAAATTTATAAATATAAGATCATTGTCTTAATTTATAAAGTGTTGAAGTTCTCTACTCCATCTCTTCATTTATTTATGTTTTCCTTTTTGGAATCAGACATTCTCCTCTCCTCTAGCCATCGTCGATGCTCATCTAAGACCACATCCATGGACCTAACAACATCAATAACATTTTGCATCATAGATGCAAAACACCTCAAAGGTGGTGTGATACATTCTTCATTCTGAATAGCGTTGAATTGATCCTAAATGGATCTAACATTGGCATCAATCAGTGCTTGCAAGCAAGCACCATTATATTCAGGTGGTGGAGGTGGAGGGTTATGAGGTGGAGTGGGTGGAGGTGGAGGTGAAGGTGGTGGATATGGAGGGTGTGGAGGTGGATTATGGATATCGTCATTATTGAATTGATCCATGATCTCTAAGATATAAGTGAACCTGCATTAGATGTGTAATTTCAAAATGTAAGATACATGTTTAGGAAATACCCTTAAACCATTCAATATAAATGGCCTAACTGAATACAAATGATAAAATGTGTAAGCCTCATTTATGTCTAAGGCATGTTACTTGAATGAAAAAATAATTAACTATTAATATATGATGGCTTAAGGGGATCTATGTATTAAGGTCCTACGACAAAATGATGGATTTAGGGTTTAGGGTAATAGGATGGCTTAAGGGGATCTATGTAGTAAGGTCCTAGGAAAAAATTACATGGATTAAGGGAATAAAATATGGTGAAGTTTCAAGGCAACCAAATTTCATTAAGGTCCTAGGAAAAAATGAATGCTTTAGGGTTTAGGGTTTAGAGTTTAAGGTTTAGGGTTTAGGGTAATAGGATGGCTTAAGGGGATCTATGTAGTAAGGTCCTAGGAAAAAATGACATTAATTAAGTGAATAAAATTTGGTGAAGTTTCCCAAGGAAACCAAATTTCATTAAGGTCCTAGGACAAAATTAATGCTTTAGGGTTTAGGGTTTAAAGTTTAGGGTTTAGGGTTTAGGGTTTATGGTAATAGGATGGCTTAAGGGGATCTATGTATTAACCTATCCTAGGACAAAATGATGGATTTAGGGTTTAGGGTAATAGGATGGCTTAAGGGTATCTATGTAGTAAGGTCCTAGGACAAAATTGCATGGCTTAAGTGAATATAATTTGGTGAAGCTTCCCATGGCAACCAAATTTCATTAAGGTCCTAGGAAAAAATGAATGCTTTAGGGTTTAGGGTTTAAATTAGGGCTTAGGGTTTAGGGTAATAGGATGGTTTAAGGGGATATATGAATTAAGGTCCTAGGATAAAATTATGGATTTAGGGTTTAGGGTAATAGGATGGCTTAAGGGGATCTATGAATTAAGGTCCTAGGATAAAATGATGGATTTAGAGTTTAGGGTAATAGGATGGCTCAATGGGATCTATGTAGTAAGGTCCTAGGAAAAAATGACATGGCTTAAGGGAATAAAATTTGGTGAAGTTTCCCAAGGAAACCAAATTTCTTTAAGGTCCTAGGACAAAATGAATGCTTTAGGTTTTAGGGTTTAAAGTTTAGGGTTTAGGGTTTAGGTTAATAGGATGGTTTAAGGGGATATATGAATTAAGGTCCTAGGATGAAATTATGGATTTAGGGTTTAGGGTAATAGGATGGCTTAAGGGGATCTATGAATTAAGGTCCTAGGATAAAATGATGGATTTAGAGTTTAGGGTAATAGGATGGCTTAATGGGATCTATGTAGTAAGGTCCTAGGATAAAATTCCATGGCTTAAGGGAATAAAATTTGGTGAAGTTTCCCAAGGAAACCAAATTTCTTTAAGGTCCTAGGACAAAATGAATGCTTTAGGGTTTAGGGTTTAGGGTAATAGGATGGCTTAAGGGAATCTATGTAGTAAGGTTCTAGGACAAAATGACATGGATTAAGTTAATAAAATTTAGTGAAGTTGCCCATGGCAACCAAATTTCATTAAGGTCCTAGGACAGAATGAATACTTTAGGGTTTAGGGTTTAGGGTAACAAGATGGCTTAAGGGGATCTATGAAGTAAGGTCCTAGGACAAAATGATGGATTTAGGGTTTAGGGTTTAGGGTAATAGGATGGCTTAAGGGGATCTATGAAGTAAGGTCCTAGGACAAAACATTTGATGGCTTAAGGGGATCTATGAAGGTACTACAAATAAACCGTAAATAATGAAGCACTATCTTTCTCAACTCTATGTGTTTACTAAAAGATAATATTTTAAAGGGTCTTCAAAGGACCTTACAATGTTCTATAAAAAATTTATTGGTTGAGCTACTCATGGTATAACTACAATGTTAGTTACATTTTGAAACATAAAAGGCTTCCAAAATGAGTTCCTTCCCAATAATGGACTTGATAGACCCTGAAAATGTTGAAGGCTCTAGGCTATAGTTTAATCACTAAATATTGAATGTATATTATTGTTTTAAATTTGGTTGCCTTGGGAAACTTCACCAAATTTTGAGAACTTCTTTGATCCCCTTAAGAAATGTCATATTAGGACCCCTAAAGGCATCGGTTTAGGGTTTAGGGTAATAGGATGGCAAGTAACTTGGGGTTAATATTTTTTATTCATCACATATATTGCAAGAACATTAGTTTATGAATATTTTTGAATTTATGAATAGACTGACTATTTCCTTAGATTACTTCTATGATCAAGGAATTAAGCACACATATAAATTATCCCACTTTAGACAATTTAGGATAGTCTCTATGGTCTGCCCTTGAATTTATAGGAATGCATATATTTAGAGAAAATAAAAATGTGTCTTGACAAGTTGTTGGAGCTAGATCTTAAAATTTGGTTATCAAATCCTTGATTAGTATTGGTGATTTTTATTCCTTCCCTAATCATCTTTGAAGCCTATGGATAAAAGGAGTTGAAATATAACCTATGACCATATAGTTGGATTGATTTTATATCTAGATTGAAATGCAATCACCCATAGTAAATTTGAGGATTGTTAAGCATTCAAGGTAGGGAAAAATGATTCATTGGTCCTAAACTAGCTACATTATTCTTGGGAACAAGGTCAAAAAAAACCTTAAGAGGTGAGTTAACTTAGAGTTATTTTAAGAGTATTTTCCCATATAATTATTGAATAATGATCTTTATATCGTGGAAGAAGTTTTATAACGCTCTAGCTAGATACCTTGCAAACATGGGTCTGAGCCTAGGCTTCACACATATGTTTACTCATTGGAGATCCATAAAAGTAGAATATATACCACTACCATATAAGTATATGAATGACCACAAAATTATGTTGAGGTCTCTACTCTTCTAGTGAGGAAATTTAACTATTCTAACGATCCACTAGTCCCACAAGTAAGGCTTAACATATTGTTTACTAATCTAATTATATCTATGTTCAAGACATTTAAATGATTGTGTCTCAACATGTCTCTAACTTATTGAATACACATTTAAATGTAAAATATTTATGAAATCCATTCAATAGCACAATCTCTTAAATTCCTTGGAAATTTTTGAATACCTCCCAAAAATGGGACACGTTTCGGGCTTTGCATCTACTACGAAGGCTAGTGATGGCATCGCTCTGGACAGGGGCAAGGTTTTTCCCTATCAAAACTCTGAGGGATTCTACACGAATGGGAGTTGGGGCCTGGGCATGTGCCCCCATGGCTAGAATTTCAAAGCTTCTTTATGCAAGGGTGGAAAGTATGGCGATGGGAAACTTACAGGCATGGATCAAAATTCAAATGTGTGGTGGGATGGACAGCGGTCGGGCATGAATGTTGATCCAGGTGGTAGGGGTTACCATCTTCCTCCTATGGCATCCCCAAGTTTACAGCAAAGGAATATCTCATGAGCACTGAATGACTCTGGAACATTGGCTAAGGGTTGTGGCAGCGACGATGAATCTGTAAAGAGACAACCAGAATTTGTGGGGGAGAAAATTTGCAATAGGGATCTCAACATAGATCATGACTGTGGAGGGCCCACCCAAGCCATCGACAAGCCTATTGATCTCAGCTTTGATGGTGATATTAAATTAGAAATTGCAGAAAATTGGGAATACTTTGTTGCGCACAGGCTTATCTATAGGTTTTGGTGCCTATGGCCAAGCCTTCCTAAACTCCAACAATGGATCATGGGCTTATGAAGGTCTATGTGCATACACATATATGTGCCAACTTAAGTTATAAATTTCTGCATACATTCTGAAATAAAAACCATTAAATCATATTGCTATCATTTAAATAATGTTCCTTTTTGACATTCCGTTTGTCATAATTTCAAGAAATAAATGAATCTAGAACAAGTTTGTTTTAACAGTTTCTCACATACTGTTATGTTGTTTGTATCAAAACCAAGCTATGATATTCAAACAATATTGTTTACGAATAAACACTCACTGTTTATAATAGAACGACGCTTTTTACAACTAATCAGATATAGAATGATGTTATTTACAAACAAACTCTCATTGTTTATAACAAAATAATGTTGTTTCAGCTAAACAATTATAGAATTATGTTGTTTACAAATAAAACCCCATTGTTTATAACAGAACAATGTTGTTTTAGCTAAACAATTATAGAACGATGATGTGATTCACATTGACTGTTTGGAGGCACATCAAATGTCACCAGTTGACCAAAGTCCTTGTCCCAATCTAATAGACACTCCAGCTATTGGGATAAATTTGAAGGAGGCCACTTCAACCGACTACCTGTCACACTCATGTGCAGGTGGGGATTCCATTTCTCCCCCTACAACACCAAGAAATCCTCAACAATCCAAAGAAGATAACAATGAAGCCAGGGTGGAGGTGAAAAAGAGAAATAAAAAGTCCAACAATGGTTTGGCTCCCTACCATAACATCTCCCACTCCAAATGCAATGTAAAATCTACCCAAGATTTGGGGGTTGCTAGCAATTATGAGGATAGGGGAAAACTTATTTCTGGTGTGTGAGACCTATTGATAGGAATCTTGGTTTTCCTGGTGTGGGGATGGGTGGTGCAATCCATAAATGGGTTGATTTCAATGTAATTTTTTTGATGGTCAAAACAAAGGGTGTTTCCCCTTAGCAACTATTTACCTATCAAATATATATATATCAAATCCTATTTGATTGTCAATATCAAGGACCCTAATTTACTATGTATCAACCTAAATCTATGGAATAATTCCATCCATAGGCATGCCTACATACTTGTCTCCATACAATGCAAATGAAATTTAAAACATAAACCAATGCAAATGATTTTTTTCCATTTTCAAATATTCAAGCATGAAATCAAGGTTTTCAAGTCTGCAAAAAAAATTGTTTTCAATTTAAATTTAGGGTTTTCAAATGCAATTTTTGTGTTTGAATTTAATTTAGGGTTTCAAGAAGCAATTAGGGTTTTCAATGCAAATTTATTTATTTGGTTTCAATTTAGGGTTTTCAAATGCATTTTTTTGTTTGATTTCAATTTAGGGTTTCAAAAAGCAAGATCAGGGTTTTCAAATGCAAAATTTTGTATTTCATTTCAATTTACGATTTTCAAATGCAATTTTTTTTGTTTCCTTTCAATTTAGGGTTTTCAAATGCACTTTATTTTGTTTGATTGAACAATTCAATGTTTGAAAAGCTAAATTTTTTTCTTAGGTTATGATTTAAGGTTGATTTTTTTGTTTCTATTCAATATCTGAGGGTTTCATTTCATGTTTTCTTCTTCTTCTACAAAACCCCATTTATTTTATTATAGGTAAATAAAAATGCATAAAACTCCAAACAAATTGAAAAAACACATACTAAAATCTATCTTTGTATTAAAAATTTCAAAAAAAATGAAAAATGCAAAAAAATGGGGTGGGGTGTGTACTTAGAGGTCGATGTTTGTTGTCCTCAATCCAGACCTCATGCGCAATGAAAATGAGTGTAGTTTGGTTGCTTTTTAAAAAATAAATACCATTACAAAATGAGATCCTGATTTTTACAAATTGGGATCCTGTTTTGTCAAAAGTGGGATCTTGCTTCCTAAAGGTCTATTTGGGACCCATTAGTAAACGAGATCCTATTTTTTTAAAAATGGGATCCCGTTTATATTTTTGGCTTAGGATCCTGAACCTAAACGGGATCTCGTTTATTAAAAGCAGGATCTCATTTATTAAAAAGCGGGATCCTGTTTTCTTCATGTCAATTTTGTATTTTTTCCTAAGGAAAAAACCTCCATGTTTCATGGACTCATCTTCTTGCTCTTACCTCTATTTTGTATTATAATTTTTGAATTATTTTTCATATTTGTTTCTCTTATGAGTATTATGTGGAAATGGTATATTATTGTTACAAATTTCCTTTCAATTGCAAGAGGGGTTAGTCATGGGGTGAGATAGTAGGATAATATGATCCATTATTTGGGAAGGGGGTATGATATGTGACATATGAGTGGGAGGTATATCATGAGTGAAAGGATGAGGTACAAAGTGGAACAGTAGGGAGATAGGTTTGGTAGAGGGAGTGTAAGCATGAGAGAGGCTATAGTGAGGAATAAATGTAGTAGGTAATATGTAAGAAAGGATATTCATAAATGGAACAAGTATGGTGTAAGTGGGAATTGTGGAGGTAAGAGCCACACTAGGTGTAATAACATGGGTGGTAGAAACCATGAAAGTGGTGATGGAAAGGTTAGGATCAAAAGAAGATGAAGGAAATGAGGATGCATCATTAGATGAAGCCAATAAATAATAAATATCATTAAGGATATTCATCCCATATAAATGTTCTTCTAATGTCTTGTAGAAAATGGTAGCCAATTGATGAGCAGATTGAACTTGAGTGAATGTATTAATAATTTATTTCCTAATTAGTGGAAGATCTTTATTAGAAAAATATGTATCATGATCACAATCCTATTAGTCATCCAAATGGTTCTTAACATTACTAGATCAAAGAAACAACACTTTGTTTGGAAGGAAAAGGTGAAGATGTATGTTGTTACGAAAGATCACACCACTCTCTTTCAGAAGCCTCTGGTTTAAGATTCTAATGGCCCCTCTATTGATACTCCTGGTTTGGTTGGTCCTATGAGTGGTCTTTTTTCTTCTCCTTGCAAAAAAAATATGGAAAGATTTGTGGAGAAGAACCCTTGTATAACGATTCAGGAGAAATCTTTGGAACAATTTTTTAAACCACCTTGAGTAGGGTGTGTAGTGTTTTGCTCCATTTTGATGGATTTGCAGTGGTTCCGTTTGGTTGTTGTTTTGTGTTATCTTGTTGCTCTCTACTGGTTTTTTGTTGTTTTGCTGAGTTGAACGATCTATCTTTCGATTTGTAAAAGGGTTCAGGGACCTTTCAAAAACCTTGCTTATCTAATCAAAAACATTACTAGATCAATTGATTGTCATGGTGGTGGCCAACCATAGTGAGGTTAAGAAAATCACTCCTCAAAGGAGATTAGGGTCCCAATTATGTCATGGTATAAACAAAGAAATATGGATATTAGGGAAAGAAGGATATGGGAATATAAAGAAATATCAAAATTTAAAATTAGAAAAGAGAACAATGATTTAATAGATCTAAGAATGAAACTTTAAAAAGGAATCCAAGGGTGATGATTGATTTACAAAAAAGGAAAAGGTAGTATTTTTTGTAATGGCACGTGGTCAGGGAGGTCTGCAATGGTCAGTTGCAAGGCATCATGTTGCAAGAGCTCGGGATGGTTTTAGGGACAATTGACAAGCAGACAAAGATGGATTTGGAATCCAGACAGATGGGCCCGATTGGAGCATGTTAATCATTTTGATCCTCGTGTTGAGGGTAGGGGTCGTGAATGTTGAAGACAAGAAAGAGTCGGGTTGGGTTTCAGGGGCCGTCAAGGAAGAGGAGGTTATAGGAATGATGTGTTTCGTAGACCACGCCAAAATGAAGGTGGCAATAGAAATTTTGGAGGTCAGTCAAGAATGGAAGAAGCGGGTCGAGATCGAAACCCTAATCGGAAAAAAAGCTTCAATAAGGAAGTTTGGCAAAGGAAAAAGTCTGATTTGGAATGGGAGAAGGCTAGGGAAGAGGAAAATTTTGGAGACTCCCAGAAGATAGGCTCGGAGTACGGAAATGGGATTCTGGGTGGTCGCGCGACTCTAGTTGTTAGTGTTGTGAAGCTTCAAGCTGAGGTTTTGAGGCTAGAAATTCTGGGGTTGATTGGGAAATGGTATGGTCTGAACCTTAACTGGGATTATTTAGTCAAATGGTGGAAAGCACGGTGGGGCTCAGATCTTTAGTTTAAAACCCTTCACAATGGGTTTTTTTCTAGTCATTTTTCTGACCAAAGATTTGAGGGGGGAGATAGTGAATGGTATTTAGGTCTTGGACAGGTGTGGTTTTTATCTAAGATGCCTGAAGGTTGGCTTCAATCCTTCTTCTCATGTAATGGAGTCAATACAGGACTGGTATTACATGCCAAATCTCCCCATAGAATATTGGGATCCTAGCATTCTAGAGGAGATTGGTAATCATTTGGGTACCTTTGTTTGTGCTGAACAAAGGAAAAAGGTGTAAGAGGCACATTCCCATGTGAGGATTTGTGTGGAAAACAACCCAGTGTAGCATATTTATGAAGATGTTGAGTTAATCTCAGATTATGGGAGCTGGATACAGAAGTTGAAAGGAGATTCATTCACCCGAGATAGTCTAGTGCGTCCTTTGGGGTGCAGGCTGTTAGTTAGCAAGGCAGGGAAATCCAAAGAGTCTTTGGTCATAAAGGCTCATAAGGAGAAGGTGAATATAGTCCATGAAGGTAATCTCATAAACGCTCCAGAAGTAGTTAATGTTGAAGCTTTTGTGGTGCCTGTAAAACCTATTCATTTAAACCCTGACAAGGAATAGAGCCTTATTCCACCTCAGTCTAATCAACCTGACTAGGTTGATTTTGGATTTAGGGATAAGGTTGTTGAGGAGGAAGAGTAGTTGGAAGATCGGGACTTGGCCCTAGATGAGAAAATCTCTAAGGCCTTGGATATTTTAGGCAGAGATTGTCACAATGTGGAACTGGATTCACTGATTGAGGTCGGTAAGGAATTGGTCGTTCTGGCAGAGGCGGCCAAAGCTAGTGCATGGGAGCTTGCAGACAAAATGGAGGTGGAAGGTATGGTAAATGAAGAACTTCCAGAAGGGGTTTTGGCAAGGCTAGAGGTTGGTAGTTTGCAATCAGCAAAGAAGAGGAAAATCTCTCAAGGTTTGGTAGATGTTAGGGTCAAGCTAGGGATTCATCAGAAAGATATGGCCAAATCTTTGCCTGATTGTGGAGAGAATAAAAATAGAGGTAGGATCCCCAATTAGGGAAAATAGAAGTGGGGCAGGGAAGCTAATGGTCAAAATAAAATTGATTCTATGATGAAAGTAGGGAAGAGCGATGCTCTTCCTAAACAACAATGAAGCTCATAACTTGGAATGTTATGGGATTGAATTCCCCTAGCAAATGGTTCCTTTTAAGGCACGTTATTGAGGAAAATCAAGAAACAAAACTAGGCGATCAAGATCTTAACAAGTTTAGCAGAAAACTGAAACATTGGACATGGTTGGGGGTTGGGGCTGAAGGAGCCTCAGGAGGTTTATTAACTATTTGGAAACCTCAATAGGTTTTGGTGGAAGAATTCATCTCTCGTCAGCACTGGTTGGTGTGTCGAGTAAGAAGTCTATCTTCTAATCTTCAGTTTGTGCTCATCAATATCTACAGCCCTTCTCTGTGTTCTCATAAAAGACTTGTCTGACAAGAACTAGATGATGTTCTTAATAGCTTAAATCATGATTTTTGTATTGTGGGGGGAGACTTTAATCTATTTTTCACTCTGAATATAAGAAAGGGTGTGTGGGAAGGGCTCTTCAATCACAATTAGATTTTTAGAACTTTGTGGAAAGAAACATGTTGGTGGAGATTTATACTGGGAATGGCAGTTTTACTTGGACCAATCGAAGAAAATGGTTTTGTAGTATAGCTGAAAAGCTGGAAAAAATCTTCTTTAAGGGTGATTTGAGCCTCTTCCCCTTCAGTTTAGACAACAAAATTATTCCAAGGAGTGGTTTCGATCATTACCCAGTGCAATTGTTTATTGATGGAGATAAGGGGCCTGTTTGATGCCCTTTTAAGATTGAAATGATGTGGTTTAAGGATCCTAACATTCTGGGATTATTAGAAGCTTGGTGGAAGGAATGTTCCCCAGACGGCTCTAAAATGTTCAATATTGTCACCAAGCTGAAATATGTTAAGTAGCAATTGAAACAATGGAATAGGGATTGTTTCAAGAACATTTTTGAGGAAAGGCTTAGTTTGGAGGAAGAACTAGAGGCTCTTTCTGAAATCATAATTCAACAGGGCATGGATGATGAACGCTTTGAACAAGAAAATGAGTTGACAAGGAAATTGAATGAAGCGTTGGCTAAAGAAGAAATTTTTTGGAGACAAAAATCTAGAGAAGTCTGGTTAAAGGCGGGAGACAGAAATACTAAATTTTTTCACAACTCAACTAAAGCCCGTCAAGAAGTGAATCGTGTTAGTTGTATAAAGGCAGCTAATGGTCACCTTTTGGAAGATCCTACGGAAATCAAAGCCTCTGCAGTTGAGTATTTTTAGAATCTTCTCAATGATTGGAAAGGTTCAGACTTAGAAGCTCAACATGCAATTCTGAAAGATATTCCAAGCTTGGTCTCTCCCTTGCAGATGGAGCTGTTGAACGCTAAATTTTTAGAGGAGATTAAGGTGGTGGTCTTTGATCTTCAGCCTGAGAAGGCTCCTGCACCTGATGGTTTTCCTGCGGCTTTCTTTTAGAAGTGTTGGAATTTTATAGGTAAGGAAGTGTATGAGGCAATTGAAGATTCAAGGTGCATGGGTAAGGCTCTTAAGGAAATGAATAATACATTAATAGCCCTTATTCCTAATAAGGATAAGCCATAATCTTGGGATGATTTTCGTCCAATCTCCCTTTGCAACACATTCTATAAAATTCTGGAAAAAGTTGTGGCTAACCATTTGAAGAATATTTTACTGCTTATCATCTCATATGAGTAGACAAGTTTTGTTCCTAGAAGGTCAATTTTTTATTGTGTAATAATAGCTCAAGAGGTCATTCATTCGTTACACAAAACAAAAAAATCTGCAATGTTATTGAAGTTAGATATCAATAAATCTTATGATAGGGTAAATTGACGGTTTTTGTTCAAAGTCATGGAAGCTTTTGGCTTTTAGAAAGCTTGGTTGGACTGGTTATTTGTTTGGATTGCAAGCCTTGCTACTCGGTGCTTGTGAATGGATCTCCTGAGGATTTCTTTGCAGCTTCAAGGGGCTTAAGGCAAGGTGACCCCCTTTCCCCTTTTTTATTTATAATTATGGCAAAAGCTTTGGGGAGTGCATTAGAGAATGCAAGGAGGACTGGTTGGGTGGAAGGTATTCAGGTTACAAGCGACCTTCCTTCAATTATGCATCAGCAATTCGTAGATGATACAATGTTATTTGGCTCTGCTTTGGCTAGGGAAGCCAGGAGACTCAAGGGTATTCTGGACAAGTATTTTCTAGCATCGAGACAAGAGGTTAGTGTGGCCAAGTCGGAGGTTTTCTTTTTTAATTCATGTGTAAAAGAAGTGCAAATTTTGCGGATTCTTGGTTTCAAAAAAGGCCAATTACCATGCAAATATTTTGGCCTTCCTCTTGAAAAGGGCATACAAAGTGAGGGAATTTGGAACTCTTTGATTGAAATATGCAAGGAGCGGCTCTCTTCCTGGAAGAATTGTTGGCTATCTTAGGTAGGAAGGATAACGATGTTAAAAAGCATGATCTATGCTCTCCCTATTTATATGATGTCCTATCTACCATTTCTAGCTAGCACCAACAAAGCTTTAAAAATAATAATGAAGGATTTCTTCTGGAAAGGCAATTCGGATCAGAAAAAAATTTCGCTTGTGAAATGGCAAAAGATCTATGAGAGGAAAGAGGAAGATGGCGTGGGTTTGAGAAACCTTCTTCTGCAAAACAAGGTATTGGGGGTGAAATTGGCTTGGGTGATTCACTCTTAGCCAAACCTTAAATGGGTAAAAATTGTTAGGTCCAAATACTTGGATGATGCTCTGAATTGTTTCCTTATAGCCAAATCTCTTTCTAATGGATCCAGAATCTAGAATTTCATTAGAAATGCTAGAGATCTCATTTTAGATTACTTAACATGGGAGATAAAAGATGGAAGGGAGGCTTTGTTCTAGGAGGATTCATGGGAAGGCCTTCCCATTTTAGCAGAAATTCCAGCTTTAGTCAGGGTTAGAGAAAAATCAATTCAAGCCTAGGGCTCAAAGGTGAAGGATTATTTTGAAGTTTCCTTATCAACAGATGATGGTTTGTACAAATGGAAGTCCTCTTTTCAGCTAGGGCTGATTGACCAAGAGGTGGAATCCATGGATCAAGTGTTGTCAGAATGAGGAATTTGGCAAAGGCAGGGAAGTGATAGGTTGAGGTGGGATGCATCACCATCAAGGGTTTATTCGGCTAAAATTGGTTATGTTATTTTAGCTTCTTCAAGGGTCGAGGAATTGACTTTACCAATTCATTTGTGTTGGAAAAAGGCTTGTTTACCAAAAGCAAGGATTTTCACATGGACAGCTACTCAGGGTAGGGTGCTAATAGGAGATATATTTGCTAAACTGGGCTTTTGTAGCCCTTCCAAATGTCCTTTATGTCAAGCTGTTGAAGAAACCATTGATCATTTATTTTTGAATTGTCAATTCACATAGGAAATATGGTATTGGTTATGCTCTAAGCCTCATTGGAAATCTTCTCTTCCAAATAAACTTTTTGATTGGTTAAAGTTTCGGTCGTCTAAGTCTAAGAAAACAGTGTTTGGGGACTTATGGGTGTTGATTCCGTCAATTGTATTATGGGAAGTTTGGAAAGAGAGGAATAGATGTATTTTCCAGGAAAAGGAGCTTTATATTCCTAGGTTGCAGTGCAAAATTGAGGCTTGTATTATTTAACTATTTAATGCCAGATTGGAAGAGTTGAATCTAAAGAAAGGCAATTTTTCAATCTGGGACTCTTAGGCTTTAAAGAATTGGTTTGGCTTAAAAGACCCAAGCTGTGGGGATTCTGGTGGGGTTGCTTCATTGGAAGAACGCAAAGGTGGTGTGGTCTTCACCAAATTCAGGGTGGGAAAAATTGAATTTGACAGGGCCTCTAAGGGTAATCTTGGGCCCTCAAGTGCGGGTTGCATCGTGAGAGACTGTAAAGGAGTGACCTTGGGGAAATTAGCTAAGTCTCTCCTGGAAGGCACGAATAATGTTGTTGAATTTTAGGCCCTCCTTTTGGGTTTGGATTTGTGCAAGGAATTGGGGGTGAGAAGAGTGATAATAGAAGGGGACTCCACTCTTGTGATCAATGCACTAAGGTCTAAGCAGATTCATAATTGGAAGTTAGGGGAGTATTTGGATGTTGCTTTGGTTCAGATTGATAGGTTAGATCAAGTAATGTTTAACCATATTTTGAGGGAAGGAAATTCAAAGGCAGATCTTCTTTCCAATTTAGGTGTTTCGGGTCCTGATTTAAAAGAAATTTATTTGAAGAGGAATTAAATTATGTGGGTGGAAGGGCAGGCACCCCTCCAAGTTGGAGAAGGGGGGTGGCATCAGTTGCCACGGTAGCAGGACTGTTGGGGATAAGGAATTTTGCGATGGCATTAATGATGCAAGTGAAGGTTAAAGATTGTCTTTTCACCCGGAGTACGAAGGTTAACGGAGGACAGCTACGGCCCCATTTTCCATGCATTGTGATGAGTGTAAATATTTCCTAAAGGATTTAATCCTCATGGAAAGGACATTTGCACGCTGGTTAGCGTACCATTTGCGCAAGATGGCAGCAGCTTTGTGATCAGTCTTTTTATTTATGGTTGGTTTGTCTATTTTTGGCTAAGTTTTTTTTTGCAGGTGCGATTTGGAGTATTCGAGCTTTCTCCTTCCTTCTTCCTGAGAACGAGCTGTGTAGGGTTGGTGATGATGAAGAGCTTGAAATTTTTTATTAAGGTTTCGGTTGAGTGCATCGCAAGATTTGTGGCAGACACACCAATATCGTTGTGGTTGAAAGCGAGGAAAACTTCCTTCAGGGAGATTATCGACCAGAGATTAAAGCACATTCTTCTCAATTATGATCCTTTGGTTGTTGCGGCCGTGAAGATGATTTTGGGTGCTGAGCATTTGGAGTGTCAAGAGTACAAGAGGGATAATCTGCATGTCTCTTCCCGTTTCTTGGCTTCTCTCTTGGACAATAAGGTTCCCAAGGTAGAAGCGAAGGGGCTGGTAGTTAAAATGTTTAGAGAGGATTTTGTGGAAGGTGTGGATGATATTTTGAGTGTGGTGATTGAAGGTAAAGGCTTCCCAAGGCCCTGTGATGTGGAGCGACTCCGATCAAAGGAGATTGTGTGGATTTTTCCATTTCTTCTGGATTTGCACAGGCTGAGCCTTATGAGGCACTGGATGATTGTGGTGGTCGCTGTAGAGCTTCTCAAGAAATTTTTTGGGTTGTTGGTGGTTGATAGGGTTGGATGGATTAAGGATTTTGAAGCCTTTGCATCTGCAAATGGCTTTATGTAGGTTGGGCTCTGGGTTCTGGTTTTTTAGCTGGTGGTATTGGTAGAATTTTGTTTGTTTTGATGGCGCTTTGTATATAGCGATTAAAGGGATTTTTGCTAAGATCGTCTATAGTCGTAGCTCTGTGATCATGGTAGGGTGACTTTTATGAATGTTGGCATATAGTAGGCATATTGGCTCAGGTAGTTATCTAGTTTTTTGGTGATGGAAATTATCCTTGCTATGCAGACGTATTGTAGTTTTGTTAATATAATTAATAAAATAAATACTCATCTTATGTATCAAAAAAAAAGGAATCCAAGGGTGGGTAGGGTAGGAAAAATGTTACACAATGAAACACAAACCCTAGAAGGAAAGGTATATCGTTGAAGTACCAATAAATAGGAACACAATCCTAATAAAATCTAAACAAATGATAAAGCACTTAGAAAATGTAGATTTGAAAACTCTAGAGAAAAACCCTAAGGGGTGTAAGAGTAGAAAAATTGTTCAAAATGTAGGGTAATAAGATTTGTTTCACATAAATCTAGGCTAATTAAATAAATGCAAACAGTAATCAAACAATTAACCTAGATTTACTAAGGAGACCAAGTGCTAGTATTTATGATAAATTGAAATGCTAGTTTTTAAAAACCAATACAAAATATATTTTCACTTAGCCCTCAACTTGATGTTGAAATTCAAAAGCTCAAGAAGTGTAGAATTGATTTGCCACAATACAAAAATTGATGAACTTAATGCCCTCACTATCTTGGAATTCAAATAGATTGAGAATTTCTTGTGGGTTGATGGACCAAGTGGCTTAGGGTCAATGTTGAGTAGAATGGATTTTCCCTTTGAAGTATAAATATGATCTAGCAAATAAGAATGAATTGCAACCTAGTTTGTTGTGATCTCGAGTATCTAAAGATGTGTAAGGGCAATGGTATTTAAAAATATCTTTAGCTAAAATTTATTAAATGGCTAGAGACAATTCTCCTAGGTCAACCTTATTAGATTGGATTTGTAGTCGCACATGAATGATGGAAGGCATCGTGTACAAGGATGTAGATGACCCATATCCATATTGTAATACAAGGGATTCCTTTTAAGCTCCAAACTTTGAGTGTTCTAGAACTATTTTCTCTTTAAAAATTTAGATATTACTTGTTATTCTTAGATATGTTTAATGACACAATTGAATATATTTTTAAAGTATAAAGATATAACAATTACTCACATAACCATGTATCAAGTCAACTTCTAATGACTAATTGGAAATAGTAAAAATAATTTGAACCTTGAAATTTGAATTTAGGATCAATTTAGAGCAACTCAAGATTGAACTCAAGCATTGTACTTGATTGACTTGAGATGGAGAAATACAAATCTTGAAATCAAAAACAGATTCATAGAAATTTGAATTGACAATAAAATGAATATACAAAAATAGATGTAAATAATATTAAATATATAAAAATAAAAATAAATAAAAAATTAAGAAATAAACTAAAAAAATTAATCCAAACTAAATAAGAATTTGGATGGATATACAAATTTCACCATTAAAAACATTAAAAGAAATTTAAAAAGGAGGTAGGGAAAAAAGATATCGAATATTTTTACTTTTGTAAAATGTCTAGATCTTACTTGCACATTTATAACTTCAAAGGAATCACGTGCGTACTTGCATACTAATTTTAGGAATCTCTCCACGTGAACACATGCAAATTTAAAGAAAATTCTTGTTTGAAAGCTATTCTGCTTGAAAAAGAGTCCAGAGGTTTTAAAACACTCATGGTGAATTGAATGAGAAAATTCACAATATTATCATATAAATGACAAACAATACTCTCTTACAGTGCACATCAGTACTTAAAGCTAAGCACGCGAGTTCAATCTCACTAAATGAAAAGATACAACATTTCAAAGGGGAGTAAATCATACAAATTATACAAAGCTTTTGATTGCAAGTCTTCCAACCAAATGAAAGCAAATTATACAAATCAATAGAGTTTTTTTGGCAGTGACCCACAGCTCAACTGTGCCAAACTGATCTTTCTTTCTTTTCTTTTTTTGTCCAAACTAATACTTGACTGCTAAAAAGTAATAAATTAACAGTAAAGAGTACACTTCAAACATATATTTTCAGACTCATTGCGTGTTTTTTTGAGATCTTTTGTTTTTCATTTTTATGGAAGATTTTATATCATCTATGAATATTTTTGTTTTTGATATATTAAGCTGCATTTACAGGGTGCACAACCCTTTACACCACGAGCCCAAAAGATCAAAAAAGATCAAGTCCAGAACATTAAAGCAGAAAGCACTAGAATACTAGACACAGAGACAGCAGATTGACAGTCGACACACAAAAACCCAACAACAAAACAGAACACAGAGAAAGCGGACTAATTTGCTATACCCTCCCATTTCTATATGAGGAGGTTTATAATATCCTCCCCAACCCAGTTGGGGCCCTCCTCTATAGTCTTCTTGTCCACTTCTTCCTTGAGCACAGCAAAAAGGGTACCTACAGAACGATGGATCATTTTAATGGTGAACCGAGTCAACCTAGCAAATTTCCTTTCGAGTTTATCCACACGCTCCAACAACTTTCTATAATCGTCCTCCTTGTCCACAGTCTTAGCATTATCCTCCTCCATAGCCCTAGGGTCCGAGGAATGGGTCGTTGAATCTTCCTTGAGCATCCTATTGAGGTCGGAAAAATGACTAGGTCCTTGCACAAATTCCTCCGCCTCTTCTTCCTTGCTCTTGTCTTTGTTGTCAGTCTGCTCCTCGTCACTTGAAATATCATTCACAAGCACTTTCTTGTTGGGTATAGGAATTTATGTTGATATCTCTTCAACTGATAATCAAAGACTGATGGGTATCCATTCCATCAAAGATATCTGAAATACGATGCGAACTTCAATCCTTATATCATACTTCCAAAAATATAAACCTTGATGAATAATGTAATTAAAAAACATACCTTCAAAAATATCTAAAATGAAATTTGAATGAAATCCTATACAAATTCTGCTACAGTTGAGTTTCACTCACATGAATAATGGTCGACTATAGTCTAATCACCCACTCAAATAAGAGTTTCACTCGACATATGTAATGGTCGACTATAGTCTAGTCACCCACTCAAATAAGTCTTTCAAATCAAGAGCCAATTTCCTTTAGTTCTTCATAGACCTTAAGGCCTTCAAGCCAAGCTTGAGCCAATGCATTATCATATCTGTACTCTATGTTCGACCACTGTAAGTTTGTTCTAAAGATGGTACCTGTGGTGCTACGTATGAAAATGGGGTTGGGGAGCATATATACCCATGCAATCTTTGTACAAGACCGAGTGGCTTGTCTAGGGATCGTACTAGAGACAGCATTTTGGAAGAACAAATGCTGATGGATACGGCAGATACTCAAGTTAAATCACAGAAAAAATAATGTGATACGAGGATCAAAATTCATGGTGAGGCCCAGTTCTCGCTCTATAGAGATTTATTGTGAAAATAAGGATCGATTCAATATGTGAGATTCCAACACCCCCTAATTTCGTGTTTCTCAAAATTCTATGTGGAAATTTCAAATCACTCCCAATTTTGTACGACAGTTTATTTGGCAACTCATGTGCTTCTATATTTCATTTTAGAGTCACATCATCAAATATGATGTCATATCAGCATACTTTTTGTTGAGGTATCCAAAAAGGCCCTAAAAAAAAGTGAGACCGATAGCGGTGCACTAAGTCATGTTTTATTGATGCGCTGATGTGGCATCACATGATTTGTCACTTTGCGTATTTTATGGATAAAAAATGTTTTGCAATTGGATATTAAAGTGTTCCACTATGGGGTCCACTAAGGACTACTTATATCCCCACTATTGGAACCTACTCCATTATAGGCCCCTCTCCCCTATTCGTCCTTAAGAAAATCATTCAAAAACTTAGCAAATCAATGTTGTCAGTCATTTTGCAATTGCATGCAATGATTTATAACTAAACACTCAAGAACCCATTATAGTAGTATCTCCCATTGTTTTACTTGAAGCAGGTTGAGTTATTTACCCCTTTGCTATGTAATTGTTGAGAATTAAGACTGTTGGGTGTTGCTGAGATTTTTTAGAAGTATTTTAAAGTGGGTGGTCTCGTGAATTTTGTAGTATAGTTTAAGCTCCAAAAATTATGAAAGTTGGTGATCTCATGAATTTTATTATTTTGCATATTCAATTCAATAGAGTAGATAAATATAAAATGATAAGAAAATAATTGATGGAAATTTCAAAACTTCAGATGATTGACAAGTGGCAGAAAATTTCTTCAGTTGATGGGGGAAATTTCTATCCCCACCTCAAATGCACCCCATAAAATTATAAACTAAAAATTAGGGACTCATATTTATGAGGAAAATATTCTAGTTAATCCTATAGCATCTTTTTGTTGCCTCATCAAACCCTCTGCTTCATTAAAAAATAGTTCTTGAAGCCCCTCCACAGGCCTACACCCTAACTCATATGTAAATTAATTGAAATAATAAATACTTCTATACTGACTTGTATACAAAATAGAAAGAATTTATTTGAACATTTCAGCTTTCTTAGTGATTTACAATCTTCATGTATATATAGGTGTATATCCTTTGACATCACCTAAGTTATCAATAGCATCATGTATGATTATAAGAATGGTGTGGACTTTCTTACAATAATTTATAACTCGCATGCATCTCAAATATATTTGAATGTATGTGTATGGCAACTTATTATGTGCTCCCTATTTATAGTTAGGTGCTCTTTGGGTGTTATTACATTATGGATTACATTTTAGTGCCAACATCCTTTTAGCTTAATTATGTATTCTATTATCATAATATTTTATATTTTTAAAATCTATACAAAAATGATAAAAATTCAAAACAAACAACACTCGTATAAATAATAATAATAAATCTCCTATCTATTTAAGATTAGGTGCATCTACCAAATCAAATTTTAGAACATGTAAAATTTTCCATTCTTCAATGTTGGATGTCAAGTGTATTGTTATTTGTGTGACATCTAAGCCAATTTTCAACAAATTTTGTCTCAAATGTCAACAATTGGTGTAGCATCAAGTAATTTGCTGGCATAACTTGTACTTGCATATGTAACTTTGCATTCAACTATTTTAATTGTCATGGTCTTTATATCCCCATCTTTGGAAATATGTTAAAGTGGTACCAAAATTCTCTCAAGTTGAAATGTTCAAATCATCGTCTATTAAATCCTCAAGGAAAGTCTCGCTCTAGAACATGTATACTTCTACATTTGATGGCACAAGTCAAGGGCTCAACCATTTTGTTCATCTAAGAGAGACAATAACAAGCGCTCTGCGTGAGCTGGAGTCCCTGCCTTAAGCAGGTCTGGGTGTAGTCAGGGGGTTGAATTGTTCATCTAAGAGATACAATAACAAGCGCTCTGCGTGAGCTGGAGTCCCTGCCTTAAGCAGGTCTGGGTGTAGTCAGGGGGTTGAATTGCCACACGCATTGGAAGTTTGACTTGGACAAGATTCTGAGCAGGTGAATATAGCTCTTACGTCTGTTGTTTTGTAGGTATGTCAACCTAGCATGTATGAAGAGCCCAAGGAAAATCCTCCATGGTAAGCTGCAATGAAGGTGAAGTTTGATACCTTCTTATAAATCAAGATTTGGGTGCTGTTAGAATTACCACAAGGCAGAAATCGCATTGGTTGCAAATGGTTTTATAAAGTGAAGTGTAATTAGATGGTCATTTGGACAAGTACAAAACCTTGACTGCTAAAGGACATGCTCAATAGGAAGGGGTAGACTAGCAAGAGACCTGTGCACCCCTTGCATATATGTTAACCTTTCGGTTGGTTATGTTCATTTCAGCTTAGTTTGGATTAAAGGTATATCAAATAGACGTCAGAAGTGCCTTCTTGAATGGCGATTTTGTATAGGTCTACTTAGTTCAACAAGAAGAATTATAGGTTTAGAGAAAGAGCATCTGGCTAGCAGATTAAGTACTTGTATAGACAAGGAGGCTCCTCTAGCCTGATATATCAAGACTGACCAACATCTTAAGAGATTTAGGATTCAAGAGAAAATTTTCAAATCCCAATGTCTACAAAAAAATGTAGTGATGATGCCACAGTGATCCTAATTGTCCATGTCTTTTGGAATCAGAACATTCAACCAAAACATGAAGGCATTCTTAGAATCGGTGCATTCAACCAAAAGATGAAGGCATTCTTGGAATCATGGACCCTTAAACTCAGTAAATTCCTGATTACAAAATATAAATCAAAATTCTATGTGGAAATGAATGATGAAATATCATTTAGAGACACTAGATCTCCACAGCTACAGCTATTGGAAGCCATGAAGGGAAGAAACACAGACAGTAAAAAGACATTGCACAACTTGTTGGGCATCTATATGTTGGCCTCTGACTTCCACCTACCTTGTGTAATGTTTGACATGTATAAAATTCACAAGGTCGTATCTTAGGCTTCACTGCTACATATGAATGCCATGAATTCTATTACATGTATTGGAAGTTACCATAGCAAAAGATGCAAATAAGATTTTACGACCCAAAAACATTATGACGCTCTTAAACTAATGGGATTTTGCACACAAATCTAAAACAAAAAAACACCCAAAGCATTATTAGAATTTTAAATTGCTATGGTTTTTCATTCAGCTATAGTTTTGTTTTTAGACAAGAAACCTCAACACGGCTTTAAAAAATTGCCTTATTGCAGATAGAGTTTTCCAATTAATGAAAACCTAATAGAGTTTTAAAAAACCCTTATTGCAGCTTAGGATTTTGAATGCTGGGATTTTGCTTTTAGACCCAAAACATTAATACAGTAGGAGAAATGACATGTTGCAGTCTTGCATCTAGAACCAAAACCCTAACATAGTTTTCAGAAATGACGTATTGCAAATAGGATTTTGAATCACTAGGGCTTCACATAACACCCAAATGGAAAAAACATTAACAAAGTAAAATGATAATTATTCATTATAATGCCTTTATTATCATGAATTTCTATCTTGTTCTGACGATCCTCCTCCTCAAACTTATCAAGGGATTTAAAAACCCTAGCACAGTTTTTAAAAATATGCCGAAGGTTTAGAATTACTAGGATTTTGCATTTAGACCCAGAACATTTAACAAAGTAAAACAGAGGTTATTCGGCACAATACCTCAATACCATGAAACCTTAAATTACTAGGGTTTTACATTTTAAATTTTACACATAAAATCCTAACAAATTAAAAATGAAGCAACACTCATCTATTACATAAATGAGGAATTGAAAAATGTGGTTATGCAACATGGAACAAAATAGAAGAGCGAATGACATATACAAAAAAATCTAAATAAATTAGTGCTCATCACATCATATAAGAACGCAAAAGAATAGATAAAATGGAATGTCTTATTGACTGAGATAATCACAAAGTACATAGTCTTGAATATGTAAGTCTGAATCTCATCAGATATGACAACATTTTCAGTTTCTGAAACTAAATGGCTAAATGGATCATTGGGTCAAGCTCATTCAAGTTCAAAATGCCAAGCCATTACCTGTGTCATGAAATCCATGCCTACATGCGCAAGATATTACCAAGGTATGTACTTGACAGTTGAACATTTAGTGATCCCCTGAATATCTAGTTACAAGGACAACCTTTGATAGAGAGAAAAACATAAATACTCTAATCATTTCGAAGATCAAAAACACTGCCAAAGTTGCTCCAAACGCAAGTTCCAAGAAGTCTTCCTGCAGGAATCATCATTAAAGAAGAAATGGAGTGTAATTAACTCACATCAAAGAGAAGAGTTGGAACAAAAATTATGACAACCAACAAATGGTAATATTTTCGAATAAGTATCCGCTAAATCTCACTGTCCTTTGAAATATTGTAAAAGCACATAATAGACACTAAAATAACAGACAACCAGTATATGCAGATTGCTAATCTTTCCATTGGTTTCTCCAATATAAAATCAATAACCCTGCCAAAGGCACAATGAAAATTAAAAATTAAGATAATAATGCATCTTTCATATTAAGCAGCTCAAAGTAAAGGGAAGCAAGGTCTCACGTAAGATCAACATACTTGCACAAACTGATAGAGACATCTATGTGATGAAAATAGCATTGCTTGAGAAGTGAGAACCGACAAATTAATTTCCCTCCAATTTGGTCACAATATCCATAACGACTTGGCCCTCCACGCTGAAATTTTTGACTAAAGACAAGCGGAAACCCAACAGCTACACCATAATTAGGCCCGGTTCGACTCCCCTGCCTCTCCCCTGACCCCTTCCTTGATCACTCCCCTAAGGCAGCGGTTTTTGCATTCATTGTTCATCTCCCCACCCTCTGCCTCTGCCTCACCCTCTATTACCTCATCTCTGCATTGATTTCTACTTGGCTTCATACAAACAACTATTATTCATTTCATCAACAATAATTCTCCTCACAAAAAGTGTCCCTTTAACTGGTAGGCCTAAGTTATCTCAAAACAACAAACAAAAAAGCCAATGATGCAAAGAAATGGAAAAGATGATAAAAGAATATTAAAATTTATCAGCAATAGCATCCTGCAGAAATTGCCTTGAAATACGATGAAAAATCTAGGTTACTACTAAAATTCAAGTAAGGGACTGAATTCTAACAGCAGAAGAATTAAATATTACTTCAACTGGCTCAAAAAAATTAGTGATAATAACCTTACGCACACCTGATCATTCTAGAAACAACAAAAGTAGTTGGAAGGCTGCCAGTGGGAGAAGACAATGTCAGGAATGGAGGAGCCACGGGCATCTGTGTGCAACCTCTGGTTCTGAGAATAGCCACTGCCATTGCCATTGTTGTCTTTGCAAGGATTTGAACCTGAACCTCCTCTGTTAGGATTACCATTTTTTAGTCTTTACCATGGCCATAGCTTTTTTCCCCAAAGCTGGGATGTCTGCTTGCTTGCTTGCTGAGAGTTTTGGGCAAGTCACCATTCTCATTGGCATTGGAAAGAGAAGGTGGAGCTGCTCCGCTTCTTTGGTGAGTGGAACATAAGGCATAAAGACCACTATAAATCCTTAGCAACAATAACTACAAAAAACAATTTTGAAATCTCTCGCCACAAAGCAGGCAGTGACACATGCTCTGCATAAACTCTAAGCATCACAAATTCTTAGAGGGAATAACAAACAGACTGCAGTGGCCTAGTTAAGATGAGCATTCATGGCAATCAAAGAATCAATGATTGTAGAATGAGATTAACATAAATAAGTCACATAACACAAAGACATTTTATTTATAAACATGGCAAAACTATACTGTACATAAATGTCTATAATTGAATATTTACAAAAGAATGTTACAAGGGTAGATCCATAAGTAATGTTAGATATTGGGTAAGCAATAATTGCTGCACATAGCCTATTGAAGAATAGCTCCTCTAGTGTTGACTGTCATAAAACCAATTTCTTGCACAGAGGAGGGATGCGTATGGTGGAAGAAGATGACTGAAACAAGAGCGAGCTGAAACACAAACAAAAAATAATATTATCAGAAAGTGAGTTGAATTTGCAAAAACAAAACATGACAGTTGATCAAAGTGTAGTATATGATCCATACCTCCATATTATAAAGATGGACATTTAAGTAATCAACAAATACATGAGCAACTAAATCTTTGTATCTGATAAAGCACTGGCTATCTATAATATAGCCAAATTTGCAAGCAGCAGGTACACATTTGAAACTCGTGATTATATAAACCAAAGCTTGCATAGCAACTTAGTGAAATGTGAATATAAATGAATGGGAAAAATTTGCATACCATTCTCAATTTTGTGTGCAGACTTATGGGTAGAAAAGTTGTTTTCTTCTTGCTTCTTGGCCATAATGTCTGTTGTTTTAAGAGAGAAATAATGCATTTAGAATCTCAAAACATTTCAAAATGTTGAATCAAAAACAATTATCCAAGTCATTTAGAAACTCTTATCAATTTTCTGCAAATGTTGTTCTCTAATTAGAGAGTACTGCACTTTAATTATATTTATAAGATTTCATATGATAATATAGATAAGAAAAATACTAATGTCTAAACTTTTCCAACCAACAGATATAGGTGATAACCCTGTTTCTTAAATCAAATTCTATTTTTTTTTTTCAAATATCCATTTTTAGTCACACACATTTTGATTGCAGATGAGAAAGATGACTAGATGGAGGCCTCTAATTTAAACATTATCATCTTTTTGTTGGTATTACACTTTCCCCTATTCCCATTATACTATTCACTATCTTGACTCAAAGAACCGTTATATCTACAGCCTGGCTCCTTCAGATTAACTAGTCTATTTATGCTTCCCCTCAAAGATCTTGGTTTTCCTTTCTCCAGTTTGATTTATTATGTATAGCAAGCAGTTTGAAACACAAGTTTATCAAATCACTATTAGCTAATTGTAAACTTCACTTAAATCTTCAATAGAGGTCTGTTTGCTTTTGGAGCAATCTATCTTATGCAAAGGTTCAATGGAAATCCATCTTTCAAAGTAGATAGCAGACTCAAACAGGCCTCCTTCCACTGTCACTTTGCTCAAGACTTCGATTCGGCCAAAGTCTTGTTGTTGTGCCTCCAACCCTCCACAAAAGGAGTTGCATGTAGATTCCATCCAAAACTTCTTCCATCTTTTTAAAAAAAATTAAGTTACAATGGGTAATTTGATGTTAGACCTTGACAAGGTTGATCCAAATTAGGTTGCATCACAAATGATCAGGACTTAGTCAACTCAAAGGCGGTATATGATCGATGAGAGATCAATCAAAGTGGGAACTTAAATCTTGGATCTTCAAGATCACAATCTGCAGCCCCTGGATCATAGCAGCTAGCCTCATATGCTCCTTCCCTATTCTGTCACCTTGTTGGTTGACTATGCATTTTATATTTTGTAACTTGCAATCGATTTCTAGGTTCAAACTTCAAAGAATAATTATGTAGTAATGCATTATGCAGTATAATCAACAAGACAGCAACCGTATTGATTTCTAGGCTTGAACTTCAAAGCAAAATTAAGTAGTAATGTATTATTGAGTGTAATCAGTGAGATGACAACCTCAATTTACAAAATCCATGATTCATGGTTTACACTCATTTTGTTTCGTTTTATCTCTAGTTTTTATTTGGCATGAAATCGAAAGAAAAAAACAGTTCTCATTTATTTTATTTTTTCTGCATTTGCTGATTTTTTTTCAAGTTTTTCACAATCAATTGAAAAACTCTCACCTTTTTGGTTGAGAAAGAGTTTCTCTACTATGGTCTGAACCCTCTCGATCCAAGCCCAATCAAGGGAAATGATAATAGACAAATCATCTATCATCAAGGACACAAGGAGACAGCTGATGTAATCTGAAAACTTTTGCTGGTCTAAAATGCCTCAGAAGACACGATTACTGTGGCAGTTTCTTGTGTTTGCATCATATTATTATCAAATATGATTAACACAAAGACCAGTAACAAGATTACAAAATATACTGTCAAATATTGGAGGAAGATATGCTTCAATTTGACTTAGATAATGTAATGCAAGTTGTTGCAAAAATGCTTCGAACTGAGCAGGTGTTGGTAAATGACCTTGAAGATGTTCAAAATAGTTTATTAAACTCTTTGTGCTGCCATTAGCTTGACAAGGAAATTTTGAGTAAAATAATAACAAACTTCATATTAATCGTCCCCTTACATTGAGCAACCATGCCATAAGTGCATCCAAGAAGTTGCCGATGGCTACCAACACATGTTTCTCTACTTTTGCATCACTGTGAAAAGAGTGATCAAAAGGAAAGAAGATCTGAAAAGGTTGTTTGTAGCATCAAGTGGGTACATCTCTTCTTGTTAAAAAGTTACAAGGAAAATAATATGAAAGATATCACCTACAAAACATTTTTTTGGAAAAATGTTGACAGACCCTTGTTAATGAGTACAAGAACCAAGACTGCAACATTTTGCATATAAAATTTTGAGTTAGGAGTTGTGTGTATCAGAATCTAAAACAAATTAGAGAAGCTCGAACTATACAAAGTGCAGGGGTGATCCTCTGCTTAAATGCTGACCTGATCCATTATCTTTTGATGGATGTCCATAGCTTGTACTCGAGCTCTTAACTTGGCACAAGACACGTGAACTGTTTGACAAAATGCCCCAAAGAGATTCAATCTCATGGATTGCAGGATATGCACAAAATGGGTTTCCTGCCATCCTGACAATGTCTAAAAGATAGCAGCAGCACTTGCATAAATCAGAAAGAAAAGCGAGGAGGACTCAAACAGAGAGTCTTTAATGCACGACATTCAAATTAAGCTAGAGAAAGCAGTCAATTTGGATATTCTTTTCTAGCTTTGCGTGCAATGAAACAAATTACACATTAGAAAGCATCATATCAATGAAGAACATATGACAACAGGGTGCATCCACCCTGACAATTTAACACCAATGTGTCCCAACACTATTTTTATTTAGCCTAGTTGCCAGTCATCAAAATCAAAGCCCAAAGAGACTTGAGCGGAAGTGTTTCCGCATGATAATGTACTGATGTGGTGGCTATTTTTAGAAACTTTGGACAGATTAAAATAGTTGCACATGTTGTGGTCTCTGTTTCTCACCATCTATATTCCATGGTTTACAATGCATATATTTAACACATCTTTACTTAATGTATTACATTCTTTATAAACATATTAGAATGACGCGCATTTTAGTAGAATATGTTTCTTGTCATCTGTGTTCCTTGCCTCACATATTTGGCATACCTTGACTTCTTAGCATGCATAGTGCATCTCTCCATGTTGGTCTGTAAAAGTATAGAAGATATCAGCAAATAATTATTCTTTTTTTAATTCCCTTGACATTACAAATCTAATTATATTAAGCGGTTCTTGGTTCTTTATCCAGGAACATATTTTATTAAAATGCAAAATTTTAGTGGACATCATCTTAATCTAGAAACTAGACTGATTTAATTTCAAATGAATGTTGACCAAAAAGAGCCACTTTGTCTGTGAAATATTTGCAAAATAGAAGACTACAAGTGAAATATTTGCAGAATAGAAGACTACAAACAAAGGCTGAACCAAAGGATGGGTCTCACTTAATAGATCATGCTAAGTTAAACTAAATTAGGTTCACAACCATTATAATTGACTAAATTAGGTTCGCAATCATTATAATTGAATGTTTTAGATAATAGGTAAGTCCTAATCAAGATAACAATACAATAACTATTGTAATTCCGTGTTCACTTTACAAGCCAAGATTACAAAGTCAAAATGCTCAGTCTATGATTAAATAGTTCCTACAAAGGTTAATGTTTCAACTACACTTGAGCAAGAGGTACTCGAGGCCGGTTCATTGAGAAGATGTTAAGCCCACTAATGAGTCTTGTAACAATAATCATTATGAGTCGAATGCATAAAATAGTGCATCTTGGGAATTGTGTGTATGTAATAGTGTTAGGTGAATTACAGGAGCTGATACATTTTAGTAAAGGGAATTCCAATTGAAATCTCTTGAGGAAAACATTATGTAGCAGGAAATCTACTAACTTATGTACTACTAGTATTGCTAAAGAGTTGATGCTATCACATGTCACCAATATCCATCCCATTTTTACAAAGGGATATGACCCTACCTTTACAGGCTCAACTTGGGGATCATCATGAAAACCCATCAAAATGTAGTGGATTATCCTGCCAAAATCGAGTCTTTTATCACCATTAGATACTTTTTCCAACATTCATCCTTCTTGTGTTCATAGGAAGTGGAATGGTTGTGACTTGTGTTTCTTTTTGGAAGCCTTGTCTTCAAACTAAGTGTTCTTTTTGTCCCGTCAATTGATCATAGTTGTGAAATTAGTCTTATATCCTTGTTGCACTACTCTCATAGCACCTTCTAACAAGATCAAAAAGAAACGAATATCACAGGTTCATTAAATGTACAAGCATCTTCCAAGCCCTAACTTCTTCAACTCTACTTGCACAACCTAACGGGGGAGATTTCCTTAAAGTCAAAAATAGCTCATAAATCACAAAAACTCCTAGATAAAATAAAACCTAAAAAATCTACACAAATCAATAGATTTATGAAAAGACCTCACTCCAGCAACACAAAATATTAAAAATAAAAATAAAGAAGTCTTTCAAAAACAACTCGTAGCAAACACTAACAATCTGACCCCAATAAATCCCCGAGAACAAAAAAATACATTTGACTTCATTTAACGCATATCTACACATTTGCATTAAATCTATGCAACAAAAAAATGGTATTTTCTATTTTGTGTATAACAAAATCTTACCTGCCCATGAGCTTATAAAAGCTATAGTCCCACAGTTTATGTCTGATGGCTTCTTAGACACCACACTTCCACCCGTATCTAACAACACAGAAGTAGACCCAAAATAGACAATGCTCTTGTTCATCATTGTCTTCACCTCCACTTTGGTTTTCCATTCTCTGCTCCCAACATTGGATGAGTGCACAGAATTTTACATTCGCCAAGAAAAACCTACAAATTTCCAAAACATAAATAACAATTTCGTTTCAAGATATCTTTGGAATATTCACCAACAATTCACCACGCCTATGACATGTAATCTAGCCATTACCACTTATCAAGACATGCAAGGGAAAGAGCCCTCAAAACAAATGCATCACAGCCCTGAAAAGCACTGTATCAACCTCGCAACAGAACGAACCAAGGAGCATTGGGAGATCGATTAGCAACCGAAGAAAGGGAGAAATAGAAATTTGGGTTGAAGAGGGGGCCTAAAGCTATATGTCCTTTACTGCAAAATGTGGAAGCAATATACTGCCACGCACCCCGTTCCAAGTCCATGTGCCCTTCCTAGAAAAACCAGAGAAAACAGAGAAAACATTAGGGAAACATACATGATACTTTTCCCTCTTCCGTTGATTGGACAGGTTCTTCAAAATTATTTGAAATTATTTCTACAAAAATTAAACCCCAGCAAATTCGCCAATACCAATAGGGAGGCAGATAATTGACAAATATAAATGCAGGAAAAAAAATCAGAAATCAAAACTTTGGCTTAACTTTGCATTATATCCTCGGCTTTGTTCCCAATGCACATATTAATATGTCTTATGCTCAACTGAAAACATTAGTCTCTGCCTTTAAGGGCAGGGACTAAAGCCTAATATGCAATTACAAGTGATTGTGTGTAGCCTTCTTGTGAGGTATTTAACTAATTGAATCTCATCTTTGTCTTGTTCAAAGTGCTCCTTAAATTTTTCTCTTCTTCTCTAGTATTTACTCATTGGTTCTTCCTCATCTTCCTCCTCCTCCTCCACAATCTTAGCTCTTCTACATTCTACAATTCTCTTTCCACAATCTCTTTTTTCCTTTGTTCTTTCTTTGTTTCTTCTCTATGATGTGTCATCATAGGGACCACAAGTAGAATAATTAATGTTCCAAGAGTTATTATGATATTTTGTCTTGCTTTAAAGAAATATATATTATCTTATGTAATTTTATCCCATGTAATAAAAAGAGATGAAAATTAAATTATTCAATAATCCTTAGATAAAAAAGGGGTTAAAGGAGAAAGAAGTTTTAAAATTATGTAATAAAAATTTTATTAACAGAGGGGTTGGGAAAATCACTAAAGGGGTGAAATAACAATATACTCAAGCATTTGAGTTGGCATGGTTTGATGTGAAGGTTGTCAAAGTTGAAGAAATTTTATCTAGAAGTACAAATATTGGCAGCAATCTAAAGGTTATAGTAGTGTGTTGGTTGACAGTGTGTAGTCTATCTAATCAAACATATCTTGTATCATGTTTGTCATGGTGTGACTGCTCTCAAATAGTTCATGTATTTATCATACCATATCAAATATGCAGTCAAAAATGTTTGTGGTGGTCTAGGAAGATATATTTTGGACAAAGAGATTACTTACTATGGGTCATATTTCTTTCATAAATGCATTGTAGCCTTGTGGTTTGGAAGGAGAGTATGCCTACACTCTAGTTCTATCAATTTCTTGATTTTTCGATCGTGCGGCTCAATGCATGAGGATTTTGAAGTATCAAAAGTCTCATCAAGCTATTATAAGTTCAAGGCAAGTGTGGTAATGGCTATAAGCATGCAGTAATGGTTTCAAGCATGTGGAGTGAGGATAGTACATATTTAAGGTTCCCTTAGTGGTACAAGATGTCAAATGTGCGGCAAGATTGGACCCTTGTATTACATGTTTCATGTAATATGAATTTAAGTCTATCCTATGTTGTCTAGGTTGGTGTGGATCCTTGGCCGACATAGAAGAGTGTCAACGTAGTGTCATGTATATATTTCAAATGTTTAGAAGAATTGTAATGATGTAACAGATCATCAAGAGTATGAGTATTAGTTGATAAGTGTGTTCAAGTATGTATCCATGAGAATAACGAAGTGCATCCATTAATGATCACAATGAAAGTACTTAGTGGGATGTACAGTTGTGTCATAGCAGAGGCATGAAGAAAAGAGAGTGGTGTCATATCTCAATTCCATCATTATTTATATTCTAGTAGGTTAGTGCCTACTTCATGTTGTATTGTTCCAACAAGGATTGGTGTCTCTTGTAGTTTGGTGCCTGCTGAATCATTTGGGGATTGGTGTCTTTGATAGGTTGGTGCCTACTTCATATTGTAAAGATTCACTATTAAATATTTCTACTTGTGGGAGCTTCTCACCATGGTTTTCCCTTTCTGGGTTTCCACATAAAAATCTAGTGTTGTGTGTGATCTTGTGTTGTGCTATGATTATTTTACTTTTAGTTCAGTGCTCATCATGTTAAAAATCTATTAAGTAGTTGGAAAGGTTTCTAGAATTGTTTTGAATTGTTTAATCTATGGATTCACCCCCCTTCTTAGTAGATTGTGTGTCCTTCAATTGGTATCAAAGCCAAGTTCCTTTGAAAGAGTTTAACAGCTTAAGGTAGATCCAGGATGGCACAAGATAGTTCTTATGGAAACAAAGTACCAATTTTTGATGGATCTAATTTTTATTTTTGGAAAGTTAGGATGGAGTCATATTTGATGGCTTTAGGTATAGACTTATGGAATTTTGTTATAGAGGGGTATGAAATTCTTGATAATCCTCTTAGCGATTAGATTGGAAAGAGGGCTTATGAAATCAATGCTAAGGCTAGAAATGCTCGTTTATGTGGTTTGACTAACACTGAGTTTTCAAAAGTAATAGATTGTAGAATACAAAGGATATATGGGATAGATTGGAAAATATCTATGAAGGTGATGAAAAAGTCAATGAAGAAAAGTTGCAGACTTATAGAGCTCAATTTGAAAATCTAAGGATGAAAGAAGATAAGAACATTGCTACATTTGTGCTCTGGGTTGAAGAAATTGTATATCATATTCGAGGTCTTGATGAAACTTTGGAGGAGAAGACTATTGTAAAGAAGGTACTAAGATCCTTACCTAGAAGGTTTGATCCTAAAATTTATGCTATAGAAAAAGCTAAAGGTGTGAATATCTTAAAATTGATTGTGTTGCATCAAACCATTAACTGCATTTGAGATGAGATTTGACAATGAAGATTATATAAGAAAAGAATCTACTTTTAGAGTATCTATGAAGCAAGGTGGGCAAGACTCTGATTATGGGTCAGATCTAGAAGAAGCAAATTTTGTCAGAAAGTTACAAAGAGGTTCTAGTAAGTACAAAGGTAAATTACCTTTCAAATTTTTTACTTGTGGAGATGTAGGACATTTCATGGATAAGTGTCCCCATAAGAATACTAATAATGTTGATCAAAAGAATGGAAACAAGTGCTTTCAGAGAAGATTCAAAGGATAGAGAAAGCACATAAATTTCTATAAAAAAAAGAAGAAGAAGAATATTCTACAAAACAAGAAGATGAAGATGCATCTGGTGATGAAATGGAAAGTTCTATTCATGGATTTTGAAACTACCGGTGGTGATGTTGAAATGAGTTCTAGAGAAAAGGGTGAAGAAGATGTGGATCTTATGAAGAATCTATTATGGGTAGGAAAAGAAATTAAGAAGTTGAATATCAGAATTGTAGAAGTGGTAATAGCGAAAGAGAAATTAGTGAAAGATATAAAGGTTACAGAAAAGATGATTATTGATCTAAAGATTCGGGTAGAAGAAGTAAAAAGAGTTGAAGAAATATTTTCATAGAAGTTATCATCAAAAGAGAAAGATTGTGAAAAGCTCGAGGTAGAGATTTTTGCAACCAAAAAATAACTTGAGAAGGAAAATCAACAGCTACAGTTGAAGTTTAGTAAATGTACTAAAACCCTAGATAAAATATTGGAAGTTCAAAAAGTTTAACATGATAAAATCGATGTCAGTTTTGATGATCAGAAGAAAAAGGTGATAGAACATTCAGAGAAGTCTACTAAGACAAGTCTAGAAGTGACTAGTCCCAAAAGTTCAAGATCAAAGAGGACATCGACAAGTTGTGGAAGCATGACTTAGAATGATGAATTTGTTCAAGTGTGGAACAAAAGGAGAAGATTTGGAGGACAAGGATTCAATAACATGTCAAGTTTTTATTTTTTTGGTTATTGTTTTAGTTGTAATGAGTATGGACATAAGGTTGTGGATTGTAGAAGAGTTCTAGTAAGAAGGAATAATTTTGTTAGTAATAATGCATTTACGCCCTTGTTCAATTTTAATATCATATATTTCAAGTGTAAAAATTTTGGACACATTGCAAGGAACTACAGAAGCAATTTTGTGAGTTCCATGTTATTGGAGAAAGGAAAGAATGATGTTCCAAAGAAGGTTTGGAAGAAGGTTTTGACGGAGAAGAAGTCTGAGAAGTCTTTGATTGCAAAAATAGCATTGCATGCTCAAAAGGAAAGTAAGAACCTATGGGTTATTGACAGTGGTTGCTCTAGTTACATGACTGGAGATAAAAGTAAGTTCATGAATTTCAAAGAATTTGAAGGTGGTTTAGTTACCCTTGGAAATAGTTCTATTGCTAATATTTTTTTTCGTAAGGGTACATTAAGTCTTGATGGTGGTAAAACAAATACATGTGATGTTTTGTATGTTGAAGGTTTAAAACACAATTTGTTGAGTGTCAGTCAAATGTGTGATAAGGGATATTAGTTATCCTTTAGTGTTGATGGTTGTGAAATAAGAAAATCAAGTACCAATGAGTTGATTGTGGAAGGAAGCAGGACATATAGTGATATTTATCATCTTAGTGAGCTGAATGGAAAAAGGTGTCTCACTGCATGGAAGTACATGAGAGTTGTATTTGGCACAGAAGGCTAGGGCATATGAATTTTGATGATATTGACAAAGTTAGTTCAAAAGGTTTGATCCAGGATATGCCAAGAATCAGGAAACCTCAATCAATTAGTTGTAAGTCATGTCATGAAGGAAATCAAACAAGAAGAAAATATCTAGCTAAGGAGTATTCTACATCAAATCTAGTGGACTTTATACACACAAATTTGTGCTGACCAATGAGGACTAAGAGTCCACAAGGAGATAGGTATTTCGTGATGTTGATTGATCATTATTCTAGAATGACTTAGATTACATATCTAAAAGAAAAAATCAAAACTATTTGATAATTTCTAAGCATTCAAGGTGATGGTAGATAATGAAACCTAAATAAGAATCAAATTCATAATATTATATAGAGGTGGAGAATTTACAGTGGAGAAGTATGAGAGATTTTGTGAAGAGCATAGAATTTGGAGGAAATTTTCTACTCCTAGAACACCACAAAAAAATGGAGTTGTTGAAAGAAAGAACCAAACTATATAAGAGATAGCTAGGACTATGCTATGTCAGGAAAAGCTTCCATTTATGTACTAGAGAGAGGCTACATAGATGATTGTGTACATTCTAAATAGAGTTCAAATTAGGTGCAAGGCAGAGAAGAATCCATATGAGTTATGTAAAGGAAGACCGGCTTTAGTAAGGCATCTGAATATTTTTGGAAGCAAATGCTACATCAAAAGAGATGAAGAAAATTTGGGTAAGTTTGATTCAAGATTAGATTAAGGTATTTTTCTTAGTTACTCTTTAAGAAGCAAAGCTTATAGATGCTAAAACAAAATACTAAAGAGGATAGCTGAAAGTGCAAATGTAAAGGTTGATGGAACTATTCAAAATACTACTATTCTAGAAGTTGAAGAGGAAGAGGAATTAGTTCACAGCAATAATGAAGAACCTAAAGAGGAAGTTTTAAAAACTCTAGCTAAGTATGTTCAAAAGAATCACTCTGAAGATCAAATTATTGGTGACAAAGATAGTGGGGTTCTAACTCGAATGAGGCTGCAAAGATCAAAAGAATAGGTACATTTTTCTTTACTATCAAAGATAGAATCTAAGACATATAAGGAAGCGAGCAATGAACTTGAGGATGGATAGATGCTATGGAAGAAGAATTGAATCTAATCATGAAGAATGAAACTTGGGAACTTGTCCCAAAGCCTAAGGACAAAAATGTGATTGGAACCAAGTGAGTGTTTAGAAACAAGTTGAATGAAGAAGGTGGAGTGATCATAAACAAATAAATACTTGTGTGTAAAGGTTATGCTCAAGTTGAAGGTATAGACTTTGAAGAGATGTTTGCTCGAGTAGCAAGACTAGAGGCAATCAAGATGTTTTTGGCTTTGTCAGCTTACAAGAACTTCAATATGTATCAGATGGATGTGAAGTTAGCATTTTTGAATGGATAGCTTGAAGAAGAAGTTTACATTGAATAGCTAAAAGGATTTCAATGCATTAACAAACTGGATTATGTTTGTAGATTGAAGAAGGATTTATATGGTCTCAAGCAAGCTCCTAGAGTTTGGTTTGCAAGGTTAGATGGATACTTGCAACAACATGGATTTTGGAGAGGTTGTGTGAATAGCAATTTGTACATCAAAACAGAAGGAGAACAAATGTTGATTGTTGTGGTCTATGTTGATGACATCATTTTTGGAGGAAGTAGTGATGGAATGTGTAAAAACTTTTATAAGGCTATGCATAATGAGTTTGAGATGTTTATGTTAGTAGAATTATCTTTCTTCTTGGGGTTGTAGATTGTTCAATTAGACAAAGGGATTTTTATCTCACAACATAAGTATGTAAAGGAGATGTTAAGCAAATTTTGGATAGAAGATAGCAAACCTGTTGTAACACCTATGGTTACCGGGTGTAATTTGAGCAAGGATGATGAGTCTTTTCTAGCAGATCAAACTTTATATCGATCAATGACTTTATATCGGGTTGTAGATTGTTGTATGTGACAGTATCCAAATCGAATATCATACAAGCAGTTGGAATGGTTGTTTGATTTCATGCAGCACCTAAAGAAACCCATGTGAAGGCAGTAAAAATAATATTTAGTTATTTGAAGGCTACTGAATAATTTGGTCTTTGGTACCCAAAGAGTGAAAATTTCACTCTCACAACATACATAGATGCAAATTGGGTAGGTTTTGTAGATGATTGGAAGAGCACAAGTGGCAGTGCATTCTTTCTTGGAGATTTTGGTATCACGGTTGAGTAAGAAGGAAGAATCAATTTCTTTATCTACAACAAAATCAAAATACATTGTTGCAGCATCATGTTGTACTCATGTGCTTTGGATGAAGCAAAAATTGAAGGAGATGAAGGTTGAGTTTGAAGATTCTATCACTATTCTTTGTGATAAAATAAGTGCTATAAACATTTCAAAGAATCTGATGATGCACTCAAGAACAAAACACATTGCAATTAAGTATCATTTCTTGAGAGAGAAGGTTGCAGAGAGAGAGGTCAAGTTGGAATGTATAGATACAAAGGAACAAGTTGCAGACATATTCACAAAGCCACTCACTAAGGAGACATTTGAGTTTCTTCAGAAAAAATTTGGGATTTATTACTCTCCTCTTGACTCAAGAGGAAAGAACAAGGTGAGGGGTTTGAGCTTGGTCTTCCTACCACAAGATGGGTCGGTGCTCTTGCAGAGTATTGTTCAGATATTTTGGTGCATAGACTCAAGAGGAGTCTATCCAGAAACAAGGTTCTCGATGTGGCAATATATCAGTCAAAGGGAGAAAGTGAGCATATAGATGTTGATCCTTTTCCCTTGATGTCAAAGGGGGAGAAAGTGAGCTCAAAATGTTGAATTACTCAGAAAGAATAACTATGAGCTTGGGAGGAAGTGAGTTCAATATGTTGAATTTCTTAGAAAAGAATATATCCCTCACAAAGGGAGAACAAGTTGAATTGAGGAGATGTTAAATATGAAGAAGGTGAATCCTGAATTGCTTAGAAAGAATAACTATCTTTTCTTTCTTTTTCTTCAATGTCATATCTTTCACAAGGGGGGTGATTGGAATAGCACGTGAATCATCCAAACTTATTCTTTTTTTTTTCTATTGTGTGTTTGGAAGTCCCAGCATTCTTTGTTTTCCATCAATGACAAAGGGGGAGATTGTTGAGCATAGGTTGTCATTGATGTCAAACTGGTTTTAGTAGGTCACTGTTGTTACATCAATGGTTATCAAAGGATGTCAAGGTTGTTAGATGTGAAGGTTTTCAAAGTTGAAGAAAGACTGTAGAAGTACAAGAATTGACAGCAATCTAAAGGTTCTAGTAGTGTGTTGGTTAACAGTGTGTAGATTATCTAATCAATCATATCTTGTATCATTTTTGTCATGGCATGATTGCTCTCAGATAGTTCATGTATTTATCATACCATGTCGAGTATGTAGTCAAAAATGTTATGGGTGGTCTGAGAGGATATCTTTTGGACAAAGAGATTACTTAATATGGGCAGCATTTCTTTTAGAAATGTGTTGTAGCCTTGTGGTTTTGAAGGAGAGTATGCCTAGACTAGTTCTATTAGTTTCTTGAGTTTCAAATGGTGTGGCTCAATGCTTGAGGAGTTTGAAGTATTAGAAGTCTCATCAAGCTATTTCAAGTTCGACGCAAGTGTGGTAATGGCTATAAGCATGTGGTAATGGTTTCAAGTGTGTGGAATGAGGATAGGACTTGTTTAAGATTCCCTTAGTGGTGCAAGATCTCAAGTGTTGTTGGTGGAAAGTTTGGACCCTTGTATTACATGTTTCATGTAATTTGAATTTAGGTTCATCCTATGTTGTCTAGGTTGGTGTGGATCCCTGGACAACATAGAATAGTTTCAATGTGGTTCCATGTATATATTTCAAATGTTCAAAAGCATTGTAATGATGTAACATCATCCAGAGTATGAGTATCAGTTGATCAATGTGTTCAAGTATGTATCCATGAGAGTAATGGAGTGCATCCATTAATGATCATAGTGAAAGTACTTAGTGGGATGTACAGTTGTGTCATAACAAAGGCGTGAAGAAAATAGATTGGTTTCATATCTCAAATTTACCATTATTTTTGTTTCGGTAGGTTGGTGCCTACTTCATGTTGTATTTTTCTGTTAGGGATTGACGTCTCTGTTCTAGTGGAGATTGGTGTCTCCTGTAGGTTGGTGCCTATCGAATCATTTGGGGATTGTTTTCTTCAATAGGTTGGTGCCTACTTCATATTGTAAAGATTCATTATTATATTTTTGCTTGTGAGAGCTTCTCACCATGGTTTTTCCCTTTTCGTATTTCCACATAAAAATCTAGTGTTGCGTGTGATCTTGTGTTGTGCTATGATTGTTTTACTTTTGGTTAAGTGCTCTTCATGTTAAATATCTATTAAGTAGTTGGAAAGGCTTCTAGAATTGTTTTGAATTGTTTAATCTACTGATTCACCCGCCCTCTCAGTAGATTATGTGCCCTTCAAACATCTCCTTGATTATTTTCTTGAAGTTATGCATACCATTCTCTAGAATGTATCTTCAGTAGTGCTTATGGACCCATTCACTACATGTTTTAAGAGTATCCTTGCAAAATTGACTCTAGAATTTCTCACATTATCAGTACTTATGAGAAGGTTCTACATTCCATGACATTTATCCAACTGGAACTTCACCTCTAACATTTATTTCACAATTATCCACAACAATTATGGTGATATCTTCAATGTTTGTTGTAATTATTAAAATATCTTATCACTCATAATACATATAGGTTATATCACACTTCAATCACATCAAGTACTAGTACACATTAACATGATAATTTCTAATGACATCAATAGTGAATGACCAAGTATGCATTAATTTTGTTTCAAAGAAATGATAAATTTATTTTGCAAACACATTAAATTTTCATGACTTGTAATCACCTCTATCTATCAATGTCATCATGATGTCCATTCTACCCTATAATCTTTCCCAAGGCACAAAAAAATGACTACCCAATGATAATTTATAATAATTAAATATATGTTGTATTTAATTTTAGACGTTTAACCTCCCCTTGTCAATGTGACTCCATGTCATTTCCTACGTCCTTTCACTTTGAAAATTGTTATACTTTTATGCATGCAAATATTTTTGTATAGTTTGAAAACCTATCTATGAGTCATTGTGTCAAAAAAAGGTAAATGAACATATCCTACAAAGAAATTATTAGAGAATAATGTAGCAAAGGATTTTCTAGTAGTAGGATGTTGAGCTTTCTCCAAAAACTTGAAGGGTTCAATGTCAAAATTGTGGAGGAGTTTGTACGAAACTTCAAAGAAGACTATTCCAAAGTGTTCAACTAAAAATTAAAGTTGAATCTCAAAATTCTCTATGAATTAGTTGAAATTCCAACTAGAGTTCTTGATATCTTTTACTCTAAGTCTAGCTCATACAATGAATTACTTAAGATTTATTTGCAAAAAAATGAACCGGTTCCATAGCTAATAAGGAGAAAGAAAAGTGATAATAAAGGAATTAACAAAGATACCATTTTTTAAGAAAACTATAGTGGTCTAGATTATGAAATTATTCACTTGTAAAGGTTAGTAGGGCATGGTTGTGGGACCAAACTTTTACATGCTCTCTCACTTTCACCATGGTGCTAAGAAACCAAAACTCAAAATTAACCTCCCTACCTACTTATTTGTCTCTCTCAAAATAATGATAGACAAGTGCAATAGGGGTATTTTCACTTTAAACTATCATGGCTTAATATTGTTACTCTACAAACATTGTATTCTCAAAAATCTGACAGAAGATAGAAAATGGATCATAAAGTTTTTAGGTGAAACTATTAAAAATAAAAAGGAGGAGAAAGTCTCTAAAAACCACTATTGCTACTAAAAAATATTACTATTTCTAAATAAGCCACTTTTTCTATTACATAGCAAGTCACTTATAGTGTTTCTTAGCAAAAAAGTGTTAACTTCTATTATGGAGAAATTAGCTCTAATTTATCTTGCATTTTCCATTGAAAAGGAACTTTCTAATGATGTAACCTAAAAGTATTCCATAAATGTGCTAGTAATCCAACCAACTAAGACAATTAAAACTCAACTAGCTAAGAAACCCATAGCACCTTAGGTCCAATTTACTCATGAGCAAGTAAAATTTATCATTTTAGATTATTATAAGGAGGTAGAGCAGCCTCTAAAAATGAAAAGAACAAAAAGGATATTGCATAGACCTTTGGAGTAAGCATCAAATTAAACAATTGTTTCAAAGTTTTGCTCATGGTTTTATCTAATCTACCTCTCTATAAGAAAGCATTGTTGTGCAAGCCATTCAAAAATTGGCCCATTCTAATATATTTATTGCTTTAAAAAGGTTCATAATGGTTGAATTGAATAGAAAGTAGGGGAATAATTCCTACCATCAATAATAGAGTTTCATTTCACATTCACTTCTACTTTGAGAAGTCCTTGTCTACAATATCCTTCTTCACCTAGATATTTTGACATTCAATTAGGAAGCCCTTAGATATAACCCCCTTTTCCTCTAGAAGATAGAGAAAACTATAACAAGCACCTCTACAAAAATGTTTAGGAGGAAGATATCTTAGATCTAGATGACTCCATAGAAAAGACACCCTTTCCAAAGCATGAGGTAGTAGTGACTCCTCTTTCAAAGGCCTCACCCCCAAGGCATCCTACATCTCCTCTAGAGAAAATAGAATCTAAAATAAGGGTTAAGACAAAATCATCATCTAATTCCTATCTCCACAAAATTCTAGAAAAATGAAAAGCCTCAATGCAACCTCATGAAAATAAATAGGAAGAAGAATAAGGTAGAGAAACAACAATTTTTCTAGGGAATGGAGTTATCTTGGGTTGAACTCCTTATTCCACAATAGAAATAGGAGAGAAATATTTTAGCTAAAAAAGATACCACAATTTTTAATCTTAGGTAGAAAATAAAAAATAATGGAAATGGCAACCTAGACAAAGGCACAAGTTCTAGAGATTGAGAAACTCCGGGATCTTATCTCTATAAGGGACGATAAAATAGAAGCCCTCACAAAAAATTGGTAGGAGTAATATCAACATTCCTTAAAAAAACTAGGACAATAAAAATAATAGAGTTAGAGGAAGAATGGTGAGAACTTCAAATTAGACCTCCCCAAGTAGATAAACAAATTCAAATTGAACCATTTTTTTATGATTTACATGAAGTACTCCATTCTTTGGTAGCTCATTATTATCTCCTATGCCATGTAAAATTTAAAATCTTCAAATAAAAGGCACAAGTAGTTATTCTATAGGCAAAAAATGACCACCTTGAAAAATCTAAAATGGAGGCATGTAGAACTAGTGAGGCATTTTTGTCTTGTTGGAAACCATCTTGCTTGTATAATATGTTTTTGAATTAGGATTTTATAAGTGCAAATTTTTAAGAATCTCTTGTAATCTTCTATATGATCTAGATGATCCATAATTATTGGAGTCTTTCAAGAGTAGCCCTCTAGAACTAAGTAATTTGTTATATGAATTTTTTATGCACAATTTGTTGCTAGGAGATTGTGGTCATTTTTTTTAATTTTTTTTGTTGAAGTCCAAAGAAGATTTTAAATATTCACATTAAAAAATTATTTAGCTTGGTAGACAAAGATAAAGGATTATCTTGATGTAGAGAAGATTGCACGAGTCTATTCATGCAACATCAAAATTTTGAACCCCTATGTTTATAGATCAATTTGAAAGAAAAATCTATTATGAGAATTTGAAATTAAATTTTTAAATTTTTAAAAAATTATATGAAGCTCTACAAGATGTTATTAGTCTCCACTTAGGGACTTCTATAGTTTTGTCTCACCTCATGTGGTTGAGACATGTGTCTCCACTTGTGAGACACCTCTTGTATGCACACTTGCCACTCACTAGAATACTTTCCATATGAGTTAACAAGTGTTCCATAGTTGGAGGAATAGTAAGTCATTGTGTTCGACTTGCCTACCTTCACCACCTTGCCTCAGTAAGCAAGGTTAATTTGTACATTCTAATCATCTCTTGTATCAACTCTTTGATAATATCAATTAGGCTTAGGGGAGAGGGGCCCATAGTGGAGCGGGGTTCAATAGTGAGGATAGAAGTAGGCCTTAGTAGGCTCCATAATGGAGCACCTTAATATCCAATTGTAAAACACTTTTTATCCATAAAGTACATAAACTGACAAATCATGTGATGCCACATCAGCGCACCAATAAAACATGACTTAGTGCACCACTATCGGTCTCACTTTTTTTTTGGGCCTTTTTGGATACCTCAACAAAAAGCATGTTGATGTGGCATCATATTTGATGATGTGGCCCTAAAACGAAATATAGAAACATGTGAGTTGCCAAATAAACTGTTGTACAAAATTGGGAGTGATTTGAAATTTCCACATAGGATTTTAAGATACGTGAAGTTAGGGTGCTCCACTATGGGCCCCTCTCCCCTATTTGTGTACATGTATTTTGTGGAAGTTTTTTGATTTTTTTTATGATCTTGAAAATTATAACATGGTATTAGAGCCATGCTAGCAAAACTCTCCTGTAATCTTGCACCTAGCCTAGTCAAGAGTTCCTCACAGAGTCATTCTACTATTGATTACTGGCTTTTTTGTCTTTGTGTGTCATATGCTACATAAGTTGTGAATCTCCCTGGAAGAAAAAATTGTGATTTCCATTCAAACTAATATTGATCTATATTCTTATGTGATCATTTATCTATGTTTGGGCATAATCTTGGATCTCACTCTGGGCATGATTTTTTGGAAGACCATATTAAGCAAGGTGTGAGTCTGAGTTTGCTTGTAAAGCGTTAGCCTTTGCATAAATGAATCGCTGATTTGCATGCATAAATTAGCATCAACCAACGCATAATCTAGTGATTAAAAAGCACAATCTGGTGTTTGGAGGTGGGTCTATTGTTACAAGTCGATCTACATTCATTCTTACAATTGAAAACATCATATAAGGCCTTTGAACCAGAAAAGAATAGTGAAAGGAACAAAATTGAGTATGACTCTGAGTTTTTCAAGCGCCTGAAATCGCCCTTCATATCTCATGCACATAAGCGTCTAGTTTCAAAGATTTGAACTAGTAAAGAGTAGTGAAACTAACAAAATTGAGTATGACTGAGAGCTTTTCAAGCACCTAAAATCGCCCTCCATCCCATGCACATAAGCATCTAGCTTCAAAGATCTTCCACGGGAATATATAGATTTATTTGACCACGCAGCTCGGCTTGTCCTCTTCAAACAGCCATTTAGTCTCTACAAGCGACAGCAACGTGATCCTCAACGGCTTGGAAGCCTCATCAACTACCTTAAAAGGATGGTGTTTGTTACTTCTACGGTCTACCTGCCTGGTTTTTCTTTATTTGATGGTTGTGTGCAATGATAATTTATATGTCAAAATTGTAAACCATCAAATTTACACCATTGTTTTAAGTAAACCATCAAATGCTTGTAAAGGGGGAACCTTTTTTCATTTTGTCATAACTTTCAAACTGTCAGTCGGATTTTCAATTTAGTCGATGGAAAGCTCTTTCCATTCCAAAGATTTTAGTGTTGAGACGATTTAAAAATTATGTTGTTTAACACATATTTTATCTCTTTTTTTAACAGGAAAACTTTAAGTTTCTAATTGCAAATTAGGCAAATAGGATCATTGTAACTTATGATTAGCTACTCAAATCAAGTATTGCTTTTGTGAAAGTGAATAATCATTTGTCCATCTCAATGGAAATGATATTTCACTCAATTATAAAGTGTCATTATTTGTTCCATTGAAAAATTGTTATATGCACTTAAACATATAAAGTGTCAATTCAGGGGGGGTCACATATTGAATTTAGGAAGGGTATTTTGAGTTGTCATTGAGCACTTTCATGAGTTGTGTCCAGAACACTTCCACACTTCTTTCCACATTTTCAATTGGGGGAATCTAATCACATAAAGAGGTGTATCTTGATTCGTGCCTTGTGTACTATATTTCTCTTAATCATTTTCTTCCTATACAAAAACATCATATGGTCTCACTCAACATCTTGTGAGACACCATCATTTGGAGATGAACAAAGTAGTCAGTTGACATGCATTGCGATATCATCACCTTTTGCTACATTCAAATTCAAATTTGGTTCCTTAAGAACTTCTAGTAATTTTGTGCACCAAGATATAATCTTCCACATTGAAAATTTTGAAGACACCATTGAGGACATTAGTCTCTTTTTTTATGATAGTTCTTGCTACACCAAATTTCAAAGATGCTTCACTAAGAGCATCTAGAGATTTTTTGCAGCAAACTCATCTTACTCTTTTGGCAGTTCTTTTTTTCTTGCACCTCTTACTACATGAGATTCCAGAGACGCTTCACAAAGAACATCTAAAGATTATTTCTAGTAGGATATCACCTAGAGCATTTGAGTAGCATGCTGAGAAGTCATCATCTTATGGGGAGGCTACATAATCTCTCTTCATTGTATTATCTCCTTTTTAGAGGGTAGTTTTTTTTCCCACAAGTTTTTCTACCTTTCTCCACTTTATAAGAGATTGTATTGTACATGGGTACCTAACATAGCTAGTAGCTAGGACCCATTATTATCTTTCGTACATTACTCCACATTGCTTAAGTCTCCACTTAGGGACTTCTATAGTTTTGTCTCACCTCATGTGGTTGAGACATGTGTCTTCACTTGTGAGGCACCTCTTGTACGCACACATACCACTCGCTAGAATACTTTCCATATGAGTTAATAAGTGCTCCATCATTGGAGGGGTAGTCAGTTGTTGTGTTCAACTTGCCTACCTTCACCACCTTGCCCATATAAGCAAGGTTACTTTGTACATTCTAATCATCTCTTGTATCAATTCTTTGATAATATCAATTAGGCTTATTTGTGTGCATGTATTTTATGGAAGTTTCTTAGTTTTTACTTTATGATCTTGAAAATCATAACAGTGCATGTTTAACACGTCATCATATTATAGGAATCTATCATAAATATTTAATAGTGGTAATTAATTAGATATTAACTTTATTTGATTCATCCTCTTTTATCATCAATATAATGTAGAAAATCATTATCATTATCACTATTATCATCTTTTAGTTCAAGACAACAAAGTTTAGTTATGAAAGTAAATTGTGTGGTATATGTGATTATATGGGATCATGAATGAGACAATTATATTTTCAATTCTTGCAAATATCTTACTTGAATGTGATTATTTAATTTAGATGTTCCAATCTCCATAAATTTGGCCACTCGATGGGAGAGAAAGAACTTGTGTTACTATAAATAAGTTCTTAAATATGTATTCTATGAATATGTTGAAATAAGAATTATTGTTTGTCTACAAGTATGTTGTGTTAGTTATTGTTTTGTTTGCATTTAATTTTTTTGCATTTTCAAATCTTATAAGGAAAAATAAGAAAAGAGTTGAAATTTTATTTGTTTCCTTTATTGCTTGTTCTTCAAGAAAATACTAAAAATAAAACTCTTAGTTAGTTGTGATTTTATCTTCAACTAGCATTTGAACTTTATTGAGGTTTTTTTTAGTATTTTCATTATGTAGTTAGTCTTTTGAATCTAACCTAAGCATTTCCATTCCATAAATCTTTTGAATTCAACATGAGCATTTAAATTCCTGGTTAATTATTTTAATTCAATTGATTAGATTAGTGTGTATGTACAATTCCTTCAAATAGAGGAGAATGACTCTGGAAGAACCCCAAACCACCCTTTTGCAAACAACCTTTAGACATCACCCAGGTTGACAAAGATGATTATCTATCAAAGGACAAGGTTCAATGAGATCTCACCACCTCTCATCCTAATCCTTTATTATTTCAGCCATTATAATAATCATATTTTAGTTAATAGTTAAATATTACATTATATGGATTTGTCATATATGCATCACATGAAGTTGTAATAATGTAATGAGTTCCTATTAAGTGTTTGGATTTAACATATAGGACCACCTAGGGTGTAATAACAATCTTGCATCAACCAAGAATATTTTCTTAAATGTTTTTTTTGTTTCACAAGTGCATAATAGTGTCACAATCATGTTATTCTTATCACAAAGGCTAATTCCTTCAACGATCAACATTTCCAACACAGGCAATTTTCAACACATTGAATCCAATCAACATTTCTACTAGTAGTATTTAACTGGATCATAGAAACCTAAAATGGTAATTAGAGCTTCATAAAGTTCTATTCTACACATCCATTTTAGTGCTAAGTGTAAGTGATTTTGTATCGGTTAATACAATGGGACTTGTCAGAGTCACTAAAAGAGTACCCAATTCCACTATGCACCACAAATTATCTCAAGAAAATAGAAAATGGCATGCACAATATTATTGGTCCCATGGAGGTTCATAATTAAGGCTACATTAAGTTCTAATGCATAATTTTTATTGCACTCATCTTAAGAAGGATCATATATGCATTTCCTTAAGTAGATTGATAATGAATTTATCTAGCATTGGTTCCATGATCCTTGGTGCATGTGCATAGGGCAATGTACCACCTTGCTAATTAGTGCCAAGATATTTCAACTTTGATTTCTATAAAATATTATCCATTCAACATTGCAAGATAATTAGCTATACATTAGTTCAAGAGAGGAAACTTCAATGGTAGATCAAGAGCTTAGAAGATCAAAGATCGTCATATATTGAACATTAGCTCAAAATATATTATATTGAGGAACTGTGCATTCTTTGTGTGTGTATTTTATTGTAATAAAAAAGCTTACTCTAATTGTAAGCCTTTAGAACAAAGGTTGTTAATGTATTTTAGACTATGAATCAATAAAATCATTGTTCTACATACTTGTGTGTTTTCATTGCACAATGTTTGTTTTGTGTATGATTGTTGTGTTGATTGCATGGTACTTAAACCTAAGTTCATCCACAACTTCATGAATTTATCCCACATTGGTTGTGCCTCATAAGTCATTCTTTGTGAATCATTTATATTGATGTTGTAATGAAGAGAAGATAATATTGGAATCATGTTTTAATAAGATATTTTACTTTAAGGAAGGTGTCCCCTCGAAGAAGCCTACAATACTTGTTCCAAATTTATGAATTCATAAATATATTTACAACTATTTTTCAAACATTGTACATTCTTTTTTGCATGTTATTCCTTCTATTTGATAATATATTGTAGGTAAGTTCTTAATAATGGATTAACTAAACGAGATGTGTATGTGGAAAAGACTACAAAAAAAAAAAACAAGAATACTAAGGAACACAAAATTCCTCTTAACTTGTATTGATTGTACATTGGTGGCCTTCCATATTAAATATTTAATAAATGGATGGCCAACAAGATTTCATGCAAATAGATCATTTCCTTGTGTTAAACAACTATGCTAATCGTACTAAAAGCTAAAGAAGGGAAGTGTGAATATTTAAAATAAGAAGAAAAAAAAAATACGTATCATCATTTTCTTTTTTCAATAAATAAAATGTCATTGAATGAAAGCTTAACATATATTTTAGAAAAAAAGATGTTCTTAGTGATCAATCTTGTTGACCTCAAAAAGTTAGAAATAGTTACCACAAAAGCATAGGATAAGAGTTGTGATATTCATTTAAGTGTTGGATTCTTGTTTTTGGTAAGATAAGCAGGATTTAAGGGTGTTGTACCCTTTACATAGAGAGCCCAGAGGGCCAAAGTAAGAAACCAACAGAAACAGCTGTAGAACAACAAGCAAATATTAGACAACCCCAGAAGAAGGGACCAATCTAACTCCCTGAATCCAAGGCCTTGCAAAGACAATGGAATTGGGGAGTCCCTTCTGTTAGTGCATGAATTAACTACATCATTATTCAAAGATACAAACATAAAATACTTATCTCTTTATTGTGATGCTCCATTGAGTTAGACCTATAGTTATAGTTGTGTCTCATCTTCGCCACTTTCACTCAATATTGCCATCAATTTACCCTCATCCTGATTTCACACCCACCATTGAAACCACAACTCGGAGATTGCAGTGACCCACAGATATTTATTTCCAATGGCCTCCCCAATGTGAAGACCCATGGCCACATCTGTTAAAGGACCCAAACCAATTGAAATATATGATCCAGCAATTACCAGTTTCCTCGATTTCTTTGTCAGCAGCAATTACTATCAGACTTCTCCTGAAGCTCCACGATTTTCCAAGACTTGGCGGCTTAGTTGTTGACACGATGGCAGCAGGGATTCAAAACATAGTCTCCAATCTTCTTTGGTCCTGAATTCAATATTAAGTGGCGACTACTTAATAGATTGCCACTTCTTTGTCTTATTGACTAGCAGCTCCCGACAATGCAATGCAATAATCTTCAGCGATGGCTTATATCTCTCTCGATTCTTCAATGAAGACCGCGATTTGCCTTTCTTGAATATTAATAAATCGCACTTGCTACATCAAGCAGCTCCCGACAGGTGAAGGTGGCGGCAGGAACTCCATGACGCGATTTATATAATGTTTTCAATTAATGGTCTAAATTATAATATTCAATAGATGGCATCAAATACTCTTGACGGCATATTTCATTATTCTCCCGCGATTTGTCTTATGTCAAACTTTTGTCCTTATCCGCACCTTGAATATTCACGACTTTCCTTATGAGAAATGGCTCAGCAAGCAAATTCATATAACATGAAATTAAGATTGTGATTCCAATTTATAATTCATTGCTTCATTCTATATGTCGCGATCCTTGGGACATATATGGTTTTCAATTATAAATCGATCCAGCCACAATATACGTCGATTGTCTTTTCCACTCTTACAAAACCACAACTTGGCAGCTATACTGGTGACTCCTTCAACCTTTCTTAGGTCATATGAATTCCACGCTGGATTTGTCTTCAAGCGGCTGGAATGATTTGTAACCTAGAGAAGACAACAACTAAATTTTCCTTCTTTGTTAATTTGTTCGGATGGGTGAGAGGGAGGCGAATATCTCCAAGGATGCTAACTTCTACTGCTTACACAAATCTGATAAGGTCTTGTCTTAAATCCGCTCCAATTCCATGTGAGTGCATGAATTAACTACATCATTATTCAAAGGTACAAACATAAAATACTTATTTCTTTATTGTGATGCTCCATTGAGCTAGACCTGTAGTTGTGTCTGATTTTCGCCACTTTCACTCAATGTTGCCATCAATTCACTCTCTCTTCAATTCACATTTCTACAGAGCAGAAGTTTGCCCTTCAGCAGCAGATTACCATCTCTTAGCAGTAGATCGGATTTCAAGAAGAAATATATTCATTTGTGTCTTTGCATCAAGGAGAGATGCTACTATTTATTGTATGAGATTCGGCCCTGTATGAGGCCTGAGTTGTAAGCAAATTCCTGCTCTTATTCATCTGATATATATAAGAGAGATCATTTCTTGCTAGGTTTTTTCTCCCTCGAGTAGGAGGGTTTTCCCAAGGTATCTTGTTGTGTTCATTGTCTTATGTGTTGAGTTTTATGCTTATTGCATTTCTGATCTAAACACTAACACCTTCTTCCACAGCACAACTGACCAGGAAGGCTCAGAATCAAAATCCACCGAGCAAGGCGAGGGGAGCGGATCCACAACAGCCACCCCGGACAAGGAGCCATCACGCAGCGAGGGAGCTGGTATAGAAGGAGAGGAGACAGGAGCGATCAAAGCACTAGCAACGTCCATCGATGAGAGACGGGCAAGAACCGACGGCACAGCGATAGCAAAAGGTTCCGCACAAGGGCTGGCCAATAGAGGAGCCCGGAAAGGCTTCGATACCAAGGGGGCAGACAAGGGAGGGTCACCCACCATGAGAGGAATCATCTGATGAGGGATCAACCATGAGATGGTTCATGTTGGATTCTTGTTGTCTAGGATAATAGTGGAAATAATTTGAGTTATTCACTCATTGTTTACTCACAAGGATCTCTTTGGAACATTCAATATTGATTAACCTCCAATTCCACTTAGTTGTCTTAACTTATTATAGATTTACAATGGCATTAAGATCCTTATTTTAATACCTTACATGATTAACAACAATAGAAACTATATATATAAACTAATACTTTTAACGTATCCTACTTAACTTTAGATTTATAAAGAAAAGAAAAAAGATTACAGTTTAAGAGAAATAAAATAAACTTGCTTCTTAAAGAAGCCTTAAACTTTTATTCCTTACTCATACAACTATTTTCAATCATATCAAAACTAGTTAACACACCTATGAGCATTAATCCATGCAATATGTGACTAACATAAGACTCTTAACAATATATCAAAAGGAAATTACCCATGCAAAATCAATTGTTGTGAATACATGCCAATTAATGTGAACATAATAAAAAAATTCTAGATGTCTTACCTTCTCTAATTTCATATACATACTATATAATAATCGCATGCAACAAAAAAACCTTTGCATCTAAATTCAACAAATGATCAGCAAACTTCAAGATAAAAATGATAAAATCTAAAGCTAAACCTAAGAACATGCAAAAAAGAATCTAGTTGAGTAGTCTTTTAATAACTTAGAAGACTTATAACCTATTTATATTGACTAAGATGATTGTTTGTAGAACAAACCTACCAAAATAGAAAATTGAGAAGAGTTAACTAGGACTCTAATCCTTAGACATCCTTTTACTTTGGTGTTTCCTTGTTTGCAACTACACATTGACACATAACGTAGTCTTTATCATATTGTGCTAGTTGTATCATCCAATTATTCCACTAGTTACAACTACCTTTTACTTTGTTGTCTCCTTTTTGTCACTACACATTGAGACATAACGTGGTCTTTATCATATTGTGCTAGTTCTATCATCCAATTATTCCACTATTTATAACAACCATATCTTTTGAAATTAATAACATATTGTTTACTCAAGTGACCATGTTTGTATTGAACCAAATGTAATGTTACCTTATAGTCAATATCGTTGTTTATATTCTTTGATTTCATGAGCATTCATTATTGCATATCCACTCTATCAACCTACCTTAGGTTCCATTCTTATCTAGATAATTGATTCAATGCTAGCACTACTATCTTTATTGCCTTCAAAAAAACTAATGCCATGTCGCCCATGGTTTGTATTCCATCAACTCTCAGTTAGGTTGAATCTTCTCCAAGGTTAATTCCAATAAATTCTAAGGTGCTTGACTCACACAAACTTCTCAATACAAACTCCATGACCTTGGAATTATCCTTCCTAAGTGCCCCCTTAAGTAAAACACAATTATTTAGAAGAGAAATCATAGCAATAGGTGAAACCTAGTTTAAATCTCGTAATGAAAAGATAATAATTTTATTATCATAAGAAAAAAGTTACTTCTAGGAAACTTATCGGTTGTCATGGCATGTTTTTCTAGTGCTAATGTATACATTTTGATATTTCTAGCCTTAGAAATCCATTATCTATCCTTCCTTTATTGAAACAGTCTTGTAGGTCCGAGTTATATTGAAAATGAAAGGAGCTCGTAGGCTTTTCAGCACGATAGCAAAGAATTCTCTTCGACAAAAATCTGGAAGTGATTTGGAGTGAAATCGGGCGTACAAAACAATATCTAACATGTCTCCTGCTTACACACGCGGGTGTGAAGCCAAAGATAAAACCCATTTTCATAATATATCAGATTCCAGGGGTAGATCGAAAGCAAAAACATCTCAAATGTGCTCCTGAATGCAATACGGTTTTAAATCCATTTAAGATCTTGAAAAACTCTACCTAAGCATTAATTTTACCTAGATTGATCTGAAAGTAAAAACAATGGCTAGCACATTAAAATTTAGGCTTCAACCTATCGTAAATCTGTTCAAAAAGTATGACAATGGTCCAATAAGAATTCAGAATTGAAATGATTTTGCACCAAATAATATAACCCTACCTCATAAGGAAACTGATTTTGAGCCTAGGGGTGGGAGAAGATTTATGAAACCTGCCAGTCCCCTTTCCCTAAACGTGACTAATAGTGCGAGGAGGTCGGCTAGGCTTGCTATCATTTCTAACAGAAATAGGAAAAGGACATTTAAAAGGGTTGGTGAATTTACTGGTGATAAATGGAAAGCGGTTGAGGAGATTTTTTCAGACTCTAAGTCTCTTCCTTCTTACAACTCCAAACGCACAGAAACATACCAATGAATAGGATGACTAATTTCCCAAGGACTCTGAGAACTCCCTTTTGGATACCCATGTTCAATCTGAGTTGCCAAAGGAGAGTGCTAAATTCGATATTCCTGATGTGCATGTTCAGTTTGATTCATGGGCACAAAAGTTCATAATTGTTATAGCTGTGATATGAAATGAGCCGACCTGAAGGACGGAATGGATATTAGACAAAACAAAATGAATAATTTTGAATGAACTTTTGACAAGATTGTCAGGTTGAATGATGACATGATGAAACGCTTTGCCTCTAGTTTTGTGCAGCTGCAGGCTGATCTCAGGAAGAGAAAGCATGAAAACACTGTGGTGGAATCCAAGAAAAAATAGAAACCCTGATTGAGAGGACAAGTTGCTCTCCCTCAGCAAGGATTGGAAGAATTTGAAAACCTGCCTTGGGTTTGTCTAGTTTTTAGTTATGTGCATTACTTTCGTTGTTTGTAGTGTTGTTTCTATGTTGCTTCTATGCAGTCTGGACTTGTGTTTTCTAGTTGTTAGTTATGTTGGTTTTTTTGCTAATGCTGAACTTTTTCATTTTAGAAGGGAGCGGGACGCTTGTTTACCTATTTATCTATAAAAACACAAAAAAAAAAAACCCGAATGTAATGTACAAGTTAAACCCAAATAAAAGAAACAAATCGAATTAGGGAATCATCAGAGGTGAAATACATGAAATGTCATTGTTCCATGAGAATATGAATTAGCATTTAATACTCGAATAAGTTTGCAACAAAGGCCACCGAGAGAAGTATCCAGATGCCATACAATGCTTAACCATGAAATATGAAAGGAATTGGATCCAAGGAAGGCATTAGAGCAAGATTTGATTATAAAGGCTTTTCTCAGGTCCAATAAGAGCTGAATGAAATACCCTACAGGTCAAGCCCATAAAATAAGAAGACGGATATAACAACAAAATTCAACCAAATTTCCCCCATTTGCTAAAGGGCTAACAAATTTAAACCAATCTAAACAGAAAGCAAACTAGCTGAACCAAAAGACCCTATGGATTTGGACCCGTCCTAATTGAGGAAAGGATAAAACGGATTTGAAGTAATGGATTTGATATTATGGTTGGTCAATGTGTCAAATAAGTCAATTTGAATGCTACGACGACCTGTTAGTACGTGGAGCCTGATCATGCTCCAGACTAATATTTTGGCCCCTTCAACAGCCGTGGTTTCCCCCCAAGTTCACTATATTTTAATAAAGAATTTGTGAGTAATTTCGGTTTGGAATTCAATTTGTAACTGCCCACAACTAAATATTTTCTTTGTTGCAGATCGAAGGAAAACAGTTTGTGCCGGGATGGAAGTTGAAAGGTCGCGCATTTTGGAAGTTACACGCAGCAAGTAGCATGTGGAAAAAAGTTGGAAGATCACGTTTTTGGAAATGTACTGGCAGCTGTACCATGCAAGCAGTGATTGGCAGTTTTGTGCAATGAGCACGTAGCAATAGAGGTCGCGAACAGAGAAAGACCGTGAGTAGTTGTGCGTTGCACGCAACAGTGGATTGCTGCTGGTGAATGTAATTATATTCTTTGCTGGAAATAATAAAATGGATATTTGTTTGTGAATGTAACCCAAAAAGGTGAGCCATGTTAAAAATATTGTTGTCTCTGTGTATTCATTTCTCATTTATTCTATGATCTCCATTGTTTAATTCATTTCTTAATTGCTCCAATCCTGCCTAAGATCCCAACACGACCATGCATTTACAACACCCAGACAATGTGGCAAAATAAAAAGGTAAAGGTATAAAACATGCACTTGTATACCTTAGAGATAAATTAATATAAATGTATACCAAAATAGGTGCAGTTATTTAATAGATTAAAAAGTCATCCAATTCTAATTGAATCTTTTGAGTTCAAAGGAGATGTTATAAATACGAAGTAAAGTCTAAATGTTGATTAGAATTAAAAAAATAAGTTATAGAAATTGTATTAATGTCCATGTGTAACCAAAAGAATACATATGGCCCTTTCAAAATATCCTCGGGTATGATAAAGTCTCCACTAGTCTCTACCAACATTTAAGGCCAAAAAAATTGCTTGATGCAAAAGGTATGTTGGGTACAAGAACCCACATATGTCCTTGTGATCAGATCATGAACTAAAAACCCTCGTCATCAAGAAGAGATTTGGGAAAAAGACTTGTACGTGGACAAGACGATTAGGATACCATGTAGTTGCACCAAAAGGAAGATATTGTCACTGAAACAACATACCCAAAATGAAGACCTGCAGTATCCAATGCACACTTGATAAAATAAGACAGCAAACTTCTTATCATGACTTTAAAACCAAATTTCCAAATGATTGCAGAGGACATTGAATATAAGGATAATGTCTGGCAACCTCATTTGCAACAGATGAATATAAGGATAATGTCTGGCAACCTCATTTGCAACAGATAGATCTAAAGGGCTATACCCCCAATAATACAAAGTAAGGTGAAGGGCAACCATGCCATTGTCATAGTTAAATAACAATGTCAAATCCAATGTCGATGATAGAATTGGTGGAAAAGATTAAAGAATATTTAATTGCATTATAACCAATTATGAAACATTCAGTGTCAGCCTCCTAAATATAACGAAAACTATTGAAATAACCTTGAAACTTTTTACCTTCAACTCCATCAAGATTTCACCTTGCAAGAATAAAATAAAAATAACTAACGAAAAAGCCAGATAGTAATATAAATAGCTAACTTAAAGAGGTGTAGGTTGTGTCTGCTAAGTAACTGAAAAAACAGCTGTCCGTTGGGTTGGGTGTAGCAGTTGAGATGGGGTGTGTCATGCAAACCATCTAGGCTCGAACTTGAGAGTTTTGCAAGCTCAATAATTAGACTTCTATTTTCTGTGGAATTTCACTAGTGTGTTTTTTATCAATCTCAAGATGATCGCCATGAGTAGTCATTAGACTAATGACACTTGTCCCCATTTTTGTTAGTAATGATTACAAGTATACCTAGTTGCTAAAAAGAATTTGATGAGTAAACTCGTTTGATAATACCAAAATCTAAAGATACACATACAAAACTTAGTGAAATGTGGAACTAAACTGAACTCTGATGAATAAATTATTTCTACTAAAATGACATATGCCACAATTGCATTATGTAAGTGATGATCAGCTGCATGCTACATTCTTATTGTAGTTGAGTGCAATAGAAAAGTATAGACAGTTTAAATGGATAAAGAATGAAGTTTAAATGTGCTTGACGATGCCATTAAAAGGACCGAATGACTAAGAATGTGCTATAGTCTTAGTGTTACAAGACAAAACTGAAAACAGTTAAAAATAGAATCTCAAAGTTCTAGAGGATAATATTGTTCATTTTGATTAAAAAATAATCCTTGAAAACAGGATTTTATAAATCCCATCGGCCGAGTCCATTATCTGTGGGACTTCCAGAGCATATCTCACGGTGCTAAAGACAACATATTTCATATTACATTAACAAACTGTCAAAAAGAGGAGAATATTGTCCCACATTCACTTTCCTAAACCTATGTTCACTAGGACTCAATATTTGTGCAATCCATCTACTGTGCTCATGTATCTTACAAAGCAAAGGCTTGGAACAAGGAAAAGTTGACCATAAGAGACTTGGAATGCCACTCAAATAAGCCACTAAGAATTCATGAACTCAAATCATTTGGCCGGTACATATACTACTTGCCCCAAAATATATCAGCCAGTGGAAAGACTCTGTAACTTCCCAATAGCATTTGTTTCCAACATTTCTAACATAAGCCACAATGCTTCAAGATTGATACCATTCTGTCTGTCATGAAAGGAATCCCGGTGCCAGAGACTGCCACTAAAATCCTTGGGGCAAAACAGAATTGCTATGTTATGTGCCACAAATTTTGCCTTCTCCAAAGCTAAGATTCTCCATGAAATTGTATTCATACCAAGAGTGAATCCATAAGTCCAAAGAATGTTTTCAGGCAACAAAAACAACAAAGATCAGTAAAAAAATAATCAATACAAAAAATATCTTGATCATCAACCACCGATTCGATGATATGCGATTTAAATACTTCAGCAAAGCTCCTTGTGCTCCCTCTACATTTCCCAAAGTATCATCCATATTCTCATCAATCCTGCATTTAAGGCATATCCATTGAAATCACCATGCTTCTAGACTATTATCTGATTGATATAAACAAAATATAAAATGAATTAAGCACCTAATTGCCAATTCGCCTTGCTGAGAAACCATGGTAGCCAACTGTGTAAAGATATTACTCAGCTCCAGAATGGTTGATTCCACATTTTGAAGAGCTTCAGCTCTACTTTGAATATAGGTGTCTTGTACAGGAACCATTTGCTGTTGAAGCTGTGTTTGCGTCCTTACAGGGGCAGAAGACTCTCCACTTGACTGCCGCCTATTTCACATAAATGAAAATAGTAATATAAGCTGAACATTTCATAAGAATGTAACTATAAAAACAGTCTAAACAGGTGATCATCGTCACATCAATTCAAGCATATAACATGTGACTGAACATATAAAATTTGTTGAAAGTTCAAAGGTAGAAAAACTCCAGAAGATAGCAATCTTTCAATCTTAACTTTTTTTTAGTTTAAGTTGTATAACTTTTTTCCCTACTGCAACTTAATGGAAATATTTTTTAATTTATGGTTTGTTTTTTCTATAAGAAAGAAGAGTACTAATTCCAAAAAAGATCAGGCATTTAATCCTATAGATTATATTCTGATTGTCAAGCTTATGCACAAGACAGTCTGTGTCATTACGAACTTATCAATCTTGTTTGTGAAAGCGAAGTTGATGAAAACCAGACTGCTGACTCAGTCGTTCATAACAGCACTTTAATAAACAAAAAAAAGATGGAAATTCCAATGGCTTCTTAGAAGCATCCATCTGATCAAGTGAAATGAAATCAAGACAGACTGAATATCCATTTTTGAGTATGCTGCATAATTGTAGACCAAAAGTTCATCATAAATCATCATAGAATTCATCTTGCTTTGATTAACAAAATGTGCAACTTCTCATAAGCCAACATCTAGATGTCTACATATCTAGTCCCATATGAATGTGCGCCAGTTGACATTATCTGGTACACCCTGGACAATTTACAGGTCAGATATCCATTTATGTGTGATCCTCACACCTGGGCAACAAAATCAATTGTAACAAACTATGAACTGCCTATAGTTCACACTCTCTTAACATTTAGTTTGTGCAAACTAACCAGTCTTAGTTTCTCAATGATGATTCCATTGTACGCATTGCTATTTTAACCCTGCTTCTACTTGAAGTTCTCACTTCTGAAATAAGGCAACTTTGAGACATTTTTTGATTCCTTCTTCCAAGAAATGTTCTCTCCAAACACCATTGTAGCGTTTTCAAAGGTGGATATAATCATGCATAAATAAAAACAACACTTTTACCTCCATACTTCAACACTGATTCTTGTTTCAGCTGACAGGTACATTTGACACTCCAAATCCACTCAGACTTTTGCTGTGTGCATGCGGGTGGATGTGTGGGGAACATTAACATGGCTGACATTCTTATAGACATGTAAGTTTGTTGCTCTTAATAATACTAGCAGAGATACATCTTAACATGGATCTGATATGTGCTGGGTATCTAAAAGACTCAATGGGGCAATCTCACAGCAACAAGATTCTAAGAACATAGGGAGAGTCTTTTGGAATCACTCAGCAGTTAGTACACATATCAGATCCATCTTAGGATGTATCTCTGCTAGTTATGTAAAACATCGCAATAGCATTTGTAAGTAGAGACTAATGGTAAATATGCTTTATATGCAAGTTCACATAAATAACAGTACAACCATACCTTGGATTGAAAATCTGTGATCCAGATGTAGATCCATTTGCCCAAGGAGGAGGAGAAGCAGTCGTACTACTAGGACTTGCAATAGGGCGTTGCCTAACAAAAGGGTTTCCTGAATCCTTTGAAGCAGTGGCAGAGAAGAGCTGCCTTCTATTCTCGTGCACCTTCAAATTCTACACAATGTCCAATTCAATCTCACATAAATCACTCCATACAAACAAAAGTCAGTAGTAGTACATACGACGGACATGGCCAAACAAATGTATGTTGTAATAATATAAAAGATAGAATCAAAAAACTACGGAAGTTTATGAAATTCCAGGCAAATGTTATTTTTTAAGCTATAAGCTATGATTAAAAAGAGTAAAGCTCAAACAAAATCCAACAGGCCCCATAAGATCTAAACAACATTTATAACCATGTTCCAGAAGCTTGCTACTACCTCAGTACGCATGGTTAAAACCTCCTTGAACTCTTTAGTAGCATTCATCAGTCGGCTTTTTAAGTTATCCACAACTGTAGTTGAATGTTCTGTTGTGTGTTTAGAGATATTCCCACTTTCATTTTGAGAATTACACAGAATTTGAAGGTCTGCAACTGCAGAATTCAATGCTGTAATGTCCTGCTTGATCACCGCTGTAAGCTCTTGGATCTCTACAGTTGGATCATCAAACACAGATGTCCTTTTAGCCACTGCAGACATAAGATACAAAACATAAAGTCACCCTTTGACAAAGTAAAATAAATATTTATAAGCTGAAGCACCCCCTTGCAATAAAATGTGTACATCCTCCTAAAGACCTTACACTGTTCAGGAACAATATAGAATGCCAAAGCATTATGTCACATGTCAACTCTTTTAAATTTTTAATCAATTTACACATTACTAGATTTTTCAATGTGACAAAAGTGCAAAAAAAAGTTATAACACCCACTTTCCTATTGTGAAGTTGGCAGAATTATTTCTGAATCCAACAAACCAAGTTTCCTTAAGTTTGTCATTTCAGCTAAAAGATTATTGTAAATGAATAACAGAATAATATCAAAACAATGAGAAAAAACTAAACTAGATCAATGCAAAATTGAATCAATATCTATGTTCCAAGGAGTTTCCAAACAGGGGGATGGGAAGGTGGGTTTCAAGGACCGGGGGAACCAAGGGCCTAAGTTTGGGGATGGCGGGGGGACGGTGGTGGGGCAATGCAAATACACATCAGTATAAGGAATAAGTATAGCAATTACAAATAAAACTTTGGCATACTAAATAAACGACTAGACAGTAAACACATTGCAATGATTGCATTGAACATTAAAATTGAACCCTAATGTCTTTTTATAGGTTTTTGTGAGGCCTTGGGGATGTGGGTGGGGCCCATTAGCCATTAGGGTTAAGCTATGGGTACTAGAATCAAGATTTTTTTTATTTTTTATTTTAAAAGGGGCACTTTTTCAACATTTTTCCATGGGGGATGGCTGTGTGTTTCCTTTAGTCAAGGGATGCCAGAGAGTCCCCTAGGCGTCCTATCAAGATTTTTTATTTCTTTTAATTAAAAAAACACCTTTTCAGTGCTTTTCCATGGGGGATGCCTACACATTTCCTCTTAGGGTCAAGGGATGCTAGGGAGTCCTCTAGACGTCCCCATTTGGGGGGACATCCTTGAAATGTTCCCTCTCAGAGGGAAATGTCCCAAAGACATCTCAAAGATGGCAGTCTCCTTGGTGTCCCCATGTCCCTGTCCCAGAAACTTCTGACTGTTGGGGGACACATCCCCATGGACCATTGATCAATATTCTCATAACAAGAACAAAATAATATTAAAACAATGATAAAAAAAATAAAACTAGATCAATGCAAAATTAAATCAATGTCCTCATGACAAGAAAAGAATTTTTTTGTCAATATAGAGACTAAAATCCTGAAAACAAATCAAAGAAATCTATTTGTGTATTGTTGTATAAATACAAGGAATTTGTTTATGAAGTCAGACAGACATAAATTTCTTAGTTAGGCAAGCTTTCTTTTCCAGATTTATTAAAACAATTATGAAACAAATCTTACCAGGATCATGTCAATCCTGAAAAATTTAAAAGAAGCATAAAGATTTCAAAACTGATGTCCAAATATTTACAGCTGATGAATTGCATAAGGTTATAGGGCAGGTTCAAGTCTGCTTGAATTGGTTTTGCAGGATTCATAGGTAAATGACCTATAACCTAGGTTATGAGGTTCTGCCCCCAGACCACCCTCCTCCCCCCTCCGCTCACCCCTGAGCCTCCTGGATTCATACCAAGTTTAAACTGGGGTCTGATCCCAAGCTGGTTCACATTTTGAAACGGTCCAAGTACATTGTGATTTTGATAGCCTGCCCTGCTCAAACACATGTTGATCACATTTTTCCATATGCAAAATAAAACAAAAAGAAAAAAATAATCATCCATTGACACTCTGGACTGATAACTAATACTTTATGCATATTATGGTTAATTTTGTTTATTTTCCTGTAATTTTCATATTTTTGTATTTTTTTTTTATGAATATTAATGCTTCCCATTATCCCACATGCCTTGTCATGAAAAGTTGAAGCACAGTCAAAATATTTGCATCTTCTGGGGAAACAGTGTATTGTTTAATGGCTCTTCGATGCCAACTTTGAGGTTTCAAAACCTGGAAATATATATGATAGAGAATGCTTCTAGTAAATAATATGTGAATATTTTATTATTTTTGCTTCAACATTTTGGATCATACTCCATTCTATTTTTTCTTCCATTATATTTTTTCTTCATCTTGATGATGGATCATGGAGTACAATGAGAAATTTTGATGCAAAAATACACACAAAGTTTTTACCAAAAGCATTCTCTATCATTTACATGGACTGTGGAAATATCATATCTGTTACTGGTTATATATAGTTCTTTTTGGCTTAGTCAATGCTTTATTGATTCGATCTCAATTTCTATCTAAGAGGGAACTATCATGGTTATTAGACAATTAGTATATTGTAAAAAGATTTATACCTTGGTTCATTGTTGTTTACAGTGTGCAATAAATAATTGCCTTATAACATGCTATGTGCTTGACTTGAATATAGTAGGTGTACAATTAAGCATACAACTGTCCATTTCCATCTTCTACTATTTTTCTCGCTTGTGGAGATTTTCAACATGATAGTTGTCAAAATTGAAAAAGCATATTTATAAGATCCTTAATGGGAAGCCATAACTACATAATGGCATGTGTTTCGAATTAAATTTGATAGATAGGTGCTAAATGTAACTCAAAGTGAAGATATTGTGTGTCCCACTCGAAGTCAACGTTTTTTAACTATCATAAGCTTTTTATGCAGTTTTTGGATTACTAGCAGACAGTATAGCTAAATCTTTCAACAAATAATCGTCAAATTGTTCATTAATTTGTACATCCTTTCTTACATCAATGCATCTCCTTTATCTTCTTCTTCTTGAGACCCGATCAAATTTTGTGATTTCAAACAGCTATTATCATTTCTTCGCAATCCTTACATTCTTATAGGTCCTTATTATTTTTTTACCTCTCAATGTAGTTTATTTGCACCTTACACTATTATTAATAATCCATTTTGCCCCTTCCTTATGCACACTTCAGATTCTCCTCTATGTCATTCTTAGTCCTCTTCAAGTTATGAAAATCATTTAAATCCTTCAATTTAACTGTTGAATTCATGTCATCTCATCTAAAGATGCTAAACAAGCACTATCCTTGATTGTACTGTCTCCGCCCAAAACTTTGGTTCGTACCCATTTTCCTAATTTTGATATCAACACTTAAATGTCCATTTTCTCCTTGGAGCGACCTTTTTGGGGTCTCCTTCTATATGTTGAAGTTCTTGATCATGTATGTCTTCCCTTTCATTAGATGACCACAAATAGCTTCTCACCTCAGAATAAACTAAGGCAAGCTGAAAAGAATTAGATTGGATCTATTAATATTTGTAAGGAGTCTAAATTGTAACTTCCGATTATCTTGCTACCTCTTCACATTCCCTGCACAAACATCTATTTCATCAATAATGGTAGGGTGTCCGGCAAAATGATCGGCATAACAGGTATTTGTAGAATGTCTTTTCTTACCAATTGATGCTACTAGTTGCATCATACGGAACCAGAAATGAGAAATGCTAAACAACACACACCCCAAACAAGCCAACTAAGTTAATGAACTTCACATGGCAGAATTAGCTGCTACACAGTAAAGAAAACTAGTTTCATATTCCCAAACAATTCGTCATGCCCAAATTCAAATGTTGGGTGTGAGTACAATTTGTTGAATGATTCCAATTCTGCATACTTGTGGCACAGAAAAAGATTTTCCAGGACCTTTATAAAACTCAATGTCTCATTACTACTCTTGGCTGGTAATATGATATTTGTATCTTAGCACTCTCTTGTCTGTTCTTTATTAATATCATCACAAAGTCAAGGCAAGCAGAATGGAAATAGTTCAGTGATTTTAAAAGAAAAGGAAACTTATTTCTGCATCGAGGTCATACACATGGGGTGTAATATTAGCAATTGATTGGTTTTTTAATCAAAACAATAGAGATCTGAGTGTACAAACTGACACAGCTCACATGTAGAGAAACTATGATAATAGGGGTAGCTGTAGCAAAAAATGGTCTACATGAATGTAATGAAAATAGAAAGGTATGAATAAAAAATAAGCCAACAATATTAAAAATTAGAATCATAGAATTAGGTGAGAAAGGCAATGCAACTACCAGTTTGTTTGTTTTTTTTACTTCTTTTATGTAAATATGGCTATAAGCCTATAACAACACCCAGTACCATTTGCAAGAATTCTAAACAGTCTTATGCTACCATGCGATGTTAAAAGAAAATCCAATAATTGAGCAACAAATTTCCATGAATATACCATGTGCTTTAAGTATCTACACATTCCAAAAGATCAACTGGCACCTTGCACCTTGCTTTAAGTATCTTTCAGAAACCTTGCTGTATTATGAATGTTAATTATAAGTAATAGGTTAATGACCACTTATCACATCACAATTAAGCTCGTTATTTACTCCTGACATAAGCAGCTATTATTTGGCTGTTGACACATAAAGTGATTTCCACAAAGAAATTGCTTGCATGCATGTTTTCCAATGCTTCAACACCAACTAAGAAAACATCTCTGACCACTTATTGAACAAGAAGGGAAATCGTCTCTTTCGTTCACAGGAAGACACAATTAAAAAATTATATATGATGAAGCAGCCAGACAGTTGGAATTCCTAGAAAGCAAGGTAACAACAATCATGAAATATGCAATTAATCCATGCATAAAGCATAATCATTAGGAAGCCCCTGGTTCATAGATGGAGACCCAATCTGCGTACACATACCCAACCTCTGTTCAATATATTGAATGTTCTATAATCATAGACGTATTCATATAACCTTGTAACCTATTTCAAACTGACATACCCCCATTTCCATAGACATAGTATACATCCCTAAGTAGACATGCATAAATACTTCCAACATTAAACTTGTTTGCAAATTCCCAGTAACAATGCGCTACAATTTAGCTTAAATTGATTAAAGAATCTATAGAGTATAACATCTCAAACAACAGTCCAAAAAAGGGGCAGAAAAATGAGTTAAGAGTTTAGAAAGCAAAGAATACTGCCACTAACTTCGCAATTCAAATAGATAAGCAGTGACAGAGTGCACATCACGGATAAAAATGTATTGCCACAAATTTTAGAAGATAGTATGCAGTATCAGCAACTTACATTTTGCCAGTTTAGCAAGCTTTTGAGACGTCTGATGGATGCCAAATCCGACCCTGGACGCCCTCTTGTTGAATTCTGATTGCAGAGAACCATTAGATCGTGGCCCTGCAGAACTTGCACCATCTGTAGATCCATTTGATTGAGAAAAATTTGAAGAAGAATACGACTTCTTTAACCTCTCTACCACTGTCTGAAATTCTGATGTCCTATCCCGGTAAGACGACTGGGCAGGTTTTACAGGCATAGCGGAATATTAATTCTTTGTCCAATTCCTTGCAAAACCCCAATGCCTGACTAAAACGTCCTATACCTTTCAGATCTCTTTGTTTTATCAGGATGGCAACAGATTAGAGGCTGTAATAATAAATGCATTCACCCTCGATTATTGCAATCGAGATTTTCAGAATCTGTCGAACTAATACTCAAAACCAAACCCTCTTTCCAGATCTAACAAACTGCGTATGTGTAATACCGACACACAACTAGGAGAAAACTTGCACGTCAAAATCCCGTTCGATCCTGCATTGCAGAGGGAAAATTAAACCAAAAAATACGCAAAACGAGACATTTTTTACCAAAATATTAACCCTATGTCGTTCAATTACAGGATTACAAATAAATTACTCCAGGTCACTTAATCATAGGGTTTTAATTAAATTAGCCTAGGTCATCATCTCAATCTCGTCACCAAAACTATCGCATCTGGTGCGATGTACAACTCTATGGCGACTCATCGAGAATTGAACTCGCGACCGCCATGAAACAAAACACTTTCGAATGAGAAAGAACTTTCGTATTGAATGCACTACGAAATACATTAAAAACTTACCTCCGAAGGAAATTGTGAGGCACAGTGCACCCACAGATGTTTATAGAGGCGTAGATTTGAGATTTGAACCTGCAATCTGGATGGAAATAAGAATTATAAGTTTTTATTTTCCTGGGTTTGATTTTTCCTTTTTTCTAAAAGTCGCGAGTTCAAATCCAGGAGGCTTAGCTTGGGATCGGAGTTCTAAAGGCCATCTGAGAAAACATGCGAGGGATTTTCTGGGGACGCGGGGCGTGAAGAGGTCCTCCTTGGTGTTCAACTTGTCACAAAACGCTTGGCTTTCTTGGGTTTTTCCTTATGAGTAATTATGGCCTTTTTATTTTTTTATTTATTTTTTTAATGTTTTTTTAATTTATTTATTTTCCCTATACCTAGAGAATTTTAATTAGTATTAATGTGAATTTGGTAGAATAGTGATGTGGCTATGGACAAAAGGTTCAAAATATTTATTCATTATATTTTGTATAAAATATTTAAAATTTTAGATATTATTATATTTTAAAAATTTTGAAAAAATTAAATCTGAAATATATTATTTATCACATATTTAATTATATGATTATTTTAAGATTATTATCTATTATTTTATTTATTAAAATGTATAATTGTTTATTATTTTATTTATTAAACTATATAATATGTCATTTTTATTTATTATAGTTAAATGAACATAAGATGTATATAAATATAGTAATTTTATAAAGTTATTAAACTTTTTTAATGGATTATACATTTTATTTGTTTTTATATTTTTTTTATGTTTATAATTTGATTCATTAATATTTTTTGTTAACATGTTTATGTTCTTACATTCCACCCCTTGCTATCTAAGTACACTTCTTGGTGTAAAGGATCATTTAATCATATAATTAACATGATAATCATTTAATAGATTTATAAAGTGGAATGATAAAAGATAAGATATAAATGGAATAATATTTTTATTAAGGCACAATCTAAAATATGTTAGTAGTCCTTGTCACAAGGGCTTATAATTAGAATAAGACCTTCAGTCTTTGATTAAAATGAACTACAAGCATAATCAATGTGTGGTTCTTCACATTATAGTCTTATGAGATAATGTCAAATATGATGCTCTTAAATCTTCAATACTCTCAATCTACTATTGAACTCTTATGATCTATAATGGTCATGAACTTTCTTCCATTGTAGAATGTATGATGTTTTTTTAGCAAGTGCAAGCAAATAAGATGTTATGCACCAATTGACAAGGTGGTACAATGCTTGATGCACATGGTAACGTGTAGAAGGACCCATCTTTGATGAATGGGATAAGATGTAAAAGGGAACTAAGTGCAATCTTATTCATGATCCTCTTTGGGACCAATGGTTTTATGCATGTCTTCAAATGGTGGTGTGAGATTCAAATCTTTGGTGCACAACTCAATTAGGTCCTCAGGGAATTGGAGAAGTTGTATTGCATTATTCAATGACAAAACACTTGGAAATAGCATGGCATGCTCGAATATGGCATGTTGAGGCTCTAATGCCAATTTAGAGGCCTTTGGATCAATATGTGCTACTCCATAGTAAGATTATTATCTTAAACTCTAATGTATTGAAATGGTGACTAAAATAAGAATGTGCCTCTATGGTATGAATTGGCTTTAGTAGTATGAATGTGTCACACCTCGTCTTGTTGTTACCGATTTACTTTTACCCTCATGAGTAAATAGGATGGTAAATGCAATCATGATTTTGACAAGTTTGTTAAATAAATGAAATACTGAAATAGGTATTAAGGTATTATTGCCTTGAAAGAGTAAATATGTTTACATTTATTGCTATATAAATATACTAAAGTTTATGATGCATATGGATTTATTGTGAACGTCTAACTACCATTGCAAATGTGATAAGTTGGTTGCAGGGATAGGCTCAATCCTTCGGAAGGGAGGGGAAGTATCACTCAAGAGAAGTGATTGGTTGGGTAACCTTTATGAAACCTATATGAGCTTATACATACACTCACAATAGAAAGGTTGAGTCTAGTTATAGTGATTGGGAATAGGTAAGTCATCCTTAAGTATGATGTGCTTGCATTAGTAAGGGTCTTGATTACTGTAGAGTGCATTCTTGGATGATGTTTATATGCATATGTCAACATACACGTACATTGGATATAATGGGATGTCCATACGAGTATGACAACATATGTATAGATATGCATATATGTATGTAAATGTTTAATATGATGTTATTGTGAATATAATCACGTGGTCATAATCATTTGATATCGAATGGATTGCTTGACTATTTATATATACTTATATGACCAAGATATATAGGTGTATATATATATATATATCCATATTTCAGCCTTAAGTCGATATTTAAATACATAAGCTACTATATATATATATATATATATATATGTTAGTATATATATGTGTGTGTGTGTGTGTGTTATAGTGAATGCTTTTATAATTGAAATATATATATATATAGGGAGGTTATATGGAAAATAAATATGTTTGTCTATGTGAATATATAGAGGCATGTGTGTGCGTGTATAGAAACACTATGAGCTTTAAAGTATGCAAACTAAAACATCACAATGAATGGTGTGTAAAAGATAGTAAAGGAAAACTTCCACGTGCCATACCAAGTGGAGAATAAGTCAAATGCATTCTTAAAAGTAAATGCAACGCTTATAGAGACACGTAGGTGGAGTTCATTTCAACACACAGCATTGAAATATGTTAAATTCAATGCAAAGGTAAATGATAATAGAGACCAGCACATGAGTATTGAAAGTAATAGAGGCCAATTTATATATATATGATAGGTCAGTTTGTATATATATATGCAAAGTATTTAAAGTTGATCCATATGCAAGTAATGTGTAATAATGGAGGTCGATATGGAATACTAAGCCATAATCGATATCTTTTAAGATGCGTCATTGTTTCATAGCAGCATATTACTTTTATTTGGAACGCTTTCATCAGATATAAAGTGTTGGACATAGTGTCTACGCACAACCCAACAAGTGACATTTAAATGATAAAGGGAAGACTTGAATATACGGTCATATGTTGCAGCCAAAGAGCATAGTGCTCAAATAGAAAATGAGGTGCACTTAACCTTACAAATTGAAGTGTAAAGAGACGTGAGTTTATAGCCTGTTGAGAAAAGTGATTTACACACATGATAATAGGAAACACGAACAACAAGTTATAAGTTGGTCAAAGAACCATTTATATGCTATTATTGTGGAGTGACTCATCTTTGCTCTGTTGCTCAATAAAACTGTTGAAAAATGAGGTGTTTTCTTAGCTTAATACTCTGTAAAACTTTAAAATTGTTGTTCTAAGTAAGTCTTTTCTTTGTTACATAAATTCTTTGTGGATGATTATCTTGATTAATCCATTTTACTGTTGTAGAATGTAGAGATAATTATTTAGAAGAACTAGACAGGATAATAGAAGGATCACACAAGATATACCGTGGAGAAACCCTTTCGGGAAAAAACTCCACCAAGAATTATTCTATTATTCAAACTCTGAATTACAATAGCTCCAATTCTTGCTTGAGAATGCTTCTTCTGTCTTTCACAATCTTCTTCACACCTGCAATAACAACTCTACAACTCTATTCAACTTGAATGAGATATATAGACAATATGTAACCTTGTAATAATCAAATGGTGATAATTACAATGCATAATCTCAAGCCCTTGAAAAGGTACGCCATATTCCTTCAAGTAGAGTTCTTCAATGAAGACTAAAGCTTACAACATGTGCATCATGCATTTGGGTGTCCCAAACTGAAGCTACAACTTCTCCTTCACTTCGGTGATAATTCCAAAGCTATTCCTCAAAGATGGCGCCCACAATTAAAGCTACTTAACTGAGCCATCAAAAATATCTTATCATGCATTGGAGTTAATTCCAATAAAGCATCTTGGGCGCCCAAGTTGGCTTCAAGTGCTTTATTGTTAACTGAAACATTTACTCAACACCATTCCCAAAGAATGGTCATCCCTTGTTAACTGGAAGTAGTCCCTGTTATCTGTCATACAACTCAATGTTATTAGCCATGCATTACAAGTTAACTGAAGCTAACTACATGCAACTCAAAATAACCAACATGCATGCAACATGCACTTGCATAAGATGCACTCAATTGAACTAAACTAAAGAAAGAAGAACTGAACGAACTGAACTAATCTGAACGAACTTAACTGAACTTCAAGCATGCAAACATCAAATCCTAACTCCTAGGATCTTTACATGCATTCAGAAGTGTTAACTGTTACTCCGTATAGTTAACTGAACACAAGGTGAGCTTCACCTTACCATGTGTGCACCCACATGCTCCTATTATTTACGAATAAATACAAATGTCAATTTCATGATTTATTTCATCCAAATATTTAATCTCATCCTAATCTTAGTGTTGTTGAACACATTCCAAGAATCTAGGAGATACATGAAATAATTAATGTTTAGGATTTGCAATTAAATGGCAACCTATTTCCAACAAAAACTATGACCAAGTCAACATAGTATAAGTGATTCCTGTAAACAAAGGACTGTTTCAATGAGAATAACCGTGTCAAGAGATAAGGAAGTTGCTTGAATACTTAGCGCCAACATATAGAAGCTTTTAAATCTGTAGAAGAATATTTTGGTTGCAATTCAACTGTCATCTTTTGGGCAAGTGCACATTTGAATTAGTCTTTAGCTGATGTTAATGAAAAAGGTTGATCTGTAGTAAATTATGATGAGTTTACACTTAGTTTGCTACCACCTTTTAGTTGTATGTTATGAGTCAACTTGCATGGAGAAAGGTGTCGACTAGCATGCCCTTTTTGTAGGTTGCAATGCCTCATTTTCCTATATAAATTGAGAGGCTAGTTCTCTCATTTGGATGCATTATTTTTTGCAATCCTATTTTGTTGCAAATATTATGAGAGTTGCAATTTGTGAGAGATAGAGTTATTTTGTGAGAATATAGGGTAAAAGCACAAAGTTGTGTCACACTTTCAGCCAACTTGTCAGCACAAGTGAATTTAAGTATTTCTAACTAAAAATATATTTTGGTCAAACATATGATCTTGTAAGATTCATTCTAGCTAAGTTGGATATATCCACAACTTTTCCAACTAAAATTGTTGGCTAATTGCATATGTAACACCACTTTAAGGCGAATTTACCAAAAAAAAAGATTTATTTGAAAAAATTGATGTTTCAACAATTTCTACTCATATAAATAACAATTTTTTAAATATAAAAAATACCCTTTTGTAGATCCATAAGTCTAGTTTTCAAAAATATATATATTAACAATTAAATTATTATTTATACTTTCTTTTTTATTTTTATTAAAAGTTGGTTATCAACAGAAAATATTAGGTTGATTACCATGTCAAGGAAAAATAGTAAAACTTACTAAAAAAATTGAAAAAAATATGGTGTACTAGACAAAAGAATCTATATCAAAAGGGTATAATTCGTTTTCCATTTTAGATAAATAGATAATATGAAAGTTGATGTCAAAATGGAAACAACTATGTTTTAATATGCACACATTTTAATATTTATTTTAAAATATATTTGTCAAAATTGGAAAAAATATATCCATGCACTAAAGTTTCAAGTTATAAATACATACCAAAAAATAAAGGACAAAAAATAAAATTTACTATAAAAAGATTGGTGTCTCATGTAACTTCATTTTTGAGCATTTTTTAATCAACTAAATTATAGCCACTTTATAAAAAACTATATTCAAATATTTTTTAATTTTTTTTAAAAATACAAGAATAAAATATAATAAAAAATAAATATTTTATTAGTTTACATCATTTCAAAATTCAAAACATATATGTCACTTTTTAGTGATTCAAGTTTAAAAGTTGGATCGGTGTTGGTCGTTTCCTTTAAAAAGTGTAACACAACTTTGTGCTTTCACTCTATAGTGTTAATTTGTGAGGGTATAGTGTTGTCTTGAATAAGAAGCTATAATGAAGAGTTGTGAGTTGGTAACATGAAGCTAGTAAGTTGTTGTTGGAAGGTTGTGCGTTAAGTCAGTCAATTAGTTAAGCGTATTACAGGCATGAGGATATAGTCTTCTCTTATTTGTCTTTATTTATGAAAGAATGAGATTTGAATGCTTTGTTTGGTATTGCTTGAGAATACTTGCATTAGGAACTCATAGTATTGCCTTGGAAAGGAAAAAGAAGTTGTTTTATGTTTTTTTATGTCAGTGTTTGTATTTACTCCATAATAGGAGTGCTTGTTCACCGTTGGTATTATATACCAAGAATGATGAAATAGGTGTGATCCTAAATTTTTATCCTATCCTAAATATGCAAAACAACTATTATGAAATAAGGAAAAACACAAAATACACCTCAAAGATTAGCTTAAGGAATTGTTAACACAAAGAAAATAGATGAAATAATGTAATTACTTATACCTTCTCCATGTTGATGAATCCCTTGGTTGTCCCTTGATGTTTAAGATCCTTGTTTTCTCCTTGTATGGATAAATGCAAGATTGACAATATGACTAGATGCAAGTGCAAATGGCTAAAATGGCTTGGCTAAATGAGTGAAAATACTTGTGAATTGAGTGCTCAAAATGACAGCATAAGGATGCTAAAATGACTAAGTGTTTTCAAATGGAAAAATGACAAGATTTTGGTATCAAATGCATGAGGTCCCTAAATGAGAGAAAAGGTGGGGTATTTATAGAGGAATTTGAATTCTCTAGAGAATTCAATGGTTAAGATTTATCCAACAAGGTCAAGATGAAGGGCTATGGTGAGTTGAGAACTCACAAGCCCTCACATCTTGACATGTGGAATGTGAAGTGGCTTATGGTGTGATGATGTTTAAGTGAGGTGGAAGGAGAGTACATGATGTGTAAGAAGGACATGTACCTTGGAAGTACATTGGGAGATGAGAAGATTTATAGGAGGAATAAATGTGAATTAAAAAATCACATGCTTGGGAGAATCTAGTGGATGAGAGAGGTACTCTAAAAAGATGGGAGTTTGTCACATGTGACTTGATGTGACAAGTCAAAGATTCTAGAAGATGCATGGGAAAAGGGGATTCTAGGAGGAATAAAATGTGAATTAAAAATTCACATGGGGAAGAGGGGAACCTAGGGTGAATAAAAAGGAATTAAAAATTTCTTGGGGGATGGGGAGAGTTGACCAAGGTACTGATTAGGTTTAACTAATTAGTAATCAGAGGATAATTAGGGGTTAATGAGGATTAGAAGCCAACTCGCAAAAGTTGGAGGATGTGACACATCCTAATCAAGGATTAGGCATGTGCATATCCCTAATAAATAGATTAGAAGATGGATTAGGATTGGATGAAAATGACATGTGAGGAATTAAATAAATGTTATATTTATTTAATTTATTTGATGAAAAGGGGATTAAGGAGGGTAAGGTATTTAATTATTAATTAAATACCTTAGAGATTTGGCATAATTAAAGATATTAATTAAATAATAGTAATATTACTTAATTAACTCGGATAAGAGGATGTTTAGATAAAAAGTAATAAATTTGGATAAATTAAGTGTCCAAATTTGGATGTTTACATTTTGCCCCTCTTTGAGATGGTGTTATGAAGTAGCATCATTTCAAAGAATATTAAAATATAGAACCCAGAAGGAGATGGTCAGATCAGAAAAGATGCCCCAGTCATTCAAAGGAGTGACTAGGAAGGAAAAATGATGGGGGTGACAATGAAGAGTAGGGTTTGAGCATGCCCCCTCGAGAGGACATGCAAGTTCAAGAGAGCACGAGTGTGCTCTCGAAATGGATGAAACGATGCAAGAGTATATGAGGAATATGATGCAAAGTGATGGGTAAGAGAGTATGATAAGTGATAGGAGATGGATGAAGCACAAATGGATTTAAGGACAAAAGGTGATGTGGCCCCAGCCAAGGTACAAGCCAAAAGCAGTTGATGATGGATGGAGTGTTGTCAATGAGGGAATGAGAGATCATGAAACAACACAAGGATAGGGAAGGATACACCTCAATGAGTGGTATTGATGAGGGAATGATACATCCCAAAACACCACTAAAGGATAGAGAAGAATACCTCCTGATGATGATGATGAAAGTGTTGTTGATGAGGGAAGGATACATCCCAAAACAACAGTGAAGGGATAGGGAAGGTTACAGATGGATGATGATGATGATGATGATGGGGTTAAGACTTGTAACAAAACTAGGGACAAGACCAAGGATTTAATTAAATGATTTGTGAGAGATATGAGTTGATGAGGATAGGATTGAGATGTGAGATGGATGAAAGGAATAAAAATGATGATGGACAAGATGCTTAGAATAACCAATCTATACTATTCTAAGAAGATTGAAGAAATGATGATAAGAGATTGGATGGATAGAGGAGGGAGAGTGATGAAGGATGAAGGGATGGGGGGATTTTGATAGATGAGAGGATGGGGGATATATGCAAGATGATGGAATGGAAAATGAAATGCAATCCTAATGCAATTTGTCATCTTTAAGAGCACTGATTTTTGTTATAGCATAAGACACGATACACCAAGGTATGAAGGACCAAGGCGGATTAGTTTCTAATGCATAAAACAAACACAACAAACAAATAGGCTATCCCAACACCCCAAAGTCATGATGACCTTGGTCGGGCTAGGTATTGGGATAACCACAAGCACACAGGATGCCCCAATGTGACACAAGATCACAGGGATCTTTGTGGGTACTACACGAGACAACCAAGAAGACAACAACAAACAAAAAGATCAAGATATGCCCCTTATGATTACCAGTCACAACACACCATGATATGATGGACCAAGGTGACCATGACGAGGTGTGATAGGGAGCTCAAATGATAAAGAAAATCCAAAAGCATCAAAAGATCATAATTGAGGTCAAACATCCTTTGCCATAGGATCAAAAGAGAGGGATGGGGTTGATGAGGTCTGTTAGGAAGGATGCATCTTGTTGAGACCAAAGATGATGGATACTAAACTAAAAGATCATTGTGACGCGGGATGCTCAAAATCGATTGGATCTCATAATACAAGTGGATCTCGTTTGTGAAGAACCAACCAGATAAGGGCATATCTTGATGACACGACACAAGGGAGATAAGACACGAGATAGAAGACTGACACATCCTAGCGACCTAGGGGCTCGGGGGCCGATCAAATATTAGCCTTGCCTACGTGAAAGCGCAGAGCCCTCGTAGTTCAATAAAAGACTGATGATTGACCATGGATAAAAGTGGAAAGAGGAAAATGGAGATCGATGATGGATGACAGGACTGGACAGACAAAAGAGCCTCGGGGGCGAATCAAATGATTGACCTTGCCTACGTGAAAGCGCAGGGGAACGTAGTTCGACCAACGACAAATGATGGATAAAGGATGATGAGATGATTGGATAAGTGGATAAAAAGATGGGACTGATACAATGAGATAGGATAGACCTATTGGACAAGATAGGATGATGGAAATTATAAAGCTCAAGTAAGGGATAGTTATCCAAATCATTAAAATGACTTGGGAGGATGATATGATAGATAGATGAGTGATGAAAAGTGACAGGGGATTGGAAAGATGTGCAAGAGAAGCAGGAGTGATGATGATTAGATAGATGGAATTGGATTGCATTGGGAGAAGCCTATAGCCAAATACCGATGACATGAGATTATGAGATGGGATGAAGAGAGAGATAAATGAATAGGGAGATAGGGATGGGGGATGAAAGGGATGGGGAATAGAGATAGGGATGGATAGGTAAGGATGGGGAGATGGAGGGGATAACATGATGGATGAATGATGTCTCCAAGGACTTATGTCACAAAGGAAGTAAATTCCCCCACTCTAGGTATGTCATGTATAATGAAGCAGGAGGAATGAATGATAAAAGGATGGATGAACAAGGGAGTGATATGGATATGGATAGGAGGTATGAAGAAGGAGATTCATGATAGCGAAGAAGGTAGATGGTGAGGATAAGGAAGAGGATAGTGGATAGGGGAGGGGAATGTATGCCAAGAGATGTCCAAAGCATGTATATATGTTTTCCCCTAGCTATATCAAGATCACAAGGAGGATGGAGGGATCGAGGTGAACGATGTGTAAGACAGGTGGGATGAAGGAGGTGGGTGAAAGGGATGCAGGTGCTCCCAAGTGCAGAAGTAAATTGGATAGGGGATTTACGTATGATGCATGTTTACCAAGTTTTCATCATGGTACTTATCCAAGGTGCTTGTTAGCCAAGTTTTCACCATTGGATGAATGATTTCTCTTTACTATTTTTTTTATTTTTTTATTTTTTTACAATTTTTTGCTTTTTTGTTGTTTTTTTTTGGATTTTTGGATAGAATGTGGGTGGAGATGGATAAGTATAGGGAGGTGGATAAGCGGATGTAGCAGACATGTGATAAGGATGTGGATGAAGGACTCAAGCATCAAATTCCATACGAAGTATTAAGAGCCCATGTTTGAAGCAACTATTGGATGTTGGTACAACCTTAGTTATGACAATGGGGGAATTATGCAAGGGTAGGTATTAATTGAATTTGATGGGGGAGGTATGTGGAATAATGGATGGGATGTTGGAAAGTGTATGGATGGAATGATGGAGTAAACATATGATGGGGAGGCGTGTTCAGGACCAACATTGGCACATGTGGTGGGGGGTGTGAAAGAATAGGAGAATTAATGGATGGAGAATGTGGGGATAATGGAGGAGATGGGATAGTGAATTTTGGGAGATAAGGACCCAAAATAGATTTAGGAGATGAGGGATATGCATGAGTAGCTTTTGGATTAGCACCTTTGGATGTCGTTACAGATTTTTCATTTGAAGGCATTGCATCTTTTTTCTTGGGGATCCATGTGGTTTTGATCTTTGTTTTCGTGGGTCTTTGTAGCCAATGGGTTGGATTTGGATTTTGGAGTTGATTTTTCTTTTCTTCAACATGTCTTCGTAAAGGGACATGAGGAGCTTTAGATTCATGTGGATGTTTAGATTTACGCATTTGTACTTTGGCATCCAAAGTGCTTTTAGTAATAGTGGGATGGGTGTGAGTGCATGGATGATGTGGAGGGAATATGAATGGAGGGACGGAGGAAGGATTTTGAGGATAATATGTGGATGGATGATGTACAGGTGCATGCCTTTGTTGATCCTGATTAGGGAACATGAGAGTGGGATAGTTATGATGGGTGACATGGATAGGTGATGGATGGATAATAGGATGAGATGGAGGAGGTGATTTCGGGATGTAAGGACCCAAAATGGACGTAGGACCTGAAGTATATGTGATGGGGGACGAGGGAACATAAGGACCCAAAATGGACAGAGAGGATGAAGGAGGAATATGGATGGTTGTTTTGAAGCGATATGATGGAGGAGGGGGGATGGCAGCAAACGATCTAGTGGAGTTATGGGAGGAGCCTCTTATCTTTTTAGAAGAAGATCGGGGAAGATGGGTAGAGGTTGTACCAACATTCTTCGATTGTGAGTTGTGAGTAGTACATCCAAGACCTTTCGTATACAAATGTTCTTTAGCTTGGATGGGCTCTATAATACCTTGCTCATAAAGGCCTAAACCTTTTCCTTGATAGTTCATTCTCTTGAGCATTCGATCTAGGACAGGATTTTTGTTAATCTGGAAGAATGATGCGAGTCCATTATTAGGTGGAAGAGGAGGGTTGGTATATATGCTTTGTTTTTCTTCTGCAAGGAGACCACCATGGAGGAATGTGAGAGGACCAAGGGGATATGGAATAGGCGGTGATGGAGGATCATGAGATGGAGATGATGGGGTGGCAGCATCGTGATCAGGCAAAGTGAGTAGTAAGAGATCAAGAGAGGAATTAGGTGATATGATAAGATCAAAATTCGGGGCAGAAGGTGATAGGGGCTCATGCAATGGAGTGATTGGATCTAGAGTGTCAAGGCGATCATGGGTCAGAATGGATGAAGGACTATGAGCTTGAGATGGATTGGATGGGATTGCAGGATCTTGATGTGGAGGGTATATGGTGGTATGCTTTGGATCAAACTCTTGGCATGACTCATCTTGTGTGGGTGGCATGATAATGAAGTGTTGGAGGGACTCTTCAAGTGGGGGAGACGAAAGTATGGAGGATTCATGAGGTTCATGGAAATGTGTTTCGATGCTACTAGGAGTGGGAGGAGTGGATTGGATTTGGGTATCTTCGATGGATTGGGTGGATCTAGGAGTAGAGGGAGTGGATTGGATTTGGGTGTCTTCAATGGATTTAGTGGCTCTTAGAGTAGGAGATAGGGGTTCAATGGATTCAGGGGGTTCGATGGTTTCAACGATTTGAGCAGTGCTAGGGGTGGTAACAATAATGATAGGTGTGGTATGAAGGGTCTCATCACTAGTGACCGTGGATGATGGATTGGGATGGCATGGTTCCATGACTTCAAGATGTGGAGTTGGGGATGGCTTCTTTGTTATGAGTCCTTGGAGAACTTCTAAAATGAGAGACTTGCATATGGTTGGCTTGGTTGGGGTGGTAGAAATGGATGAGGGATTATGGATTGGTGGACTAGGGTTAGATGGAGGAATGGGATTGGATGTAGGACTAGGAGTAGATGGAGGAATGGGATTGGATGGAGGACTAGGAATAGGTGGAGGATTAGGATTGGATGGAGGGTTAAGGTAGGGATATTGGAGGGGTGAATTAGGATAGGGGGACATGGATGGTGGATTAGGCCAAGAGGATATGGGTGGTGTAGAAGGAAAAGAGGATGTGGGTGATGGATTATAATAAAGGTATTGGGGTAGTGGATTAGGATGAGGAGACATGGATGTAGGATTAAGGTAAAAGGGGGTGGATAGAGGATTAGTTTGGGCAGACTGGGAAAGAGGATTAGGATAGGGGGTATGGATGGGAGATAGTAATAAGGGTATTGGGATGGCAGATTAGGATAAGAGGATGCAAATGTTGGAAGAGGATGATGTAGATGAAGGGCATGATGAATATGGGGACAGAGAAGATGTTGGATATCCCATGTCAAAGGTAGCATAAGGAGCATGATTAGGCATGGATGAAGACATAATGGGATAGCTCAGAGGAGTAATTGGATTTTGGAAAGCTGGTGGAGAAAGCTTACTAGCGATAACAGTGTCAAGGGGATCTATGTCGTATATCTCTTGATCGACAAGACTTTCGTATCATCGTCAACATAATTAGGGTTTCCCTTTACTACTATTGATAGAGGACCAGGATTCATGATGATGAATGGATCAAAGAGAATGGATCAAAGATTTTGAATGGAAATGAACTAAAGCTCAAATTGGGACTTAGGTCAAGCTCATATTAGGATTGGATTAAAGCTCAGATTAGGATGATTGGATGATGCGATGGGATTGATTTTGATTATCGGTTTTGATTACGACACCGAATCTGCTTCGAGATGGAAACAAATTAATAGGGTCGAAGGTGATTGGATAGGGATGTGATTGGATTGGATTGGATAAGATTAATCGATGATTGATAAGATCAGATGATGGATCAGATAGGATGACAAAAGGGATTGGAAGACCCCGTTCAAAGATTACCCTAGGTGACTTAAGATACTAATTGATCGGATTAAAGGATAAATGGATGATTACGGCACCGAATCCACCTTGAGATTGAAAATGAATTGATAGGGCCGATGGTGATGATTAGCTTAGGACAGATGACAATCCTAAGCAGATGTTGATGGTGATGATCAAATTCAAACACCTCGGTCAATTCGGATAATAACTTCTGAAACGATGTTGGATGGGGAAAATGATTGATTGGATTGGGTAGGCAGATGATTGGATCGGGTAGACAAATGATAGGAGTGGGTAATTAGATTGGGGAAACGGATGATCAGATGGAAGAATGAATACTCTGAACGAGTAAAAGATCGCTCCAAAGGGGAGACAGACTCTCAGAATGAGGAGATAAAAGCTCGAAATGGATGAACTGGTACTCAAAATGAGTAAATGAATGATCGAGAGGGGTGAACAACTACTCAAAATGAGTAAACGACTACTAAGAATGGATGAACAACTCTCGAAATGGGGAGATAGAGGCTCAAAATGGATGAATGACTACCCATAATGAGTAAACGATTATTTGGAATGGATGAATGATTCTCAAAATGGACAGACCAAGGCTCAGAACGGGTGAACATTTACTCAGAATGAGTGAATGGGTGAATGGGATGGGCGAACGACTCTCGAAACATAGAGAACGAGTGAATGGGATGGATGAACGACTTTCGAAACGGAGAGACCAAGGCTCGAAACAGGTGAACATTTACTCGGAATGAGTGAATGGGTGAACGGCTCCTGGAACGGAGAGAACGGGTGAACGAGATGGATGAACGACTCTCAGAACAGAGAGTAGATTGATTGAACGGAAGACAAGATTGGCTATGCAAGAAGAAAATTCACCCAAATTGATGGGGGACTCACTCAAAAAGGTTGTAATTGGTGAAAACGGTTGAGAACAACAAAAAATGATGGAGAACGACTGACGAAATGACCAAAATGGCAAGCGAAAACACTCGTTTTAGGGTCTTGTTTAGGGGTAGGTCCACCCCACTACAGTAAACTAGAGGGAAATCTTGCCCCTCTATTGGTAGGTCCACCTATCATAAGGGGAACGGGTGAGAACAACCAAAAATGACAAAGAACGGCTGATAGAATGACCAAAACGATAAGCAAATAGGCGAAAACGGCTGAGAACGATCAAAAACGATAAAGAACGGCTAACAAAACGACCAAAATGGCAAGCAAAAACACCTATTTTAAGGTCCCGTTTAGGGGCAGGTTTGCCCCACTACAATAAATTGGAGGGCAAGTCCGCCCCTTTATGGGAAAACTCGTGAAAAATTATTGTTTCTAAGTCCTAGAGAGGAGAATGACTCTCGAAATGGATGAACAAAGGTTCAAAATGAATGAACGATGCTTGGAACGAGGAGAGCGATAACCCAAAGTGGAAGACCGGCTATCGGAATGGGTGGATGGGGGCTCAGTATGTATGAACGAATACTTGGAACGTTTAATGGAGGTTTGGAATGGCTAAACGAAGGTTCGAAATGGTCAAATGGAGGTTCAAAATGGCTAAACAAAGGTTCAGAATGGTCAAACGGAGGTTTGGAATGGCTAAACGAAGGTTTGGAGGCTTGACGAAACTAAACAAGGCAAGTTTTCCCTTTTGCAATGGGTTGCAGGGGCGTGACCACCTTTCTGCAGTAAACAGGAGGGCATGACCACCTTTCTGCACTAAACAAAAGGGTGTGACCGCCTTTTTGCAGTAATCAGGAGGGCGTGACCACCTTTTTGCAATAAATAGGAGGGCGTGACCGCCTTTCTGTGGTAATCAGGAGGGTGTGACCACCTTTATGTGGTAATTAGGAGGGTGTGACTGCCTTTCTATGGTAAACAGAAGGGCGTGACCACATTTTTGCGGTAATCAGGAGGGCGTGACCACCTTTCTGTGATAAACAGAAGGGCGTGACTGCCTTTCTGTAGTAATCAAGAGGGCGTGACCGCCCTTTTGCGGTAAACGGGGCTTGGTTTAGATGGAAATGACTATGGCAAGGACTCAAAATGATGATAATAAGGCCAATTTGTCAAAAAGTTCACAGGTTTCTCACAAGAAGACACTTTAAACAAGCACAATCCTATGATTAGTGTTAAGGGTGTGGTCAATAAAGGTCTTAATCTAGGATGCACAAGGCTTCTAGGGAGTCCTTGATATACTCTCGGTACATGAGGCACAACCATGAACACCGACCCATCACAAGCGTGAGTCGGGAACCCCAGAAAGATATTGAAGGGATCGAACCAACTCTTCACGTCTATTTAGGTATCACCCTAGCTTCGATGCTCCGCCAATTATGATGTGACTGGATTGGGGTACAACTTTCGCTCTCCCCCCTTTATATACCCCGCTGGTACATGTGGTTGGAATCGTCCCTTAGGGTGATGAAATCTCCAAGCAGGTCCCACTAAAATGAAGGCACTAATCATTTCCAACTACTCCCCAGGCTCACACGAAGTATAAGGGGAAAGTGAAAACAAACCAATGCCCCCTTGGGTGACACAAAACAAACACAACAAGCAATGAATATTACTTCCCCTAATTAAACTATGTTCTTAGATTAATGAAAACAACAAGGATAGCTTTTAAAATTTGAACAAATGGATAGCCCTGCATGCAAATGTTAGTTGTTTTATCCTTCGTTCTTCATCAATTACACACGAATATGCTGCAAAATGTTAGCAAAAACAAAAATATCCTTGCAAAAAATAATGTTAGGGGGTTAGGATCTGAAAACAACAAAAAATAGGAGAAAAAATGAAACTAAAATGGTTGTTTTACCTTCCAAACTGTGTTGTTTTGGGGCGTATCCGCCCCACTGTAGTAAGCAGGAGGGCGTAATTGAACTTCTGTAGCAATCAGAAGGGCATAGTTGAACTTCTGCAGTGAAATGTTAGCAAACAAATTTCAAACTAGGGTGCAGTCACCCTTTTGCAGAAAAATGTTAGAAATCAAATTTTTAACCAGGGGTGTGGCCGCCCAACTGTAGAACAATGTCGGAAAAAATATTTTTAAATCAAGGGCATGGCTTCCCAACTACAGAAAAATGTCATAAAACAGATTTTTAAATTAGGGGCGTGGCGCCTAACTGCAGAAAAGTGTCAGAAATTAGATTTTTAAACAGGGGCGTGGTCGCCCAACTATAGAAAAATGTCAGAAATCAGATTTTTAAATCAAGGGTGTGGCCGCCCAACTACAGAAAAGTGTCAAAAATTAGATTTTTAAACAAGGGCATGGCCACCTAACTGTAGAAAAATGTCAGAAAATAGATTTTTAAATTAGGGGCTTGGCCGCCCAACTGCAAAAAAGTGTCAGAAATCATATTTTTAAATAAGGGCGTGGCGGCCCAACCGCAGAAAAATGTCAGAAAATAGATTTTTAAATCAGGGGTGTGGCCGTCCAACTGCAGAAAAGTGTCAGAAATCAGATTTTTAAACAGGGGTGTGGCCGCCCAACTGCAGAAAAATGTCAGAAAAAAGATTTTTAAATCAGGGGCATGGTCGCTCAACTACATAAAAGTGTCAGAAATCATATTTTTAAAGAGGGGCGTGGCCGCCCAACTACAGAAAAATGTCATAAAACAGATTTTTAAATCAGGGGTGTGGCCGCTCAACTACAAAAAAGTGTCAGAAATCATATTTTTAAACAGGGGTGTGGCCGCCCAACTGCAGAAAAATGTCAGAAATCAGACTTTTATCCAGGGGTGTGGCCGCCCAACTCCAGAAAAGTGTCAGAAATCAGATTTTTAAATAGGGGCATGGCTGCCCAATTGCAGAAAAAATGTCAAAAAATAGATTTTTAAATCAGGGGTGTGGCCGCCCAACTGCAGAAAAGTGTAAATCAGATTTTTAAATAGGGGCGTGGCTGCCCAACTGTAGAAAAATGTTAGAAATCATATTTTTATCCAGGGGCATGGCCGCCTTTCTACAGTCAACCAGAGGGCATAGTCGCCTTTCTGCAGTCAACCAGACGGCGTAGCCGCCTTTCTGCAGTGAACTAGAGGGCGTAGCCGCCTTTTTGCAGTCAACCAAAGGGTGTAGCCGCCCTCTGTAGTGAACCAGAGGGCGTAGCCGCCCCTCTATGACCTGTACCTGCAAACAATCTCAACAACAACTAATGTAAAGTAAAAGAACCCATTTGTGGGTCCCACCGGGCGTGCCAAAAATGTGATCCTAAATGTTTATCCTATCCTAAATATGCAAAACAACTATTATGCAATAAGGAAAAACACAAAATACACTTAAAAGATTACCCTAAGGAATTGTTAACACAAAGAAAATAGATGAAATAATGCAATTGCTTATACCTTCTCCATGTTGATGAATCCCTTGGTTGGCCCTTGATGTTTAAGATCCTTGTTTTCTCCTTGGATGGCTAAATGCAAGATTGACAAATATGACTAGATGCAAGTGCAAATGGCTAAAATGGCTTGGATAAATGAGTGAAAATACTTGTGAATTGAGTGCTCAAAATGACAGCATAAGGATGTTAAAATGACTAAGTGTTTTCAAATGAAAAAATGGCAAGATTTTGGTATCAAATGCATGAGGTCCCTAAATGAGAGAAAAGGTGGGGTATTTATAGAGGAATTTGAATTCTCTAGAGAATTCAATGCTTAAGATTTATCCAACAAGGCCAAGATGAAGGGCTATGGTGAGTTGAGAACTCACAAGCCCTCACATCTTGACATGTGGAATGTGAAGTGGCTTATGGTGTGATGATGTGTAAGTGAGGTGGAAGGAGAGTACATGATGTGTAAGAAGGACATGTACTTTGGAAGTACATTGGGAGATGAGAAGATTCCTTGGAGGAATAAATGTGAATTAAATTCACATGCTTGGGAGAATCTAGTGGATAAGAGAGGATCTCCAAAAAGGTGGGAGTTTGTCACATGTGACTTGATGTGACAAGTCAAAGATTCTAGAAGATGCATGGGAAAAGGGGATTCTAGGAGGAATAAAATGTGAATTAAAAATTCACATGGGGAAGAGGGGAACCTAGGGTGAATAAAAAGGAATTAAAAATTTCTTGGGGGATGGGGAGAGTTGACCAAGGTACTGATTAGGCTTAACTATTCAATAATCAGAGGATAATTAGGGGTTAATGAGGATTAGAAGCCAACTTGCAAAAGTTGGAAGATGTGACACATCCTAATCAAGGATTAGGCATGTGCATATCCCTAATGAAGAGATTAGGAGATGGATTAAGATTAGATAAAAATAACATGTGAGGAATTAAAAAAGGGGATTAAGGAGGGTAAGGTATTTAATTATTAATTAAATACCTTAGGAATTTGGTAGAATTAAATATATTAATTAAATAATAGTAATATTACTTAATTAACTTGGATAAGAGGATGTTTAGATGAAAAGTGATAAATTTGGATAAATTAAGTGTCCAAATTTGCATGTCTACAATAGGATTAGCTTAAAGGAAGTGTCTTGTTACTTTTGTTTACCCCATATGGGAAGTAGCTATTGACGATCTATACATAGATAGTTTAGACTGTGTATAATGTGAAATATGTCAATGTCATGAAGCAAATTGGTACTACTATCTAAATATGCTAGAAAACCTTTGGGATGATAAGGTTTAGCTATATAGGCATAGTGATGGTATGAAAGATAAGGCAAGATGTGACGCCATGCAAACCACATCAATAATCTAAACTTGAATGATCACTTGATCATACTTTATACTTGAATGAAACCCTAGGTTTAGAATAACCTAATTGGGTCAAGAAGTTCATTTGATTAAAGAGTGAAAGATTAGGTTAAGATTTACGTACTGGGTTGGGATATGTACTTGTCTACTCATTGAAACTTATGGTTGGGAATAGCCTACTTGGTTGAGATGTTCAATTGGTGTTGATTGGAACATATAGGGTTAGATTAACCCATATAATCAGACTAGTCATTGGTTGATGATTCTATCCTAAGATTAGGATGTATCAAGGTTAAAACTCACCTTTGTGATTAAGCCAAATCACTTGATTTTATGTAATTCTATATGTTTGAAACGTAGGTGGGAAACACCTAGTGAGTTAGAGCTACTACTTGATTAGTGGTATTACACTCTTGAATACGAAGTTATAGTAATAACAAGAGTAGAATCTTTGTTTAAAACCCTTTTAATTAAGGAGATCACACACTTGAATAGAATCATCTATTTACTATGATGATTCTTCGATTGAGGTCATTCATTGATAAGGTTATACTCTGGATGAGGACCACTTATTAATGTGATATATTACTGAATGGATTTAATTATTTATAAATATTTAATCTCTGATTAGATGAAGCTTATGAAGCTTAACTTTAGATTATAAAGTTATATTTGGGACAAGATTGTCTAGTAAAGAGAATAGCTTGTTTATGTAAAGATAAGCTCATATGTTATACCTAGGATAGGAATATCCATTGAAGGGGTAACTTGTGCTTAGGCTTAATTAGTAGAGATACCATAGTCTTTGGAGGAAAAGGGGCATAGGTTATTTATGAGGTTAAGGATTACCTATGGGTGGAAATTACCTAGGCATAGTATATGAATGATCATAATCCAAACTGAGCTATAGAAGTGTATGTGAATAGGAAGACTGTCACTCGAAGTACTGGGTGAGAATACTTTGGCCAAAGTAGTGTAAGTAGCCACTGTTTACACTATTAGTTCACTGTGTTCCTTTTATGCATTCTAGTTCAGGATTTTCATACTCATCAGAGGAACAAACATATGATTAGGTTCTAGTTTGTAGTACACAACACTAAGCTCAGATAGGCTATTGTTATGAGGTTTACCAACCAATCTCTTCGTCGAAAGGTAGGGCCATCTTTTTATATGTGACAGATGTGCGAGGGACCGCATTTGAGTCTGTGGTTGGAAAAAAAGTGCTTGAGTGATGCTTCTCCTCTTTAGATGGCAATTGAGGTTTGCAGATGTTTGCGCTAGCATCGGGGACAACTGGAGTGTATGCACTAGGAAGCGGGGACATCCAAAATGTATGCACTATTGTGACGACATCAAAACCAATTTGTATATCTATAGCCAGATGAAGCTCAAAAGAGCTATGTATGTATCATGTACCCATTTATATGGAAGGATGTAATATTGAATGACAAACTTGAGTTTATTCATTATGAAATCAATGTTATGGAAAGATTCGTGAAATTACAACAGAATGCAATGGTAATTTGGTAATAGTATTATTTCAAATGTGCATGTAATTTACATTATGGAAAGAAAAAAAATTATTGCTATGTCATGGCATCATAGATTATTCACTTAACATGAAATCTTTGGAATTTTACTAAGTAGAACACCAGGGTTGTTACATTGACGAATGTGACTTTATTTGGAAAACTAAAAAATAAATTAAACATGAAAGAAAATATTTGTAGGTGATGTAAGATTGCTCATACACTTTAGATGCCCCTATATCAAATAGATATCTCTAAGTTAATTTTTTACAACATTGACAAATTGTTTGATATTTGTAAAAAGAAAGGTGTGTTATTAAGGAGATAAAAAGTGCAACATCAAGTACTTTTCCACTTTTTATTAGCATTTACTTGTAATAAGAATGTTTTTGATCAATTATGATCCTCTTAAAACACATATCACCCTACAAATACCTCCCCACCTATACAACAACCATGCGTATTATAAGAACCTTGATCCACTCATGTTCCTCACCTTTAGTATTTTGGGACACTAGTGCAATGTGTGAGTGTCCCCTTGATAGGATCACATGTGGTACTATCACACACAATCAAATTCACTATTTCCATTAAATGTTTAGCCTTTTTATAAACCATAACCCAAATTTCTATATAATGATCAAATCAACCTTGAACATGCTTATTTGAGTGAGTTTTCCTAAACGACACATAACCCCTCCATAGTTACAACTCCATACACCACCACAATAGGGACACTCACTTATAACTTTTCAATTAGTTCATGGTAAAACATTCTATGGTGTTTGGCTAAGGTAAGCTCATAAATGTGTCATAGGACCTCCTGTCCCCCTCTTTTGAAACCTAATAGGCTTTAAAACAACCAAGATAGGGGTTAATAGTTGAAGTCTTTTCTTGTCAACAAGCATAAAGTACATAGTCATGAGGGTGCATGGCAATTCCTCATCCATAGAGGATATTACTATACCCCACAAGATATGACCATTTCACAAAGGTACTACTAATTATTAATTTTCCAAAATCTAATTTCAATCATCAAGAATCTACTCTTGTTGAATTTTCAACCTTTTACCTCTTATACAACCACTAAATTAGACAAGCTTCCTCTAACTCAATCCTCTTTCCCTTTCTTTAATGCTAGTGAAATCTCAACTCATACATATATTTTCATACTTAAATTTGAAACATGATTATCATTGTTAATTTTAGTTAAAATTAAATTATAAGTAAATAAATACAATTTTAGTAATTTAACTAAATGTTTTATCATGAATGTTTATTTTTAGCTACAGTTGTGTTAAACAAATTTTTCAAATCAAGTATTATTTAGGGTGCAAGTCCCTCTATTAATATGGCGTCTCTTTGTCTATGAGTTTGTTCCATATGATTGTACTCTCTCTAATTTCTTACATAAAATATAAGCCTCTCCATGTGGTTCCTAGGAGAAGGTTCTATTGTCAAGTGCACCTTACCAAAAAAGTTAAGCCATTTCTCGACATACAAACTTAACATGACATTTGAATGATAGTTTATTGATGACCTTCCTATAACTATCATCCCCTCACAAGCCAAATTTTTCGACAAGCCAATATATTTAATGTTGTTTGTGACATTCATTATGAGTTTTTACTCCTTTCTCTTGTCATTTGCTTCTTTATTTTTTTGTTTAGTTCTAGAACTCTTGCTTCCTTCAAAATGGAAAATAAGCAAGTGATTTAAGTACACTCTTATTTTGATACTTTCAAACACTTAGCATAGTTGTGATTTATGGGGTACTATTCCAAGTTATTCTACCATAGAACTTTTTTTTGGCAACTAGATGCTATTAGTTTCTACTTATTGACCCTTGCTTTGTACGTTTGTAGCAAGATACTATGTAATTCAACAACTGTTTAAATTTTAATTCTACTTTTCATTTTTCTCTGTTTAAAAAATGCTAATTATTATTTACATGTAGAAAGTGGTTGGTACTCTATCAATTTTTGTGGACATAGTTCATTTTGATGAGATCTATAATATTGGAAAATGTATTTTGATTAAGATTAAGTAGGAAGGGTCTAAACCCAAAACAAAACACCCATAGAAGCAATACAAAGGGGTCTCACAAGGAGTAAAACAACAAGAAAATAAAGGAAATAGGAACTAAATAAAAGGAAAACCAGTAACCAACAACAACAGAAACAAGACCAGTTGAAGACCAGTAACCTAAGGAGACTATTAAATATTTAATACTTTACAAAGTTGTAGTTCATCTCAAAATGAATCGCCATACTTTAAGGTGCAATATTTTCCTTGGTAGCTATTGCATGGGACATTAAAAATGTATTTTATGTGTTATGCATATAGAGGAAATGAATTTAATATTAGGAAGCATGGTTTAATGAGCACATGGATTAATAGACTCATGATTTAATGTGTTAGACACATTGGGAAAATACATTTGATAGAAGAAGAATATTGGATAAATATATTTAAAAAATTGGATGTCTTGTAAGATGCATTTAATGGAGGGTCACACAAAGACAATTCATATTGAGTTCTTGGATTATCGATGGCATTTGGATTGCCTTGGAGGTTGTAATGACTCTTGGTCCTAAAGTAAAACTTGGGTGGTCACCTTCAAAGTGTCACTTGATCACATTAATTAAGGGTGTATAGAAAGTTTAGTAATTTTAATATTATTTTTACTCTCTTGTGTATAATTAGAAGGCTTAAGATGGATGTTAGATGTCATTTTGTGTATGCTCATTATGAGTGAAACTTGGTGTATGCACCTAGAGGTTTAAGTTTCTTTTTGAAATATTTTAAGGACTATGAAATGTGATGTGCAAATATTATTTGTTCTTGGATAGTCTCATAAGATATATAATAATGGTTACTTATTACTATTGAAGAACTATCCATATCTTGTATAGTTTCCTCCTTGATTAATATTTCCAATCTCCTATGAAGGTTCACAGTCTAATAATGTATTGTAACTATTTTGTTGCTAGATAATATTATTGGTTTTGGTGTTTTAGAGGATAGGTTTTTCTCAAAATGGTTTTCTTGGGGTATATCAATCTCTCTCTCATGGGATTCTATTATTTCTTTATTTCTTGTTATTCTTTATTGGTGTTACTATTCCAAAATGCTACTAAGATTTGCATAGATTGGATAAGTTATGTTATCTTTTCTCAAAGGATTAAATAGGAAATAATTTTCTAGTTCCCTTCATTTGATATTAGAACTTGACTATATTATTATATTCATGAGAAGATTAGAGCATATTTTTGTATTTCTCCTTGTTTCAATGGAAATTTGTTGTACTTGACTTATTTTGGATACAATTATGGAAAGAAAATTTATAATGGAGTTAAAGAGATAATACAATAAATTTTGAGCTTTGGAAGGCTTGATCATAATGAGTAGATTATAGATCACGACAAGTGTCCTCATCCTATGCTTTAAGATGAAAAATAGCATGAACTAAGAATAAAAAATCACTTGTCTAATATTAGCTTAAGTATGTTAAAGTAAAAAGGGGGGCTAATTAATTAATTAATTAAGTGATTTTCCTATTTTAATATTAACACCCCCTTAAGTACAAACTCATCAGAAGATAAAAATCTAATGACGAATGCATGTATGGGTCCCAGTTACATGGTTACATGAGGTGCCCATGTACAAAAAAATAAGTCCCATAACCAAAAAAGGGAGAAAATCTCATGGGATAAAACTCCTCTACAAAAGAGAAAATGAATTAAATGCATACCAATAAAAGAAGAAAAAAAGGAGGATTTGATATAGCCCCCCAAGGATTGCTTATATCATGTAAGTACAAAAAAAAATTCCCCCAATATGAGAGAGATGATAAGAATATGAATCCCCCCATAAAGAAGTAACTCTTGTACCAATGATGAAAGCCTAAAGACAAAACATGATCCACTACTCACAAACAACATTTCTCCCCATAGGAAGAAATAGATCCACTAGTGATTGGAGAAGTCATTCCCATAAGGTGGATGAATAGGGAATCCAAATCAAAATTTGTGTCTTCGAAAATTTCTCAAATGTTCATATGTTAGAATCAAGTGATGTCAATCCAGAATTATGTGAAAATTGATGTAGAACAAGCTCCAAATACAATGATGATGGGATGACAATAATAATGCAAATGTCATGAAAGAGGAGATAAATTTTATCAAATGAATTCTCTAGATCTATGATATTAGACTCCACAAACAAGGATGATATGGCTGATAAATATGAATCCCAAGTAGTTATGTCTAGAAGAGATTAATGGCTTACTACATTGAAGCAATAGGGGCTATGATTGTAGTGATACTAATATCATCAAGAAAAATAAAAGATGGATATGTGATCTTGATAGGAGTGGAAGGAATAAGACAAGTCTTTGAGCCATCATAACATACAACACATGTGATATACTCAAGCTCCTCTAAAGTATCATCATCAAAGGGTATGCTATATGCATCATCAAGCAGAATGAGGCAATATACAATAGGATCATCTGGGAATTGAGAGGTATGAGGATCTCCATATATATCCCAAATTATAGTCTATAGTGTGTGGAGAAAATTAATGTTCGATACAACATGCATACTATTAGGATCAACACTAGAAAAAATCAATCCTACAACATCATCAATGATATTACCCCATGTTGATCTACTCTTGGTGTGTCGGGTTTAGGTATGAGTTATAAAGTGTAGTGTAGAAAAATGTACTCCTTTACATTTTCACACTATGTTTGCATCCCATTAATTAATTGGACTTAATTAAGCCTTTAATTAGACCAATTATGCACTCACAAGCCTAATTAATTTCGTTTTCCAAAAGGGAAACCCACATTTAATCAATGCATACACTTAATTACACATCTTGGAAAATGTGTGTCCTAGGTTTAGGGCCTAGGACCCATTCGCCCAAGGGCGAATGGGTACTCCTTAAGTGATAGGACCTAATTTAAAATATATTTTTGGTAGCATTTTAATGATCTAAATTCAAGTTGTAAAAGTTGGCTTGTGGTGTTTAATTGTCGGGTAATTAAGGAAACACCTATAAATACAAGGTATTTTTATCAATTCAAATATAAGTTGCATAATTCAAATTTGATATGAGAAAATATTATTGTCAAGAGCATTAAAGAGAAGATTTATTAGTCATCTACAACAACATTCAAGATCCTATCATGATGTCGAGATTTATGTGCATTCATGCATGTTTTTGGAGCTAACATTATGATGTAAGTTTCAAGTTTCAAGCAAGCATCCAAGCATCAAGATCTATCAAGCAATCAAGCCATTTCATGCAAGATCCAATCCTTCGAGAGATGTGTTAGAATTCAATCCTCTAAGGGTAGCCATTGAGGGTTTAATTTGCAGGTGAAGAAGGATTGAAGATTGAAAAAAAGAGAAATTTTGCAAAGTTGTCAAATTTGTCAAGACATGGAAACTCAGATCCCAAATTTATTTATAACTTTTTGATAGTGAAACCTAGGGTAAACAAAGGCTCAGATCTTGCACCAGAGGACCCCCAAAGTTGAGGGAAAACCCTGTAGAAAAACCCATTCGTCCTTGGGCGAATGAGTCCTTGTAGGACACTCAGAATCCACTTTTCTAGGTAAGTTTGTCATGTTCTGCACTTCCCAAATCTACCTGCAAATTGTTGTTTTTGTTTGTGCTATCCTTTAACTCTGCATTCCAAGTTATACTTCACATAATTGAGTTCACTAAGCATTTTATCTTCATCTTCCCAAAGTGCATTTCAGACATATTTACCATTTTTTGTCATAAGGAAAATCAACAAATCCTCCTAGTAGGGTTGACTCACCTCACGGTTGAAAGTTAATCATATCCTTAGGAGATCTCTTTTTCTAATGAAACCAAGGAAGTGTAAGTGTTATAGGTCATCATTTCACTTTGATCACCCACTTACATTTTTCTATGTTTCATTTTGGTGAACCCGACATGTTAACATTACATACCTTCTGAAATTTACCTTAATTCAAGCTCTAGATATAGGAGTTGCATTAGTTTGCATTGCATCTCATTTAGGGTTTTCAAAATTGCATTAGTTTGAATTTCATTTAGGATTTTAAAATTGCATTTTGTATCATTTAAAATCTTAAAAATCCAAGAATATAACATAATTTTTGCATACATCTTGCATTATAGTTACATCAAGAGTGTCTTTCAGTCATTTAGATTCAAATTTTAGTTCAAAATTGTATTTCAAAAGTTGCCACTTTGTTCACTATTTGTCACTAATTGCACTTGCATTAAGACACCTAAAACTGGAAAAAATTGTCACAAAATTCACAGTTTGCAACCTGAAACAGAGAACACAAACAATAACTTATAATTTTATTTTTTCATTTTTAAAACCTTTGTACAAGGACCCATTCGCCCTTGGGTGAACCTATCCTTGTATAGGTGTCCTGCCAGACTTTTGAGAGCCTTCTTGTCTCTGTTTTGACTTCATGTTTATGATGTTCAAATTGTACTTTGAAATTATGAGAAATTTTCTTTCCATGTGCAAGAAAAGTGTCATTTTGTTTGATTTGTTGCAAAAAAAATTAAAAATAATTTTGCATTTCAATATTGAAAATCATCAAATCTGTAGGACAATTATTTACATTTTTGAAGCATTGCATAAGTTGGATAAATTACTTTTCATTTTTGGCACACACTCAAAACTCTAAATGTTAGCATCTTTCCTTTTCAAGTATGCCAAGAAAAATCTCATTAGCAAGCATGTTAGTCATTCTTCCAATATCTTTCCTAGTTATGAGAATATCTTAGTGCAAGAGACTGAAATTGTTGACACATTCCTTAATACCACATTGCCTATCCTTCACTCATCCCCTAATATCTCTCCTATTTGTGAAGATGTTTTGATGCAAGAGGATGCAAGCATAGACAATCATGACAATCATAGCTACTCTTCTCCTGATACCTCTCCTAGTTGTGACGAAGGTATCTTGGTGTTAGAAGATACACTCATTGAGCATCATGAGAATCTTGTTTGTCCCTGTCCCCCTACCCCACCCACTTGGGAAGATATTATGGAACAAGAGGATGAGATCATTGATACATTTCTTAACATCACTTTGCATAGTCTTCATTCATCTCCCAATATTTCTCCCATTTATGAAAATGATTTGATAGAAAAAGATGCAAGCATTGATAATCATAACAATCCTAGTTGTTATTTTCCCAACACCTCTCCTACTTGTGATGAAGGTGTCTTGATGTTAGAAGATTCACGAAGGTGTCTTGGTGTTAGAAGATTCAACCATTAAGCATCATGACAATCTTGCTTTCTTCTTTCCTCAAATGTCTCCTATTTGGAAGAATATTGTTGGACATAAATATGACAAGAAGGCTTGCTTATATGAACATACTAAGGTCACCTTAGATTCCTTCTCATTAGAAAATCATCAACAATAAGTAACAACTATTGAGGTTATGAACACACAATTGGCCATTAGATATACAAAACCTCCTCTTGGAACTCCCCAGAGTCCTTTAATTATTGGACCTCTTAAGTCACCTCCTGAGCCAATTCTCATTATAATACCTCCTAAACCTCCAGGACATATATTAAATTTTGTAAGGCAACATTGTAGCAATAATGTTTCATAGAAACTGAGATATAATACCGTTTCTCATACATATAATACAAGGAATAAAAACCATATCAACTTCATTACCACTACCTGAACCTATCTTTCCTAGTGCTCCTCATTTTCCTTTGCATAGTGGAAAGGAGTATGATCTTGTGGAACAACTTTGCAACACTCCTACTAATATTTCTTTATGGGATCTCATTCAGGCATCACCTAATTACCATAACATGCTTCAAAATTATTTAGTTCAAATAGTGGTCCCTCCTAGTGCACAACCAAATGATGTAGCATCCCTAATCCAAGGTATGCATTCAATCAATATTGATATTGTCTTTCATCAAGATGAGTTACCTCCATTGGAGATACAAAGAAAAAATGAGGCCTTGATGATAGTTGTTGCTATTAATAGATGTGGAATAAAAATAACTCTCATTGGCAATGGTTCAACCCTTAATGTGTGTAGTATAAACCTCTTAGATAAGATTGGAGTGGATAAGACTAAGATTGAACCAAATTCCTTGTCTATCCATGGTTTTGATAATGTGGCAAAGCAACCTATTGGTGTAATAACATTACCTGTGAAAGTTGGAAAAGTTACATTACAAACTCCTATCCATGCCATGCCTCAAGATCACTCATATAATCTTCTTTTGGGTAGGCCATGGATTCATGAAATGAATGGAGTCCCTTCAACCCTTCATCATTTAATGAAGTATGTTTATAATAATAAGGTCTACACAATCAAAGCTGACCTCCAAACAAAAAGTTGCTTGCAAACTAAGAAAGATAGAGAGAGTCCTTTGAAAACATTAATACCAACTTCACAAGTAGAACATGTGCAAGAGGAAGAAAAAGAGAAAAATTTTGCAACAGTTACAAAGTTATTAGATGACGATTGGGGTTCATTGCATTTCACACCTACATTTATGGGAGAATACAAGATTTTACACAAATTAGAAAAAAAGAAATAAGATGCAATATCCACACAAGTTGAGTTATCAAAAGCATGTGAGTCCATAACTTCTAGCAAAGAAAAGGAAAACACAAATTATACACCTACATATGACGAGTGTAATCATAAGAAACCACCAAATCCAAAATAAATGGAAAAACTTTATGGAAGAGGTTATGAGCTTTTGAAACAACTTGGCTATAATAGAAAATGATGTGGTGCTAGGGAACAAGGTATTGATGTCCCTATAGAGCCTATCCCACAAGAACAAACACAACGTCTTGGTTATTGTCCTTTGAAAGAAATGAAAGCATCAAAGAAACCTTCGCTTAACATCAATGTCATTATGCAAAATAATCCTAGGACATATATTGCTTCATCCTCAAACACAAGTCTTAGTAATGATTGGGGTTCATTGGATTTTACACCCTCCTTTAAAGGAGAGTACAAAATCTTGCAATCTAAACCTAGAGATTCTTGTGTATGTATGACACCTTGTAGAAAGCAACAACTATCTTTGTCATTAAAGAAAGGAGCATCTTTTACTATGGTTCAAGAGGGTACCTTATCAAGGCTTCTCCAAGCCCGCTTGATATATCTCCCTCCAAGAACACGAAATAAATTCTACAACAAGAGCTCATTTTGTGCATATCATCGAGTGCATGGTCATTCAACCAATGAATGTAAGGCTTTGAGTAATAAAATTCAACATCTTAAGGATTGTGGTGCCCTTCTTTGTGTTGATGCACCTATTTCCTCTAATTGATAATTATTTTCATCCTATCATGTTGCTCATCACTATGTGGTATTAGTATCTTTATGTTTCTTTCTCATTGCCATTCATGGTGGTACAATTTTAGGTGTAACCATATTTCTCTTGGCAGCAACATGATAGTTCTTGGTGGTTGTATTTGTCTCTATGATTGGGGGGAAAGGATAACTAGTTTTTGGAGGTGTGCATTCTTTCCAAGGATCCCCTCTTCCTCTCTTTCTACTTAGAATACCAACATAGCAACTATGTTGACATTTTAAGTGGGGGGCATATTATCCCTCGATCATTGTTTTCATGTTCCCTTCTTAGTGATGATAGTATATATCTCCTAAGAAGTGTGACCATTACATTGGCATTATTTCATTTTGGCATTAACATTATGACATCTCTTGCTTCACTTTGTTCATAGAGGTTGAACTTAGTGTAGCATTAGCATAACATCTTGATCATATTGTAGTGCTTTATCAAAGTTATTAGGGAGTATAAATTTTGGTATGGTTGACGTATGGGAGCTTGTATACTTGGCATGACTTTCCCATTACCACTTTTTTTGTGGGTTCAAACCTTGTAGACCTAGTGTGTGTTTCTCATATTTGTCTTTGGGGCTCACCTAGTGTATATCAAACTACACTAGCCCTTGTGAGTGTATTTTCAATGGCCATCGAGCATAACACAACTTGCTTGCCTGTGGATCCATGTGTTTCATAAGTGATTTTACATCCTTATGAGTGTATTTGATGGATATGGCATAATGAACTTGCTAGTCCATCTCTTCTTCTTTTTGCATTAATTTTGGCATTGTATGTTTGTGTATCTTGTCTTGTTGCTTCATATCATACATATGTGTGTGTCCCTTTGTGTTTATGTTGGCTTTCCATTGGATCTTGATCTTGGGGGCTTGGCCACCTCCTTGATATTTTCCATCCTATCCCATCAAAATTTGTGCACTTGGACCCATCTTAACATATATTTATCTACTTTAGTGAGAGTTTGAGCATAAGTCCATACTCTCACTAAAGTGGGGGCTAAATGTAGTGTAGAAAAAGTACTCCTTTACATTTTCACATTATGTTTGCATCCCCTTAATTAATTGGACTTAATTAAGCCTTTAATTGGTTCAATTATGCATTCACAATCCTAATTATTTTTTTTTCAAAAGGGAAACCCACATTTAATCAATGCATACTCTTAATTACACATCTTGGAAAATGTGTCCTAAGTTTAGGGCCTATGACCCATTCGCCAATCCTCCTTAAGTGTTAGGACCCAATTTAAAATATGTTTTTGGTGGAATTTTAATGATCTAAATTCAAGTTGTAAAGGTCGGCTTGTGGTGTTTAATTGTTAGGTAATTAAGGAAATGCCTATAAAGACAAGGTCTTTTTATCAATTCAAATCTAAGTTGCATAATTTAAATTTCATATGAGAAAAGATTATTGCCAAGAGCATTGAAGAGTAGATTTATCAGTCATCTACAACAGCACCAATATGGTTGGCTACCAAAGTCATGCACGGGGTGGGTGGGTGGAAATAGGGGTGGCCTCCCACGAATATAATCTACCTCCCTGAAGGGGGGTCTGGTGGTTACTTTGGTGAATTCCTCTCTAGGTTGGGAAGAGGGAATGCATCAGATCCACATGCATCCTGGCTCAAGTGATGGGTGGAACTTCAGTTCAACAACTAGATGGATCAAATGGATAGAAATCAAGTCATGACCATCAGGCTAATCAATGACTAAACTCCTCTGCAGGGTGGAGCCAGGAGGTGGCAGATAGAAGTGCAGGGGTTTGCATTCATTAATCAATGAATTAAGGTTGTTCATCGAGGGAAGCTCTCCAACCATTGGTTTGGCTCTCCGCTCTCTAGATCCATTGATCAAATTCAATAGAGGGGTTGATCGGAATTCATTATATATGGATTAACGATAACGAGGGATGAAGTGAGGGATGGGACAGTCTCCCCTCACCTTTCTTTTCTTTGGAGTAATGACCGGATTCACTCATGGGTACCTCACCGGGTATTGGGATGGGAGATCAAACAAGGATAGATAGGAGGAGCTTCACTCCACTCATTGGGTTTCAAGTGAACAAAGGAAGGTTGGGAATCATGATCGACTGTCTCCCCATTGAATCTTCTTACTCAACTGGGAGGCTATAGTTGGGCTAACCTCACCCAAGATTTAAAAATCATTATCTCAGGTGAGTATCAGAGTTCCTCAGTTACGTTTGAAAGGTGGCCTAGCCATAATTACTCATGGCCAACGGGCTATAGCTATAGTTTTCCGGTTATATTTGAAAAGTGGTATGGCCAATAGGCTATAGCTATAGGAAAAAGGTAGGCAATACTCGAGAACCAACTCTACAACCAACAATGGATCGACCTAGCTATATGGATCGGTACAACCAATGATGGACCAGTACAAAGGCGATGGATTGGCTCGGCTATAAATTGGCTATTCACTGGTTAGGCATATAACCGAGTGAAAGCAATTAATGAATAGGCCATCAATAGTCTATAACTAGGCAACCAAAGCCAATGAATAGGCAATGAAGAGGCCCCACTACCTCTGCAACTATTAGAAAGGGGGGGATGTTTAGGAACTCTATTTATTTTATGAGCTTCAAAATAAGATATAGCTAGCCCTAGCCGCCCAACTATAGTAGTTCCTAATGGCATTAGGTGTATATGATCCAGTAAACCTTCACCTAATTGTCGAGCCTTAGGCCTACCTCAATAAATTATTTCCCACTGCATGCTCCCTCCCCTCTCCCTAGCGGTTGAGTGTGGCTGGTTCGCCAACCTCCGGTGTCAAGGTGGGAGGGAGATTAAGCTCCCAAGATTGAAAAGTGGTATAATTGACTACCTTTTGCCATTAGGTGCAGAAGGGATCAATGGTATAATGGACTAGCTTTTTCCATTAGGTGGGAAATTTTCATCATGCTCCTAGGGTCCTTCATTCAATGCGCTATTTATGATCTTCCATGAGGGGGGGTGAGACTGAAGCATTCAATGCATTTCATAGACCCGGGGCCTATCATTCAATACACTTTCTCGACGTCTTGCCTAAAGATGTGATTAAAGGAGAGAGAGTCGTTTCAATCCCATTCCATTTCATAGACTCGAGGCCTTCATTCGATATGCTTTCTCGGCCTAAAGATGCAATGAAAGGAGAGTCGTGATGCGACAAAAGGAAAGTCAAGTCATTAGTAGTTTAATATCATATCAAGAGTCGAGCCATTCTCGCCATTCTATTCCCCCTTTCTCTCCATTCTCTTCCCAACTAGAGAAGCCCTTAGATAAAAGCTATCCAGCAAGAAGTCATCCCTACCTACACCGAAAGAGGCCGACGGGGACCAGGACTATACAACATTTATGTTAGGTGTTATCGATATGGAAATATCTATTTTCTTGTGTCCTAGGACTTCGAGAATAGTGTCGGGGCCGATCACGCAATGAAAGAAAGGACGACCGAACTAGATTGTTGTTTTCGACACATTGGGAGAAAGCAACATGATTCCAATGAAAGGAGAAAGGTCTGGGAAGTGACCAACAACCAAAATATAGTTGGGGAAAACTAAGCCAAAACAACCATAGTTGTGACTATAGTTGTGAAAGGCCAGCCAAATTATTGCTTGCAAGTTGAAAGGCGATTAACTAGTATTCTGATGAAGGGGGGTTCTTATTCTCAATTTGAATGTATGATGAGGATAGGACCAAGCCAAGTAAGCAAGATTAGATATATGAATGAAGATAGGACCGAGCCAAATAAGAGTTAGTTCTCTACTGAGCTGGAAAGAGATCTCTATAAATCTGGGCAGGGCAGGAACCACAGTTCTTTATGCACCACTAGGGATAGGGAGAGCAGTGAGTGGCGAACCATATACGGAACATGCTTATGGTTACCATCATGTTAGGTATATAACACGACCGGTATGGTATCTACGACCTTTAAACAATCGACAAAAGTAAATTGAGGAAGGGAACCCTTTCTAAACTAAACTGGCGAGGTATTCTGGTCAGATCCAAGACATCATATGCAAGCAATATTGAACTTGGCACCTGGAAACTCCATGCATCCAAAGCTCTTCAACTTTATGACTTGGAAAAACACCTCATGACTCAAGATTTAGGCAACGACGAACACTAAGGAAGGTTGAATGAGGTTTGGACACAACTATAGGTAGGTAGGTAGGTAGGTAGGTAGGTTTTAAGTGAGGTTGCTAGACAACTATAGTTAGTTCCTAGAGGAAACGGGTGACATCCATAGGGGCTATAGGCACCATATGTGTTGCTATATGAATAGGTCATGTCCCAATAATGTATCTATCTACATTATCCCTCGTTGGATATCTATCCACATTAGCTCGACATGCCGAGAGAGCGTAGGCAAGGAATAGAACCAATGTTGTATTAAACTCACTTGCCAAGAGTACACTTGCGTCGATTAATTAAAGAAACATACTCACTTGCCTAGATATTGTACACTCATCAATCAAGATAGTAGGGCCTCGCTCGACCCACTATCGATCAACCGACTCAACACAACTTCAATTCCCTCCCCTCGGCCAAGGGCTCTCTCTTAGCTATTAGGAGATTCATTGCCAACCTCATCCACCTTGTTGTTTCAAAAGGAAGGATGTGGAGGGATATGTTGAAAAAAGGGTTCAAAAGGAAGGATGCTACCTATGGGATCTATTTCAACTATAGTTGCGAGATCGTCTCTCTCAAATAAAGATGCTTGTTAAACCGATTATGCTTCTCCTCTGCTCGAATATGCTTGACTGATTTAGCAGTTAGTTATTCTTTCTCCTCTACAAGGTGTGTTTTCACAAAGGAAGGAAATAGAAACAACTACATGGATGAAATACTCTGAGAGAGCAACTTATTTTCCATAGTTTCGGGGAGAAGGAATTTTGATCATTCGGCAGTTCATCGCAGGGATGGATGAGAGCCAGGAGAGCAATGAACTAATGATCTCGTGGCACCATAAGGGGGATGAGAGCCGTTCGAAGGAGAGCAATGAACTAACTCATCAATTATTGAAGATCACATCGTATCAGTCTTATCACATTAATACCATTATTGACTTGGGGATTGAGGCAAAACAATTACTACTATAGATAGGAGCCCTCCACCAATCCAATGCGATCGTGAAGACTGAGAAAGGGTGGCCTTAGTGAAGATATCAACCAACTGTCAAAGCGAGGGAACATACTGAAGATCCAAATAGTCGTTGTTCGACATCGTGAAGATATCAGCCAACTGTCGAAGGTAGGGAACATACTTAAGTCGTCATTCGATGTCAACTCGATCTCCCTAGGGCTTAGAAAAAATGGCCCCATGAGAATAGTGTTGGGGTGGGTGGGAATAAGTATGGCATAGACGCTTGGCATAGATGGTCAGGCTGCTAGCCACTTTGAATCCACTACTAGACTAGACTAGATGCTTGGCCGGGCTGATGACCCGCCTGAATCCACTACTAGACCAGATGCTTGGCCGGGCTGATGACCAATTCCGTAGGTCTTTGAAATTAGAGAGGAAAGGGATAGATGTAAATGCCTTTTGAAAGGAGAGGGATAGGATGTAAGCAAATGGGGAGATCGATCTATCTATCTGTACACCCTACTATCTAGCCGGGTTGGATCTGGGCATAGGACCATTTCAATGTTGGCTCTAGGATAATATATTTACCATGCATTATAGGGAGAGGATTGTAAATAGGATTTTCCATAGATTCTGTCAAATAGAACTGAGGCCTATGCCACCAATGCTTATGTCGTGGAAATATCCAATGCACTTGATGGTTCAGACTAGATATATGAATGCGAAAGGGTCTGGCCAATAGAGTGAGATATTGATATGTGCATAACTAATATATGAAGAAGGCATCGACAATACTAAATTCGAATATGGATATTGTGGACTTTGAACCTATCATATGAAGGTTGTATGTCTAGTGTTTTGGTTTATGGTGAAGGTCTATCAAGGGTGCGTGTATGTGTGTCACACTTGCTTCATGATTAGCTAGTGGGCATTTCACTCTTTACTTCTCTGGTAGTGTGCTCTAGCCTATAATTCCCACCCAACTTGTACAATTTTGAAAAATTCATTCACCTTAAGACCAGGGCTTCGCCCACTGCCCTAGCTTCGCCACCACCCTATATTCCAATCCCACTGGGCAAGTGGGTCGGGCCCTCCCACCTAGGTGGGGGGGAATTAGCCATGGTTCTTTGGTAGTTAGGCCCTTCGGGACCAACCTATTCGTCTTTTCGTGGGAGGATATAGAGATGGGCCCTAGGGTGGTTAGGAGCCTCAGTCGTGGGGTTGGTGCCTTAGGATGGTGGGGTCAGTCTCGGGTGGGAGGCTAATGTTTCCAGGGCCCTACTATGGCTCTCGGGGCGATGGCAGATGAAAGAAATGTTGCAATGGATGGAGGGCTTGCTAGGACCACAACCCTAACAGATCACTTCATGGTTTTGGAAATGTGCACTCCCCCGAACTCGAATCGACTATTCTCCAGCTTGTCTGATCCGATGTGTCAGATGGAGAGGATAGAATAGAAGGGAAGAGCAGTAACTGCCCTCCTCCTCCCACCCCCTTCCATCAGGAGCATGATTTGGTTATATACTTGGGAGCTGGGAATAAAGGGGATTTGGAGAGTCATAAGATGGCTTTGGTAGGGCCCCGAAGGGCACTACTAATTGGCATGAAATAAAGTAATCTGAAAGGTGATCCAATCCCTTGACCTATGATTGATGTAATGCCCTCCCTCTTTCCCTCTCCATCCCTCACATCGATCTATCTACTATATATGGATGGGTAGGAATGGATGGAATAGATCCGTTGTTTCCCCATAACTTCTCCCTCATCTGTCTCTCTCTCTAATCTGCCTCTAGCAATGGATTCCCCTGCCAATGCTTCTGCTTCGCAATCTATAGCCTCCCTGAGGGGTGGGAGGCTAATATTGGTGGGTGGGGGGAGATAGAAATGTGGGTAGGTATGTTCCATACTATTTCCTGCCCCGACCTTATAGATAGATGGATAGATAGCTCTATTCCATACCAGAACCTCTGATTCAATGATCGGATGCTAGCTCCTCCTTCAACTAGGGATAAGAAGCCGGGGGGGGGTGTGGGAACAAGAAGCGAAGGAGGACGTATCTATTAGAATTAGACTCCAACCTCTTATTGATTGATCCATATAATAGAGAGAGGATTCCTAAAGAAACAATAGGCCACTCAACTGCTCTATCTCCTCTTGACAACTAGAATCTCGGAGGTGGTGCATAGGGAACTCTAGTTGGGAATTATAGTTGGTAGAATAATTTATGGGAGTAATTAATTAGTAAATCCATAGAATTTTAGGGCACTTGCTAGAATAAGCTAGGATAAGCCTGTAATTCCCTCCCACCTGGGCTCCCCACCCACCCTCTATAGTTTATCCAGGAGGTAGATTATTTGTTCCGTGGATTGCCTATCAATCTATATGTCAGAACGGGGGCCCTATATATTCTATGGGACCAACCCTAGCATATAGATATGGGAGATGGGAGATGGGCATGAGTGGATGGAACCATCGGTATTGTGTATCTCGTATCAAGTGTTAATACCCACTTCACTATTTAGCGACCCACTTCACTATCACCATCACTATGGATATAGAGCATAAGTGCCCATCGCCCATCAGTATTTCCTCTGTCGTGTGGGTGGGAATATAGAGGGAGAGCCACTTCAATCGAGTTTCTTAAGTGTCGATACCCACTCCACTTTAGTGTAGTTCCCACGTATCCAATAGATATTGGGCATTAGCATTAAGCCCCTATCCCTATCCCTATAATAGAATCTAGAATCAGGGATAGAGATAGGGCCTCCCTTTGATTGAGGCTATATAGAGTAGAGTGGAGTAGGCCTATATTAGGGAGAAGGTCCTCGACCTACCTAAAGCCATATAGAGGGGGGTCGATCGAGAGCATAACATAAATGCCCTAGCCCCTACTATAGATAGGGGTCGGCCCCCATATATAGATAGGGTCCCTAGCCCCCCCTCTATTTATATGGGGAGAATCCTATATATAGAAATATAGGGAGATAGGGAGTATCATTCACCCCTATATAGAGCTATAGTTCATTCAACACTCTCCCTACTAGTCGAGAGCATAAGCATAAATGAATTCCCTATCAATCAGCTGAAGTCAATTCCCCCCATAGATCTATAGGGCGGGGGACCTAGAGTCCATACAGTGATGCCCCCCCTCCCCCTCCCCCTTTATTGGAATGCAAATGCGAATGCAGGAATGCACTCCATACTATACTAAGGGGAAGGAGGACTAGATGTAGGGGTCCCCATACCCATATACAGATAGGGTGTTAGGTGAAGGAGGACTGGATATAGGGGTCCCATATACAGATAGGTTCGTGGGTTGAGCCCTCCTCCCCTCGATCGACTATATAGATAGAGAGATAGATGGCCCCATCCCCATCTATAGAGATCAGATCTAGGCAACCCCCTATAGATATTTTCTCACTCCCCTATAAATTTCCCTTTATACCTATCTCGAAAGGCATCCCCATTCAGCTGTTAGCTGTGAGAAAGAGGGTCAGGCATGCATTTATGTGCTTCTCGAAGAGCTCGGCTTGCCCTAGATGCTTGGGAGGCATACTCTGGTATGAATACGGGTGAAATGCTCGACTAAAGAAAAGAGTAATCAATTTAGATTCCCTTGTGTATATAGGTGGTTGCTCCCCCTTGGCCCTATCTATATATAATACAAAATAGAATTTTGGGGGACCAGACTGAATGATACCCCATGGTAGGCATCTGGTTGTATCACATATATAATAGACCTACATGATTCGCTATGATCAATGATCAATCAATGGTGAGCTAGTGGTTGGTTGAATGGTACCTCAATGTCCAAGTAACTAATCGGTCATCAAATGGAATATCTGAAATTGATTTAGAATTCATACATAGTGGGGGCCTCCATGGTGGTGAACATGAATACCTGGGCCGGTTACAAACTTATTTAGCTATATCTGCCCCAGCCAGGGGGAGCTTCATGAATCTTTGTTAGAATAAAGATACCCCATAGATATATATGGGTTGGAGTTTCCTGCTATCTATTCCTCTCTCCCCTTCTCTTTAGTTCGGATTCGGAGCACAAGATAGAGTGAGCATCCGGGTTCAATTTTCCTTTTACTTCTACACTTGCAACTAGATCCAAATCTATATGGGTGCGGTGCTTGCAAACTATTCCATAGAATATGGCAAGGGTCCTTCGGATCCCCATCTATAGATAGATAGATGGGGTTGGGCTCACAACTATAGATAGATGGGGTTGGGGGGGTTTGCATTGGGAGAGGAGCACCACTCGACCAATGAGAGAGCACTCGTCCCATCCTTCCCACATTCCACCCTTCATCCCAAGATTCTCCAAAACAAGGGGCCCTATCTCTATATGTGTTTTTGTTCTCGCATCCGGATGTGAACCCTATTTTAGCTTCATTTCACTCTTCGCTTATGGCTTCGTCCTCTTTTTCCCGATTGATGCAACATTTGTGAACTGGTCTTACCCCACTAGTTCTAAGTCTTTATATCAATTTGCAGCCTATAATAGGTCTAGGGCCCCCTCTCTCTATATTGTCGCTCACACCTCAATCCAAAGCCAAAGGCCTCGAGCCTCCTCATCCTCCAGATCCTTTCTCATAGAGTAGAGGCGAGGATCCCTTTATATCCCTATATGGCGATAGATCGAGGGGGACCAGGCTCTACTTACTATTACTATATACAGTTGGCCCCAACTATTTTAAGGGCATCAACACCCTCTATATTCAATGGAGACTGACTAATAACCAACCAATCAGAAGAGCGCTTGTCGGTTTTTCTAGTTCTAGATTTCAGGGCTGGTCGGTTGTTCTTACTAGTGTAGTCGGGGCCCCCTGAAGGAATTAGTAATAGTAGTGGAGATAGGTGTAGGAATAGGGAATCGATAGATCAAGGGACTCTAGAGATCTAGGCACCTATATAGATATAAGGGTGCTCTTCTAATGGATTGAACTATAGATAGTCGCCCCCCCTATAAATTCTTGAACTAGTTGGGGCCCCTATGCCCTATGAATTTAGGGCAAAGGGTTGTCACCATCTATCTATCCATGCCTAGTCGCCCCCCCCTCTATATAGATGGGATATATTCCATTGATTGAGTCGATGAGATCCCGACCGTCACCATATAGATTTGTATAGTAGCCCCCTGATTATAGAGAATTCTCCTCCCCCTCTAGATAGAGCCCCTATAAATTGAAAGGGGGGGCGCCCTATTTGAACTATGGGGCACTGACCTTCCCTTCCTCATTTCTCATGAGGGATAACCTCAACCTCCTTCCCCAGATGGATATATTTTTGGGAGATCCAAATCTATATCCATATAGAAGAGAGCCTAACTATAGAGAGTTCCCCATATAGAGAGAGTTAGGGGTCCTCGATGAACCCCTGCTTATATTACATAAATAGAGGGGGTCGAGCATCATCCATCAGTTGGCATGTCAGGTCAGGTTGGGTCTATTATAGTAGTCGTGATACGAGACTATACTTCATCACATCAGTCTGCTTTATCACGTATATAATAGATGGATGATGCTCGACTCCTTCCAAACAAGCCTTGATGGTATGGTAAGGGTTTGATATCACTTGTCCCCTTTATCTATATGGGTAAGGGTTTTATCTAATCTCAGATTTTTGTGGTGTGGGCCCATAAAACCCCTAAGATGGCTTATATATGCATGTATGATTAGGGGTATTCAAGGCTGGAGCAGGAGTGGCGACATTGTGATGGAATGGTTCAGAACCAGGACATTGACATCGGTCTCAACATCAGTCTATAGGGAGATGAGAAAGATCTCCTGAGGTGGCCAACTACTTCCTCCCATGCTGCATTGGCCAACCCCACCATCTGTTGGAACCAACCCCACTGACCAAGGCATCCTAACCATCCAAGCTCCGCCACCACCCATAAGGCAGCAACCCCACCAACCCAGGCTTCTTTCTCAGGCATATAGATCAATGGGGTTATCTTTGCCACTGATGAATAAGGATTTGACTAAATTTCGACCTACGCTTTGCCACCGATGAACCCGCACTTCGCCATTCCCGACGGGTGGGTCTTCTAGGTGGGGGGGACTCATAGTTCCAGGCGGGAGGGCCCCTACTATAGTGGTTCTCTAGTAGTCGGGGGGGAGTGGGAGGCTATAGAGTTGACCTTCCTTCGACAGCCAACCATATTGACCTTAGGTGCAGTTGGATTGACCTATTCATCTTTTCATGGGAGGATAGCCTTGTCTCATGTCAGAATTTAGCAGAGCAACTCTATAGCCTCCCACCCTTTGGTGCGGCGCAGGGTGGTGGCAGAGCCTCGGTCGGTGGGGTTGGGGCCAACGATGAGTGAAGCTATTCTAGGCAATTAGAAGCTAGGGCAGTGGGCTTCGCCCTGGTTAGTGGGGTCCACCCCTAAGGAATATAGGGTTGGTGGGGTTGGGACCATCCATGCTCTCTTTAAGGAATATATGGTTAGTGGGATTGGGACCAACCTTTGGAGAGCATGGGTGGTGGGGTTGGGGCACTCGGTGGTAGGGTCTTGGGGATCGACTCGATTGGTTGGTGAGAGAGCTAGTTGGTGCGGTGAGAGAGACTCAACTGGTTTGGTGATATATAGGGTGCATCGAGCCCGACTTCAGGTTGCCATATCTATATATAGGGAGCTCGACCCCCAAAGCTATACTCGGCTCCATCCCCATATATATAGGGTCTAGAGGGGCCCCCTAGGGGTCATCATCCTCAGCTCATCTGGGGATGGATCTATAGGGGTGCATGATATATAGTATAGATAGGCTGCACTCATCCCCCTCTATATATATGGGGTCAGGAGGATGGGATTGAGGGGCAGGAATGAGTGAACCCCTGATAGAGGAGGCCGAGGGTATATAGAAATGACCCCTATTATGATAGGTCGAGGACAGCTATACTCGACACTCCCCCACCCCTATCTATCTAGAGGAGGAGACACCCCCAAGGAGGGGAAGGAGCATCGCTATATAGTCCAGAGTCCAAATTCGGGAACATATCCCATATAGATAGAGGGGCCCCATGAAACTATAGTTAGGTTAGGCTGAGGACGACGAGGGAGAGGCACCCCCGGCAGAGCTCCGGCTATATCCAGTTGGTGCTCTTTCTCAACCGCTCCGCCCAGATCTCTATCTCTATAGATGGGGCCATAACTCTATCTATATGGGATATGGGGTCAAGCGCATAATCAATCTTGGTATATAGTATGGAGTTAAGACAAGAGACTCAGTCCCAACCTCTCTTCCCCAACCCCCCTCTCTCTATACAGGGATATAGCCATAGCCGCCACTTGTCCAACAGGAGATGAATCTGCATAAACTTCTTACCTCGCTAGTATATAAATCTAGGCTTCTTATCCCATAGAAAACTTATCATCTCATAGAAAACTTCTTATCTCATAGAATCATAGAAAACTTTTTATCTCATATTGCGGTAGTCTGGGTTCATTCTTGCTTGATTTATTCACCTGGTCAGATCACATGCTACAACTTTGTTCGTAACTGCCTCCTGGACCCAGGGGTAGGGGTAGGGGCCCTTGATGTTACTGTCGTGAGTAGTCTCTATCCCATTCATTATGAGGGAAAGCAAGAAAGAGAACTAGGTTTCTTTTAGGGGGGTGTGCTTGCTTAGGACTTGGAAGATGATGGTAAACAATCGCTCTCAACACCACTACTTTTTCTCCCCCGGTCGAATAATGAAAATGAGACACTTATAGTGCCTTTGGAAGTGGAAATAGAAACCTTTTATTCAGGTCCACTCCACTCATTGATTCTCAGGCTCGGAAGGTTGCTCGGTTTCTAAGCTCCAATGAACTTTGTTTGAAAACATGCAAATTGCCCCTACTATTCTAAGGGCTGAAATCTTCAAGTTCAGACAAGAGAAGTGTCTTTCCAGTGAGTTGTATAGAGAAAGTTCGATTGGAGGGTGTGTGTTCGGATCAGGTAGTACCCCAATTCTCTATTTCTTTAATAGATAGGTATCTTAATATTGCTCCCCATTCCATCCTTCCCCCCCAAGGCGTGACCAATTGTAGGGTTAAGAAATATTCATGTTGGGTATAAATAAGGTCATTATCAGGGAATAAATAGCCAAAGAAAGAGGGGTTATGGTTAATCTCATTAATAGGGTTGATGGGTTACCCTGAATCTAATTAATGTTGGGGTTTGTCTTTCCCATCTTGTAAGGGTGAAACAGAGCTATAGTATAGAGGGTCTACGGGTTCTATATCTCAGTCAGTAAGGGTGGGTTACCCTTAATCTAAGTACAACCCAGGAATAGCCACGCCTCACATACTTGAAAGAAAGAAATCCTACCTCCTCCCATTCATTTTCAATAGGTACCATGCTATAGATGTTGGGTGAAGGTTGGGTGAAGAAAGATATTGGGGTAGCTTTCCTGGGTGGGGGGGGGAATTCTAGTTGTATTGTAAGGAAGGGGGAAATTGAGAGAGGGGTTCCTAATATTAGTAAGACGACAAGACATATCTGTAAGAAATGTTTGGGTAAGTCCATGGAGGGGGGAATTATAGTCGTATTGTAAGGGGGGAAATTGAGCTATAGAGGGTTATGGGTGGGTTCCAAATAGAAATCATTCAGATAACCTGAACTTTGAGCTAATCACCTTCCCTTTCCACCTTGCTATTAAAGCTTTCCCCTGCAGAGGTATCCAATCGTCTGGGTTGATTACGACGGGATGTCATGCATGATCTGATATGACCTACCTACCTTCCCTAACTACTCTTACACCTCCCTTCCCTTAGATTATAAATGATTCAGTTCCCACCCCCTTCCTTCAGGGAGAAGGCCAATTCTGGCAAGCTCCTCACGGAAGTACACGTAAGCCCCACCCAACTATAATTCTTGTAACCCACCCTACCCTTTGGGACCAACCTATTTGTCTCATGGTCAGTGGGCTCTGGCGGACCCCACCACCTGAGCTTCACTACTGACCATAAGGCCCATCTCTATAGCCTCCCACCCCCCGGTGAGCGAAGCTTGAGTGGTGGTGAAGCATCGGTTCATTGGTGGGAGAAGCCTCAGATGGTGGGGTCAGAAGCTATCAACCCAGTAGCTATCTAATTAGTAAGCTATTTCAGACTCCATACACTTAGGGAGGCGACAATAGTGTTTTTCGCTCTGTTCAAGGAGGCGACAAAGGATAAGGCCCTCTCTGCTGAGTTTTAGAAAGAATGAGATAGATCTTTCTATTAGATATGAGATTATGGCCTCTACCTCTAATAGCATTGCAAATAAAATGTAATGAAATGACATCTAGAAAGTCCCTCCCTCTAGAATTGTGAAAGAATGAAAGTTGAAAGGAGACGTCAATCGAGGGATAAATATATAGTGAGATAGCCTCCCCACCACTTGGCTATCAAATCTTATGTGGGGAGGAGGTACACTTAGTATTTCAGAGGGGAAGGCCTCCCCTAGACACCACCGCAGTACTTCGTAGAAGTAGGTAGTGATAGGTTTCAACGACCCTCTGCTTCTTCTAGAGGAGAATAATGCTTCCCCGACTGCTTCCCATTCCATGGGACAACATTCTAAATGATGGAAGAATCGTGGATATGTTCCCTCTCACTCATGCAGGTGCGAAATGAATCCCCTCCCTTCCCCACTATCTATAGGGCTTCCTTCTCTGGTAAGCCCGCCTATAGGGCTTCGGGAACAGACAGGCACACGCAGTCGCTAACTACAGGAAGAAGTGTGCTCACTCTTCCAATTCCCTAACTAACTGGTCATTCCAATTCAGGTCCACGATCAACGATCCCAAATGCTATAGGAGAGATCCCAAATGTGAAATCATGGGTGGAGCAATGGGATTTGATCACACAGAATGAGGGAAATGAATGAAATGAATATTCTCCATAGGTCGTACACCGATGAATACATGGTATAGTAGTGTAGTGTAGTGATGTAGTCCATATTACATACGTAATGCGACTCGGTCCATTGATCACTATACTTCCCCCCACCAACTATATCCTCCCACTGGCAGCGACCCCCCACCCAAGGCCCATCTCTATATCCTCCCATGAATATAATCTACCTCCATGAAGGGGGGTCGGTCCCAACCCCACCAACCATATATTCCTTTGTGAATAGGTCAGTGGGGTAAGGAATATATGGTCGGTGGGGTCCGACTCCGCCACCCGCAGTGGCAGACCCCATAGACCGTTGGGCCACCAAAGGAATATATGGTCAGTCCCAAGTAACCCAACCACACCTAAGGCCATATGGTCGGTGTCGAAGGCATGTCTCAAGTCAGTACCAGGGCTTCACCTAAATCTTACCCTGCACTGCGCCAGGGGGAGTGGGAGGCTATAGAGTTGCTTCGCTAAATTCTGACCTGAGGCAAGGCTATCCTCCCACGAAAAGAGGAATAGGTTGGTCCAACCCCACCGATGAACCCATTCGTCTTAGGGCCCAACGGCTAATTCTTCCACGACCCCTTAGAATAGTAGGGAGGGTGGGTGAGAAACTATAGTTCCGAAACAACTTATTCCCCCCCACCCGGAAGACCCACCCGATGAACCAGTCGGGTTGGGACCTCAAGTCGGCGTAATTGCCTCAAGTCAGAATTTAACGAAGCGCAGGCCACAAAGCGCTAGTGGCGGAGTCTTGATTGCATCGTTGCATTAGGGGCAGTAAATGCATGCACGACATGGTAAACTGAGACAATGTGGCTATGAACTCTTGCATGTGCATAAGAAAGTGAAGTCTTGATTGCATCACCACAAACTAGAATCCCCTGCAAGGTGGGAGGGAATCATAGTTATCTTATGTATGACATGTTAGGTTTGAACTGAGATAATTCATCATAACCCCCCATTTCGAGCAAATATGATTTGCACTACCAAAGGCATAACACTCCTCGGGCCACTATCACGAACATTGATATTGTAGAGGATGAATGGAGTGAGGATTGCCTCATTGAGAGAGAGACGGTTGTCCCTCGATTATAAGAACAGGATGTATCCATTTGTCGCATAGGCGGTAAAAGTGCAATTCATGTTTGGGATGATTGCATTGATGGAGAAACTTATTTGTGGTACATGAACAATATGGTACACCTCACTCCCACTCTCAATGTATGAGACCAGATTGATTGTGTCATTGTAATGGGTGTTGGCATGAGCATAACAGAGTTCTTCGAGTAAACATGAGCATGTTTGGTAAATGGGAAACATCAAGATGAAGTGTGGTGGCAATGTAGGGGTGGCAACATATGATTATACCGCTGCCTCATCCAATGGGTTTGGTTGGGTGTGCAAGATGTGATTGGCACTTCCATGGCAATGGAAGCATGAGGTATGGTACTCATTGTTATCACAAACCACTTATGATTCATTTGGTCCATGACTAGAATCAAATGAAGCATAATATGTAACAGTACGTGGGCATAATAGTTTTATCGTATATAGTGGCACAAAGTGAGCATGGTGTCATGGGCAAGCATGAGTTTGTTGCCAGGTGGGTTTCTCGTCAATTTTTTGGTAGAGATCGATCTGAAGCAACACATTTCATAGTTCTACTAATTGATCTAACATCATTTTTCCTCCCACCAACTACAATTCCCTCCCTCCCTGCAGGGGGCCATAGGCTACAAATCGATATCTCACATTTTGCATATCGATCTAACATTTTGTCCTCATGAACACTCGAAAATGTAGTTTAGTTCCCACCCACCCGCATAGGCTACATGTCGATCTTTGTTGTAGACCTATATCGAGATCGATATCTGACACTCCCTACTATTCTTAGTCGTCCAAGATCGCATATCTCGTCGAATCGATCTCTTCTAATGATAGGCAAATCAAAAGAAAATCTTGAGCATGGGTGGGCCTATGCCCCATGAACACCCAACCCCACACTTATTAATATTATTATAGCAAGCTTCCTATAATTCCCACCCTGCATGCCCACTACAAGAGCCTCCCACCCTGCAACTATGATTCCCTCCCAACCTAGGAGATATAGTTGCAGGGTGGATAGAGTTGCATAGGCATGTTACGTATAGAATAAAAAATGTAGATTAGTTGGTTACCTCCTTAGTGGGTTAGGAGATTTTGAATCTTCTCCTCAAGGGTGTGGGTTTGATGAAGCACCTAATCTATGTGCAATAGGCATACAATGCCCTTTTTTCTATAGTTGACTCCAAATGGAAACACCCATTGGATAGTTCTATGGCGGGGGTGGGTAGGAGGCCCTTTATCCCCCCACCCATCCCCACACATAGTTAGGTAGCAACCCATCCCATTGGGATAGCATAAGGATGGGTCAGTTATTGGTTATCACCTAGAACAACCCGGGCGGGCGATTCATTCATACCTAAAGGGGGTATACGATTAAGGGACCCAGTGCTTTATATTGATTCTCGACAAATAGTGACGCATTGAGAACCCCTCCAATGAGGTAATATTTATATTGGATAACTACCTCTATAAAGAGGGGGGCTGGAACCATCCCAAGGGAGATTGATGAGCATCATGGACATAGGAAAATCGGGGTTGGATAGTGGGGGGCCCCATATCATTGCATCTTGAAGTTTGTTTCCCTGCACGCCCAAGGTAGATGAAAGTAGAGTGTGCTTCACTCGGGACTGTAGGTGAGTAGGCTATAGCAAAGTGGGAGGGATAGATATCAGTGCAAGGACATAGTTGTGGTGGAGGATAGTGTAGTTCAATCGGAGGGATGCACATTGACACATCGGGATGATCATTCCAAGGGAGAAGGAAATATAGGTTGGGAGGAGGATAGAGAAGTGGGAAGAATATTAGTGGAAGAATAAATGCCCAAGTGAGAGGAAGGACACTAAGTTGGGGAAGTGGGAAAGTTTACCAGGGGGAAGTATCGCCAGGGGGGAGGGACTAGAATTCCTCCCACCAACTCCCACCCACCCGTTAGAATTTTCACCCACCCAACTAGAAAAATGTTCTCCTCCTATTTCTCCCACCAGACCCTACCCCCTACTACTATAGTTGTAGATTTCTACCCCCAAGGATACTATAGTCTAATTTTATCCCACCAGATAGAATATTTTACCACCTAGAGAAAATGCATGTGCCCCACCAACTACTACTCGAAGAGGCTCCTTCCCACCACCGTAACTTCCGCTTGACCAACAATAATAGTCAGTAGAATCACCTTGGCTATTCTCATGATCATGCAGTAGATATTATTGTCAAATGGTAGTAGGTCAAGGAGCCTATCTACTGACTGGAGCCCTATCGATCGGAGGAAATCCTCACGACAGCTGGGCTCCAAGGATCCACCATACACTGTCAAAACTATAGCCTACTTTCTACACAAGTGAACACCTACACAACTGTACCTATCTTTCATTTTAAGCTCTACAACAGAGTATTCTTTATCCACTATAAATGGAGGAGGGCAATAACAGATAGAGTGGATGGAAATCCTAAGCATTGTAACTATTCCTACCTAGGAAAGTGTCATCTCCTAGTGTGCTAATCCTCTACATATTGGGTAATTCTCTCTTTGGAAAATGTGAATTCCTACGTTGTTAATAGTCTTGGCCTACTCGTTTTTCCCTCCATCTTTGGGCACCGGGTTGGAAACTCTAGTTGCACATCAATGCAGGAACAAATCATCTCCTAGAACCCTAACCTTTGCTCTCTGTCAGTTGCTAGGGTACAAGCCTATTAATCCTTGGTAGAGTGGTTAAAGGAGGGGATAAGCAGTGTGCTAGAGGTTAACGTTACCGAAGAATCATGCTAAATGTTGGCGGCACTTATGCCATCACACGGCTGGGTTAGGCATGCCTACCACCATTTTATAGAATGTAGATCCTTTGAGCTACCCTCTAGCATCACTAATGCATGTCATATATATCTGCACCCCAAACTGACCAGAGGTTGATGCTAAATTCTGACCATATTGGCCTTTGGGAACTTAGGAGGCCCTTTCTGGGATGGGTGGGAGGGTGATTGTTGTTGGGTGGGTTGAGACTAAACTCTATCATCCATTGGTGTGTGAGGGACACCCACCCCTAATGTGGGTCGTGATAGGTTGGGAAATATAGACACTCTATTGAGAAAAGGTACCAGCACAAGTGTTCAAAAATGGTTCTTGGGTTTACCTTCCCAGGGCCCATCCATCCCCCTTTGTCTTGCACCATGGGGTCATGCTTCCTATTTGTGCAAAGCGGCCACGCCCTATCTCCCTAGTCCCTAGCATGTCCAGCTGTTGGGTGGGTGGGAAACTATAGGGGTGCATACCCTAATATTTTTTGTTGTAGACTCTGCTCCCTTACTGTCCCTTCGTACCAAGGAGTTGTGGATCACCAGATGGAGCTGGTTATCAACGATTGCCGAAAATACATACTGTCGTCTTGAGAAAGAACTACTAGACTAGAATTATATTCTCAATGATGATCCAAAAGTCTCGAGTATATATCCCACCCATCCTTGTCATAGCCTTTACTTTCACGACTTTATAACTAGTGGGACGACACTCACCAAGTCTACCCAATGCTTGCTATAAGCTAGACACGCTTATGCTGACCCCTAGCAGCCCCTTAGGCTTCACTCCCGTAGGGAGTGATCCTGAAGTCCTTAAGATAGGCTCCAACACAAGTTATCACCGACATTTGTCAACCTTGGGCCACCCAAGTGTCCTACATTGTGATAATCCTATCCGAGAAAGCAAGCAGTATCTGTAAGCTTTTATATCAATTCACCCATCCACGTGATATCTATCCACTTTACCACGTAAATTGTAATAGCCCGAGGCAATGAATGTGCTTTCTTCTTGGCTTAGGTTGTTGTGTTCTATACGTTAAACGCCTCCTCATCCAAAAGTGGGTAGGACGGTAGGCCAAAAGGGGTCCCCCACCCGACCTGAAATGGCCAAAACGGGCAGGTTCCCCCACCCCACCCGAAATGGCCCCTGGAAAAAATAGGTCATGGCAGTGATCAGTTCCTAATATTTTTTGCAGACCCCACCAGCCATGCCCTTCAGGACCTAAGGCCTGCCTTTGGCAGCCGACCATATTGGCCTTAGGCTGCCAAAGGTAGGCCTTATGGTCGGTGGGGTCCGCCTTATAGATGGTGGGGCTAGAATATATGTGCCCTATCACTAGTACACCCCCACTTATATTACGTAGTACATTATTTCCTCCCACCCAAGGTGGACCCCACCAACCATGCCCTTCAGGTTCATCCAGGCCCCCTAAGGCCATATGGTTGATGCCAAAGGCATAGCCTGCTAGCCCCCCCTATAGGGAGGTAGATTATATTCGTGGGAGGATAGCCTTGCCCCAAGTCGGTCCTTCGGGCAGGTCACTGGCGTTGGTTGATTAATTAGGTCAGTGGCACCAGCCTTAGGTCAATGGGGTTGTATCCCCCACTCTACTATTCTAACCAGTGGCCACCCTGGCGAGTCCTATGATGTATATAATGGATGATAGCATCCAGCTTAGTTGTGCCAAGAAGTTTGAAGCAATGGTCAAGTCGTGGAAACTTTAGCTTTTATATTCTTAGAAGAGAAGTTCAAATAGGAACTTCAAAAAACCCAAGTCAAATGACTCTGTTGCGACAAGAAAACTTGATTGAATGTAGTCAAGTTTCGACCTTCAACCCCCAACTATCCACCCAACCTCAGGAAACTATAGTTCCATGGGTCGGGTGGGAATTGTAGTTCATGTACGCCTGCTAGAATAAGGGAACTATGATTCGGGGTGGGAGGGAATTCTAGTTCCAGTGGATATAGTTTCGAGGGAGTCCCGCAACCCCCATAGATATAGATAGAACCACATTCGTTAGTCCCCATCCATAGGTAGATAGATAAGGGTCAAGGGAGCTACTCATCGAATTACAGTTCTTAATTAATTAGCCTGCTATCCCCCCCTACAAGGAGGTAGATTAGTTGGTGGGAGGGAACTATAGTTGGGTGGGGGGTTATATTGATCGATTCATTAATCAACTTGCTAGAATACACTAGCCCCCCCAATACCCCACCAAGGGGGCCCCTCCCTGCAGGGGGTAGATTAATTGGATATAGAGATGGGCCTCCGGTAGATTAGTTGGGGGCATAGTTGGGTGGAAAGTGATGCGGTTGATTAATGGCAAAGCAGTGCGGGCCCCCCTGGGAGGTAGATTAATTGTGGGGGGTGAATTATTTGCAGGTTAATGAATTCTGGGTGGTAGAGGAAGATGGGTAAGAAGGTCCCTCCTATCTTCACTAATGGGTCACAAAAATCTACCGACTAGAATTCTCCCTACTAATCTACCTCCAAGCAAGGGGGCTGCAATCATATGAGCCATACTTTTTCTCAATTCTGATATGCCAATTTAACCACCAACAACAATGATCCCCCCTAACCCCGAGTGGAACTATGATTCGAAACTTTACTATTCCCACCCGCCCTTCGGAACTGACCTCCCTATTGCCACCCACCCACCCCATTGCCTGCCTTCGGCAACCTAAGGCCAATATGGTCGGTTGTCAAAGGCAGGCCTTAGGTCCCGAAGGGCATGGTCAGCCTCGAAGGGCAGGTTGGTGGGGTTGGCGGGAATGGCGAAGCGTAGGGGGGTCGCGAAGCCCCAACCCCACCAACCATATATGCCTTAGGTGATGAAGCTGGGACTGACCAAAGGCGAGTATGGTCGGTGGGTTACTTTGCGAGTATGGTCGATGGAGTTGGGGCCTTGGATGGTGGGGTCTTGGGCCCTTAGAATAGTAGGGATCTTCTCACCATATTGATTCCCAGACTCTATACGTAACATGCCTAGAACTAAGATTCAACAGACCCATAGAATAGTAGGGGCCCACCCAACCCTTATAGGAATTCTAGTTCCTATCTCTTCCCACAAATGGCATCTACCCGACTAGAATTCCTGACCCGAGGAAAATAGAACGGTGGGGTGAGAGAGGAATGGTCCCTATCTTCAGGTGGGCGGGAATCATAGTTCCCCCGATTGGTTCGGTCTAGAGTTGAGCAGATGCGATGGGTGATGCCATGGTGAGGTTGGGATGACCAACCATTGATTAAGACATATAAGATACTACTGTTGTAGATTGTTGCTTCCATTCGAGATAGAAGTCTGTGAGATGCTTGACTAGGATCCGATCGAGGGGGTTAGTGATAGATCAACCACTTCTTCTATTCATGTCCCTTCCGCTCAGAGCATAACAAATTAGAAGTGGCTAGCAATGTCATCCCTATTCTTCCCATCTCGAATGATCCAGAATCAAAGCGAATGAAAGAAAGTTGAACTCTCCTGGATCCAGAAATCCATCAATTATTATCCACATGATTGATTTATCAATTCAAACAAACCCATTGATATCAACAATAGAAAAGAGGGGCCCACCAAAAGGGTCGAGATAGATGGGGCCTCCCTGCAGGGTGGCATAGCATGTTACGTATGAATGTAGAATTGACACCTAAGGCCCCTATATCTCCCACCCCCTAGTGGGGCCCCACCAATACGAGATAGGTAGATAGGGCCCCCACCCACTTCAGAAGTTTATATAGAGGGGGGTTGCTCTAGTTCTTTGGAAAATAGAAGGGTGGGGGGACTAGGATTATATACGTAACAGACCTCCTCAACTCAACTATAGTTGGGTATGGAGGGTCAACTAAACAAGAAAGTGATTTAGTACTCCTTGTCTCCCACCCACCCTAGATTTGTGATGTCAGATCGGCTTGATCTGCACTCACTACTATAGTTGTGATAAACCATGGTAGAGTAGGTATGTTACGTATAGAATGTTGGAAGTACGACCAACTATGGTGAATTCCCAACCCCAACAACAACTTCCACCCCCCCACCCATGCTATAAGGGGAGAGGGACCCTCCCACCTGCCTTAAGAAAGGCGGAAATAGTGGTCAAAATGACTGGCAAAGTCTAGGTAGGCATAAGCATAGGTAGCTAGAGCAATGGGAAAGGCAACAAGCATGAGCAAAGAATTTCTCGAGAAAGGGCTATGTATGTGCAGTGGGATCCATCAAAATGCTATATACCTAAGGCTGGAAGGGACACCACAAATGGAGAGAAGGCATTCATCAGCAAGATCAATCAACTGATCATCGTACCTTGTGTTACCAGATTTAACGAGTAGATCACACCCTATACTATTAAAGAAGCACCTGTTATATATGTAGATCGAGACCCAGTGGTAGTGGTTGAACCACCAAAAGTAGGGTGCTTCAGAAGAGGCAGTAAAGACTGATAATACTAGGTGTTTTGAAGGAAAGAACTGTGCTTCACGACCATTTAACCATATGGCAATGGTGCATGCAACATGCATATCGGAATGGGGCCCCCATTCCCTCTATATTCATGACTGGAGACTTAATAAAACGGGGCAGCACCTATAATATCTAGCATGCACCCCCTACCCCCAGCCCTTCGGGACCTAAGCCCAATATGGTAGACTGCTGAAGGCAAGCCTTAGGGGAAGGGTCCCAATTGAATGATTCGCCATAGAATTTTAGGGCCTCGGGAAGGCATACAAGATGCTAGGCCTTGATTCTTCCATAGTTGGTATCATCCACCGAGAACAGCGGGTGAGAAGGTGTTCCTATTGTTTATAGTCAACTTGGCTACTGGGCATGTTCGGAAGGAGGGGAAAACTGTCAGGCTGGAGTGATGCACAAATACTGAAACGTAGGAACCTTTGGGTTGGGAAAACCCCAAGATAGAAGGATGAGGATAGTAGTTCCAATTTCAATTCCATTTCGCTATCGTTTAGAGAGAGCCTTGCCTAGATCGTTCTTCTGAATGATGCCAGTGCTAGTCAATAAAGGTGAAGACTCGGATCTACCATCAGCGACAGAACTAAATGTTACTAAATGCTTAATATTATTAATAAGTTTTTATTTCTTTATTGCATTATTTAAAGAGGGAGGAATAGTTGGTTAGATCAGACCATTCTAATTTCATTCGTTGGACCCTAGCTCTCCAAGAAAGAACATTCTCAACTAAACTATTTAACAGAATATTATTTATATTAAATAATGGGAGTAAAGCAAATTTTTGTATATATATATATATATATATATATATATATATATATATATATATCTTTGAGCCGATTACAATTTAGTAGATAAGTTAGAATTGATCCCCTTTCAAAAAAAAATAGAGAGCTAACCTCTTTGAAAATAGAGAGGGGTGGGGCCAAGATTTGATATAAAATCATTTCAAACTACTACATCCTGCACGAAACTGAAATAAAGGTAAACTACTACATCCTACATGCAACTGAAATAAAGGTAAAGGCCAGCCCAGAGATTGGAAAAAGGATAAGGAAGAAGTTGCCACTAATTAACCCCTGTGTGTGAAGGTGATAGCCTGAATAATTAGTGCTCACTGCTCTTCGTGCAGTGCTCTCTCCTTGTTTTCAAGAGAGCATAGATTCTGCTACAGAGTCAGGATACGCTCTCTTATAATATATGGTTCAATAGGAGGCAGATGCCCCCAAAACATAGGTAGAAGTTGTCTGCATCCGCACAGATCATTCTCCACGTGCGGGATCTCCTGTCCAATGACGAAAAGCCTACTAATAACATCCTCCATGATTAACTAAGCGGGGCTGAGATGGAGACTACTTGATTAACTAACTAAGCAGAATTCGGCCACCCCCTTTTCTATATACTCCAACTCCTTTTGTCAACTCAACTTTTGAAATGCCTTTGAAAATAGAGAGCTAAATGAGCCTCTATTTATAGGCATTCTTGGGCCCTGGGACTGATAAGTCATGGGGGTGAGGTGGTACTCAAAGATTAAAATGGACTTGTGACATGTCGAGAAACATGAGTAATTGGTCTGCCAAATCGTCCCCCAGATTCAGTTCGATTCGATTTGATAGGATCACCAATGATATATAGTTGCCAGTACTCTTCATCGAATCGCATGGGGGCTAGATCCATGGCATGTTGAACCCCAATCACCCAATCATGAATCTAAAGCATATGACATATTCAAGAAAGGAACTATAGTGGAGCCCAAGACCCCACCTAAGGCATGCCTTCGGCAGCCTAAGGCCAATATTGTCGGTTACCGAAGGCACGCCTTAGGTGTCGAAGGCACGCCTTGGGTTGGATGTTTTTATGACATGGCAAGGGGACAGACAAGAGATCACCAACACCTACATAAAGTAAAGGCCTACCTAAAGTAAAGGACAAGGGCCCATCACATCACATCAATAAGTAATGAATAGAATTCAATTCTATCACCTACCGGTAAAGGATGAGGGAAAGGAAAGTAAAGGTTGATCGAACGGATGAGGGATCACCATCACCTACCTAAAGTAAAGCTCAAGTAAAGGACGAGGGTTCCATAAAGGGGACATCACCCACCTAAAGGTAAGGTAACAACACAACACGTGTTGTGTGAGTGTAAAAGAATAGTAACCTGACACCGTGGACTCGACACTTCATTTACTTTAGGTAGGAAACTGTACTCACTTAATGGTAGTGTAACAATAACTCAACCTAACACCGAACTCGACCTCTCCGATGCACTAAACAAATGACCGCTACCCTCCCCTCATCTATATATAGGATAGGTAGGTCAAGCTCTCCTGCAAGAGTAGTTGCCTAACTAAACTAAACTAGAATTGTTGAGAGATAGAGATATAGGGTTGAGGAGTAGAGCACACAGGAGCAGGAGCAGGAGGTCTCTCTTTCATCCCTAAGTAGAAGAGAGAGAGCACACGTTGGCATACCTCTCCCCTCTCTCGACTTGAGAGGGAGGAGAGCGGGCTGCATTGGTGTACTCTCTTTCTTCTCCTTGGGAATCAAGGAAAATTATAGCCTCGCCTCACCTCGTTGGAAATTTACTATACTATGGAACTCCGAGCCAAAGTATTATTATGTTGGCCCTCCTACCCACTAGTCTAGTTTTCGTTTCCTTTCATTTAGAAGGCCTCATCTTCTCGGGAAAACCCTAAATTTTGACCTGCGCTATCGCACCCACCCCAGGGCTTATAGGTTGTGCGCAATAGCGCCTAGGCGGTGGGAAAAGTTGTGATGGGGTTGGAGGTAGGAAGGTAGTTCAGACAAAGGATTTTCTCAAAGAAGTGTTATGTTCATTTTCTTTAGGTAGGAAAGGTTGTGTGTTACCCTTGTTGCTTTGCTTTGTTCTGTTAGTTCTCAGTTCTCTCTTGTACGTAACAGAAAAGGTGGGGTATGGTTGCTAGTCCCTGTCTCTATCTCTGTTTTTCTTTGTAGAGTGTTTGTTTGAGTTGGTAGGTAGGGCCTTTCTGAAGAGATAGGGTACGCAGGGCCTATACTGAATAGAGAGGGGCTGCCCTGAGTGTTTCTAACTTCACAAAAGGAGAACTAAATGGGAAACTATTAAAGAGTGGCTATTTGCCTTGGGTGTGCAGGGGGATAAAGTACAAAGGTTGGATGTCATTGGAATCATAGTTCCCCTTTTGCATGCAAAAGGGGGGCAACCTCTTTTGTCCTCCCACCCTACCTTCTAGTCCCACCCTACATGCCCCGGCTAATGTTGCCAAGGCCCTATAGTTGGATCGATTCCTTCCTCGCCACCACCTGTTGTTGGGCCTACCTTGTTGCTATAGCCGCTGATGGAAGTGATTAATTATCTACAATTAGCTGGTTGGTTTCTCATTAGTCGATCCCACCTCAAAACTTTAGCGGGTGGGTGGGAAACTATAGTTCCATCCCCACACACGAGGCCCCTACTATTCTATGGAGTCGGGTCACTTTCATAGTCATATGATCTAAATTTTTTCTCAATTCATTGGGTTTGAATAGTAGGGGGTTGGCGGGTGGGATACCTATCCTAATGAACTCCAGTTGTTGATGGGCAAGCCGTCGAATGGTCAAGCAACCCCATCGGAGCAAGAGGAGTAAGTAACGGATGGATGGAATCGCCTGCGACAAAAGTGGTGGGGTGGGTCGGCCATGAGACTTGAGATTAGGATCAGCCTTTCTTCTCTCTCCTTCTGATTCCATAGATGGTGCATAGCGGGAATAAGTGATCGAGTCAGTGGCAAGTTCAATCCCTCCCCTGAACCGTGATTATGTCATTCCCTAGCCACAACGAGAGTAATAAAGTCGGTAATTGATTCTATACTGACTGTTCAAAAGGGGTATTTAAGTCAATTCAGAAAGGGAGGCCAGTAGCGGAATTGGCTCTAAGAAATATCGAGGAATTGGGGGGGCGTAAACATAAATTCTTAAATTTCTAAGCTAAAATGTCATAGAAAAATGGAGGGTGGAGGCATATTACGTATTTTTCCATTTTGTGGCCCATCCCCAACTATCACAGGTAGTCGAAGGGGAGGTTAAAGATTAGGAAGGAGGTAAGGAGGGCATCAATCAGAGACAGACAATTTTTATTGATGGTTCACCGAAACCACTGACCCCCAACATTCTTTCTCTCTGGTAACCTCCTCCTCCCAGCCGGGGGTAACACCACGAAAGAGGAACTCTTGGGTATCATGTTAGGACACAAGCCCCTGAATGTATGTGGATAACAAGGACCCCAAGCCAAAAGAGGGGGAATTATAGAGGGAAGGTCTGATAGGGGGATAGAAGTTCAATTTAGTTAGGAAGGGAGGGACGGGTTGATGGCTAGATGGAAGGTTAGCTGGTTTAGTTGTCGAGTTAAAGAAACTAGTTACTGGGGTCGGTAACTGGTTTAAGGTTAGTTGTGGCCGGTAACTATTTGAGGGTTAATGGGTAGCTGATTGGACCTAGTTTAGGGTTAAGGTTAAAGAACTATTTGGTGGGTTAAGGTTCAAGGTTAGCCAGTTGGAACTAGTTTAGGGTTAGAGGAGGGGACTGTTCCTAGTGAATGGAACTAGTTGAGGGTTAGCCAGTTGGATGGAACAAGTGGACTAGTGGAGGGAATGGGACTTGCCGGCCCCTCCCCCATCCATTTATTATCGGGATGAGTCCTTGCTAACTTAGCCGAATTGGTAGGGGTGGGAGCAAGTGACAGGGTGGGGTGGGGGAGCCCTACTATTCATTGGGTGAGGGGGGCATGTTACGTATAGAATATGGGTTTGCCATCAAATACTATAGAATGGGGGGGCACCCCACCCATAGGTAGAGCTAGACCCTATAGTTCCCACCTGGCCACCAGGAGCCATCCTCCGAATGGAAACAAGGCATGCTTGTTGGGAAGCATTGCTGAACCATTTTATGTTGGCTCATGGCCAGGGTCGACGTAGCACAACCGGTCTGCGTAGTTTGGGTGGGTAGGTGGGAGGATATAGTTGCTTCGTAAGGGACTTTAGTAGCTAGCAATGAACAACCCTCCCTCCCCAAGTGAGAACGTCACGACCGGGTTGCTTGCTTGCTTTCAAATGTAGTGCTAGTTGCTTCATGAGCTCATGCGAATAGCACTCCTAGGAGCCAGAGGCACCATATTATAGCCCAATGAACAGGGACACGATCTCTCCCCACACTCAGCCTATCCCTAAGGTCTTCCCCCCTCGTTGAGAATGACTCTAACCCAACTTTCCCTAGAAAAGAAATCTCTCCTAGACCAAGGCTCCCCTCCTCACCGTCTAGGTAGCCCCCCAATGGGACGACCGAAATGACAAGGGATGAGATATGTTGCTTGCTCACTTGATGGAGATGGAGCTAACATTGTGATGTAGGTTTCAAGTTTCAAGAAAACATTCAAGCATCAAGATCTATCAAGCAATCAAGCCATTTCATGCAAGATCCAATCCATAGAGAGGAGTGTTAGACTTCAGTCCTCTAAGGGAAACCATTGAGGGTTTGATTTGTAGGTGAAGAAGGATTGAAGATTGATCAAATGAGCAATTTTGCAAAGTTGTCTTCAAAGTTGTCAAGACATGGAAACTCAAATCCTAAATTTATTTCTGAATTTTGACAGTGAAACCTAGGGAAAACAGAAGCTCAGATCTTGCACCAAAGGACCCCCGAAGCTAAGGAAAAACCCTATACAATGACTCATTCTCCCTTGGGTGAATGAGTCCTTATAGGACACTCAAAACCCACTTTTCTAGGTAAGTTTTTCATGTTCAACACTTCCCAGATCTGTCTGAAACTGGTGTTTTTGTTTGTGTTATCCTTTAACTCTGCATTCCAAGTTTTACTTCATATAATTGAGTTCATTAAGCATTTTGTTTTCATCTCCCCAAAGTGCATTTCAATCAAATTTACCATTTTCTATCATAAGGAAAATCAATAGATCCTCCTAATAGGGTTGACTCACCTCAACGTTGAAACTCAATCCTATCCTTGGGAAATCTCTTTTTCTAATGAAATTAGGAAAGTATTAGTTATAGATCACACATCGTTTTCCACATTGATCACCCACTTACATTTTTCTATGTTTCATAAAGATAAGATAAAAGATTTAGCCACCTAAGATGTGTCAAGATGTCATTTCTTCAAGACTCATACTTATCCTTATCTAGGATTACCACAAAAGGATAAACATAAAAACCCATGATAACTCCCCAATTGATAAAATTAGAGACTAATAACCTTAATGCATATAAATTGTCTCAAATGAAGTTAGTACATGCAAATAAAACATTCTCTAGTGTCAATATTTTTAAGTAATTGACCAAAATATGAAATAGCAACAACCTAAATAAAAATACCTACTTGGTAGATTCTAACAAAAGTGCATATATAGATCTAAAGAACTCTAAAATACCTTTCCAAAATCATGAAAATCATAAAAATCAGAAATACAAGAAAAAAATTATGAGTTTAGAAGACAAAAAAATGATTTAACTTCAGCAAGAAATACATCTAATAATAAGACTTGTACCACCAAAAAGTACATGGAACTATATTTTTGAAAACATCTCATTTGCTAATTTTTGACAATGTATGCCCAAGTTATGCTAAAAATTAAACAATCCCCCCTTTCGACATGAGTTTAGTGGTTAGCTAGTTCTGAGATAGTGGCTCCTTGATGATGGCAGGGCAGTGTCGCTCATTTAGGCAACAACATGGCAATGAGATGGTAGTGACAAGTGTTCTAATGATAGCAACATGAAAAAGTAGTAGCTCACAAGCTATGGGCGGCTTTGAGATGTGTATTGCCAACAATAGTGGTGATTCTAACAAAGATCCAAGTAGTGCAATCAATGGCAAGAATCTATGGTCAATGACACCACCTAGGTGCAACTATGCAGTTCTAAAGCCCCCTAATCTAGATGTGACTAGGGGCTAAGGTATCAACAATCTTAGTACTTCCTTCCAAACCCTAATGGCCAAGAAGGATGTTGACTAAGAAACTTGGCAAGGAATTCAAAAGTAACACCAAGAATTACTAGACTTCAAGATTTATTAACTACAAGATAGAAAAAATTCCACCAACAAATTTAATAACCATCACTATTATTTTTGTAACCTCACAAAAAAATTGATGTATGAAAAAAATGAAGAAAACCACTAGATTATTATACAGGATATGGTTGTGACTGCACAACTAGTATGGACCCATATATTGATGGTGGCTCTAGGAAAATTCATCGCCAGCAATTCACCAATGAAAAATTCATCGCCAGTAATTCACCATGGGAAAATTCACCGCCATGACAAATTTATCGTGGGAATTTTTTTATTTTTTTTATTATCATAAAATATATATTGAAAAATATTTTTATTTTTATTATCATATATTGAAAATTATTATCATATATTAAAAAACATTAATGGTGGTTAATTTTCTCCTCGGTGAATTGCTGGCAGTGAATTTTACTTGGCGGTGAATTTGTCATGGCGGTGAATTTTCCCACGGTGAATTGTTGGCGATGAATTTTCCTAGAGCCAAAAAATATATATCCATGCACTAAATATTCAAGTTAATAATATAAATGACAACAAGTTGGAATAATAATGTTGAGGGAAAATGTGAAAAGATTTGCAATTAAGAGGGGATCATTTTCCCTATGTTTCAGACATTGCCATCATTAAAAATGTAAGTGAAGAGTTGTTATGTGCTAGAGAGGTGGATGTTTTTTAATTCTATTCCCACATGTTGAAGATTGGGCCCTATTGAGTTTTGTAGTAGTGTGAAGATGAGGGAGGTAAGATGGATTCTTGTGAAGAACTTGTAGTCTTGAAAGAGAGGTCACAAATTCAATTCCTGTAGGGAGTAGAGTATGTACACCTCGTATTGTGAAGGAGTTAGGTGCCTCCTACATCCTGGGAGTAGAGGTAGTCTCATATACTTAAAGCTATTTGTAGACCCAAAAACAGATCGCAAACCTTTCCTTTTCTACTAGTAGTATGGGGAAGTAGGAGAGGTAGAGAGAAGCGGTGGTTCTAATGCCAAAGGTTAGAGAAGGAATGCATGTGGGGGGAAGAGATGAATGGAAATTTCAGTGACCATTTGGAGAGAGAGATCGTCAATCTTGAACTTAAAAAATGGTAAACACGTGTTTGGGAGCTGGTAAAAGAGTTGGATGGCACTTTGGGGAGGTGATGTCCAAGCTTCTCTTGGACCTAAACCAATCAATGGGGAGGCGAAATATTTTCAATATTGCTTAATCCATTAGTAATGTTGCAATGCTCTCAACATTTTTCAGCACATTTTTGTTGCATGAAGACATCATTGTGGTGGAGGAGCAAATGAAAGTTTTTATAAATACCAATTGAACCAATTTCATGGCCTCAACAAAAAAATTTATCAACTACATTGAACCATGCCAGAGTTGGCATACAAATTGAAGGTAAAGCTTTCTAACGACATTGATTTCAATGTTCTTGTTTCTTTTTAATGGAATGGTCTTTTCAAGGTCTGAGTTTTATCTTGTTGTGAATAGTTGAAGGCATATAGTATATAAATAGCGATATTTATACTATTTGTTTTTTCTATATCGTTTCAATTTTATCGGATGTTTTCGAAGAGACTATACTATTTGTTTTCTAGTGTGTTCGACTAGGGTGGGAAGGATGTTCTATCAACTGGACTTCTCCAAATTAGGTTCAAATGGGTGATTTGGTGATTGTATGGAATGGATCCAATGAAATAGTGGTTAGTGGAATCCAAACTTTCTCACTCTCTTTTAGCAACTCTTAAGAGCTCCCAAGTTAATTTATTAAAAACAAAAAAAATCAAGTTAACAATATATTTGTTTGTAATAAAAATATACATTATGATAAATTTTTAATACATAATTCAAAAATATTGAAAAATAATAATATATATACTAACTTATCTAGATCTTATTCAATAATCTATATAAAACACGTTGAGATATATTATTTTACGGTCTTTGATAATTTGTATTTTTTTGTGATATTTTAACAATGTTTTGTTTGTCTTTGTTATTGGATTTAATTACACCAAATGTAAAATAGAACGACTTATTTATTTGTCTATACTTGCAAATAAGACTAATGATTATTATTTATAGATATGGACATTGTATTCATTGACAAAGTGTATAGGTTACATCAATTATATTCTAAGGCTTTGAGCCTATTTTCTTCTACTTTTCTATTTGCAATTTGCTTTCCTTTTGTTAGTTTTACATATCTGTCATATGTGAATGACGACATAATTTGTAGCCTGTTTAAAGATTTGACTCGAGATATTGTCACAAATGTCAATCATGTGTGTTATGTTGGTCTGACATCAATAGTGGCTTTTTGCAGACTTAGCCCTTGTGATTTATGTATTGTTAAATCCCAAGCCAAATCTTAATGGTATTTGTGTTGATTTAATTCTTTCAATTGTTGTGATTGGGATTCTGGAAGAATGTTGATTATCGAATGGAATTCCTGAGTAATTGTTAAATTGTACCAATACATAGGTTGGCGGTTGGGGTGGTGTTGTTCCTAGTCTGTATACAAATTTTTGAACAAATCCAAGAGCACCATTGACAAGTCTTGCTTCTATCCATAGTTTTGATGTTAACATGACTCTTGTATTTTTGCTTAACAATAATTCAGTATCAAGTTCATCATTTGTACATCATTCATTTGCATGTAAACTTCCTTCCATTTTTTGTTGAAATGCTTCGTGTAATTGGATTTTTCAAAGAGTATAATTTTTTCCTTTTGTGGCTCTAAACATTGTCATTTGTTGAAAACAAATGGACATTATTCTTGAAGTCTTCATTGGTTGTTGCATCTAACCTTCCATTATTTTTTGTCATTAGCAAGCTCCAATCATCTATTGTCGAGTTTGCATCTTTAATATCCATAAGTAGTTGACAAAATTTGTGTTGTTCATCGTTTGATCCATCCTATCTGAAAATATGATTTAATGTAAACAATTTTGAATTCTTCCCATAGAATTTTATCTTGTCTTTTTCTTGCATATGTTGGTCTATCATTAATAGAAGGTAATTGTCTAGGATCTCCAACCAATATCATTGATATTCCTACAAGTAATATGTAAATGTTATATTATATTGTTAAAACTATAAATTTAAGGACATGTAGTAGATTTCAATCAAATTTGTTGAGATTTTGTCATATACGATGATTAATAATTGAATGAGACACATACCTGCAAAAGGTTGATTTGCATTTATTGGAAAAGCTTGTCATAGTTGAGAATCAATATTTTCAATCATTTTTTCGCCAATAAAACTCATTTCATCAATTAACATGTATTTGATATGTGATAATTCCTCTTGAAAGCTTGTTAATCTTGTTCCTTCCAACTTTTTGAAGTCTTTGATTGAATTTTCAATTTTGAATGAATAGTTGATGCACTATATCAAATGTTGCAACTCCAATAGGTGCAAGTAGAAGTAGGGGAGATTGATTTGGTATGGAAGCATTTTGAAGTGTTTTGGTTATGGCACCTATAACATATGATTTTCCTATTCTTGTTGTACCTTGAATTATCATGAACAATGGAGATTCATTTTTATTTCTTTGGTAGTGTTCAATTATCATCTTAATTGCTTTTTCTTGTTGTTTGTTGAGGATTTTGTAGTTATTAGAGTGATGTTTATCATCTTGAATGAGACGACCATTTATTTTCATGGTGGAAATGAAATTGATAGCTTCATTTGTGTATTTTTCACTTTGAAAATCATGAGACCAATTGGTTTGTTTGTTGAAATCTCTCTTACCCAACATATCTAATTTTGAAATTTGCATGGATTGACCATGGTGAAGGTTAGAATTTCCTATTCATTTTTTGTAGTAGTAGCTTGGACAGTTTCGATATCTTCACTTTGTGAATCGATACTTTTTCCAATACTGTCAGTCAGTATTCTTTGTTCCACATGCCATAGATTGTAGCTAAAGTTTATTGAGTTTGAAACTATTGTATCATTGGTATGTTCGATATCTTTGAATATTACGAAATGGTTTATAGAGTAACAATTCTGAGAAATAGAAACAATACCATTTTTTTGAGTCACATGTAGGAGTAGCTATAAATCGTGAAAATACACTTCCAATAGTTGTAGATTTTCTTGTATTCCATTTGTTAGCTATTTTTCATAGGAGGTTATATATCCAAGATTTTTCCACATCAATGAAGGAGATTGATTCCATAGTGTTAGCGAATGAAATGGCTCAGGATAAATATACTCAAAAATAAATGACTCTCAACCCAGTTTTAGCACCAGTATAAATCCGCTAACTGCTCTGAGAAGACCACAATAGCATTTGTGGCTTTTCTCTGAATTTTATCAAGGTACAACTCCCTCATAAGATTTTCAATGAATTTATCTAAGCTAATTAACACAAGTATGCTTTTGACCAGAAAGCAGGAAAGGCAACAGACACCAGTTCATAAATATGAAACTAATGCGAAAAGTGTAAATCATAGCCATAAACAATCAACACAAAGATTGAAAAGCCTATGACTGTCCTATCAAAGAAATGAGATCATACTGTAATAAATGGACACCATAAAGCTTATCTCACAAAGAAGACATAACTATGTCACACATGTAATGCAAAGATCAGCATACTAAGCATCACCTTAAATTCATAACAAAAAGATCATGAACTATTACAATGTCAAATAAATGACTAAATCCCTCTCGATAACACCACCAGGTGTATATCTAGAGAACCCCTAACTTTCTCTCCATTTTCAAATATATAGTGAATCAACCCCCACTGAACGGTCACCAAAGTAGTTAATAAATTTGGTGGTCTTCTTGTTTCTTCCCGTCTTCTTGACTATCGTTGAAGATCAGTAAGAATAATTAACCTGGCAAATGGAAGAGCATCGGGCAAGAAAATCGATCTTTATCCCACCAACAGTCGTTGAATGACCTTTCACACAATTGAATAATTAATGCAGCATCAAGGAGATGCCATACGATTGCACATGTATATTGTGTGATTAGAAATGTAATTTAAAACCATTTCAAATCTACTATTAATTCGAACTAGGTTTTCATCTCATCGAAACTTAGGAGAAAGCATCAATGTCTAACCAACCTTCTATAAATTCAACTAGTGTCACCATCCTCCATCATTCAGTAGCATCTAACATGGAAATCTCTTAGAGTGACAACAATTATGCAAACGATTTCATTGTCCTAGAGGAAATTGAGTGCAACCCACTGTTCAAGCATTTGTCAGATCAGTTGAAGGAGATCTTCATGATACATAGCAAGGTGGAAGAAGAGGTGCTTCGCAGGATCCTGGATGAAGCATTTTTGAGCTAGGCACATGTACACAACACCACCATATTGGAGTGTTTCATATACATGGTCATTAGGACCTCTGGCCACTGCGACTGGGTTGTAAGAGCATTGGAACGCCTAGTGAGGTCTGAATTTCATCATAGTGTCAACATAGCTATCACTGGGCTCAGTTACTATCCTCATAGTGGACTGATAGCTGACACCATTTGTATATGGGACTCTTCACACAATTCTTGCAGTCACACGAGAATCTGTTGTCACCTGCTCAAGTTGAACGCCTCCAGACTGTGGTTGAGGGCATCTAAATCCTAATGTTTTCCCTATGTGACTGAACAAAAATGTCATCTTTTGTTTTCGATATGAACTTTTGGTAGTCGAATCAAACAATTTTGTAGTACCAATGCAATGTAAAAACTTACATATATAAATAAAATATTCCTTTTGATATCATTGTGCTCTTGTATGCATGGATTTATTTGCTTTTGTTCATATCGTATCTAGAAAATGTTAGTTTCTTTTTCTACATAATGCACTGGTTATGCGAATCAAACTCATTGTTACTCCATCAATCACTGAAAACTTCTAGGTGGTGAAACGGGTAATTCACATAACCTAACAAAACACCGCTTATGTTCCAAACAGCTTAAAGAATACTGCCTACAAATATAACTTGTGAGGGAAGCCATCGGGTAACTCCTGACATATGACAACTCATCCTGCGGTTCATTCGCACACATATACCCTCTTTTAAGGAACGGTAAGTTTGAATAAAGTCACAAAACACCACTTAGCCAAAGATGCAACAAAACAGGCAGTAAAATGGGAGGTTCGAGGAACAAATGAAAACCCCGCCTAAGTTCGGGAAGTACAACAAAACGCCGCCCAACCACGAATTTAAGTAAAATGACTAAGGTAAAAGGCAAGATAGTTGAAAAAAAGGGGTAAGGTCATGTTTATGAATAACACATAGCAATAGGCCTATTTATGTATGCATCAATGAATGATATTATTTGTTGTTCACTGTTAATTTCATTGTGCAACAATACACATTTGAAAACCTCAATTGATACATTTAGATTGATAAATCTTCTACTGCTTTCAACAAACAAAATTTCTAATAACATATGGCTTGTTTCTTGAGCTCCAATATCTCTTTCTATTATTGTTTTTGTTAGTAGTTTTCTATAAGCTTTTGTGGCTAAATCATCTGGATTTTCAATGTTTGTTAGACGTATTAACATTTATTGGTATGTTTATGAGCTTTTCTTTGATTCGGTTGCATACTTAGTGATACATTTAATTACTACATGTTTGGATAGAACAAGTTTCCAATCTATATTTGCTCTCCACAATTGTAAAATGTATCGATTATGTGAATTAAGTCTATCATTGTTTCTAGCAGGTTCAAACTTTTTTCACCAGTGTCTATATCTTCATATAATTTTGCTCCTTGCAAATTTAATAGCCATGGAGCATTGTACCTATAAGTAATATCATTAACAAATTAATATTTAATTAATGAATTAGATAAGTAGATTTATTAAACAGCATACTTAATTAAGTTTCTAAAAATGAATACCTCTAAACCATTTGTCCTTTTTTCCGTAGACATGCACCCTCTCTACACATTGTATGTTTGTGTACTGTGATTGCTATCTCCTCATAGTATTTTCGGAGATTTGTTTGTTCAAGCTGTGTTGTGTTTTTAAGACATGAATTCATAGTAAATTTTGGGATCCCTACAATATTTAGTACAAAATATTAATTTGTTTTATTTGTTTCAATCTGAAAACATATGTACTTTTCGTAATGATATGCAATATGGGTTTTTTACCTATTGATTTTATTCATGATTATCATGTCTTGGATTCCATGCATGAACAATTAAGTTAAAATATCTTTCAGCAGCAATATGTTGTTCTTCATTTGACCAATCAATTGTATCCATGTTTGGCGCTCCATTTATCCATAGAAATCCATGTACATGTGTTGATCCTCTATGTTACCACTTAAATCTGCACCAATAGTCCCAAACATTCATTCCTTTTTGAAGGATTTCTTTTTTGAACTAAGTGGTGTAAGTGCATATATTGTGCAACTATATGTGGGTAGTCAATTGCATTTTGTTTTTTGTCATAGTGTGCTCTTGGAGTTGTCAGCGATGTACCTAGCATTGGTGCATGTCAGTCTGGCCAATACAAGTTTGTTGCACTTAATGTAAAGAAAATAGTGGGTGTAACAATCTGAACTAGCATGTAAGTTAATTATGTACGACATTTTGTCCAATATGATCGTGTACCCCTTAGAGTAGTTCCAAACCACATCAATCTATCTGCAAGTTGTGAGTGTGGCATATTGTCCATATGTTCATGTTCATTGATTGTGATAGGCATGTCGTGTAGATTTCTTTTCATAAAAACTGCAATTAACGTATGTGTACGATGTCTCATTACCATATTTGCCATATAATATTGAAATCTTGGATGTTTGTTGAAACGATTGTCTCTATAACGATATAGGTGCAATACATATTCATGTAGATTGTTTTTCTGACTCGTGGTTCTAAACAATCACATATACCATTTGGAAATAATGTCGGAAATGTCATATCAAACAATCCTGATGTAACATATTCATTTATTAGAGATTCACCAATTGTTGGTCAGTCAATTAATGTCATTGGATTTGTGTTTGGGTTGTTTATCCATGAATGAATAAGGTCCATCTCTTTTTGTACACTTGGCAATTGAGGAAACATCGATGTAGTGTATTCAATGATGTTACCTTCATTATTCTCTATAACTGAACCAACATAAACTATATTTGTATCTGATTGAAATTTTATTTACACAGTCCTAAGCAAATTGAAATTATTTTGATCTGAATTTCCATTTAAATTGCCAAGAGCATTTTCATTGATTGTCACATCTGAGTAGAACTTGTCGTGAATGATTTTGTATTTCAGTGTTGTATAAACATGGTCCTTGATGACTGTGAAGTGGTAATTTGTGCCACATTCTTTCCTTCGGACTTCAATGATTGGTAATTTTTTAATACAATATGGCAATGTAGTTGATAATTGTTCAATATGTTGTGGAAAGCTCATCGTGTGTCCTCTATATTTATATTGACCTCCTCTTGCATGAGTGACTTGTAAAATAGGACTTACGCGTGTAATCAACATTTATTTGACTTGTGTGAGGTTTTTGAGTTCAAATGATTACGGTCCATGATTCATATTATTTATAGTTGAGAATCTGTATATTCCTCTCTTGTTTACATCTTGTGCAAATAGTACCTTCTGAAGTGCAAACAACTTTGATTCTAATGTAACTTTCTTTGCACATGTAACAAATGGATGGTGATTGGTATGAATCTAACTTATTACGAAATAGAAATTGCATTTGTTTAAAATCAATGGCCAATAATCCATTTAGATTTGTTGTTGATGTATTTCCTTGTTCCATGCTTTCAACATCTGATTGTTGTAATGCTTCTTGTAATCTTTGACTTGCTCTTTTTGATCTCTCTACTCCATTTCTTTGTCTTCTTTGTTCATCCCTTTCTTCATATGTCATTTTCTCCCTTTGTTGTTTCCAATATTCTCTTTGGTATTCTTTATAATCTTCTTTCCTCTCTGTGTCAGATTCAAAGTTTCTTTTTGATCTACCCATAGCTACAAATAAAAATATAATTGTGAAGTTTAATAAGTAGAATGTATCATTTGATTTTAATGTAACTATAAAAGGATAAACATCTATGAAACAACTAATGGAGACAAAATATATAAAAAAAGTTGGGAATTATAGTTGACTAACATCCTAATAGTGGTCAAGATGTGTATGAGATGAATCAAAGTGTTGAAAGTTGGCAAGTATTGGTGAGCATTCGGCAGGCCCCAAAGCAAGATATTAGCTATGAATTTCTAGCCTCAATTTTGCGGGGCAACATAGCCCACTAATTTGATTAGACTTGCAAGAATCTTAGACTTAAAATAAAATACAAAGATGCACTACAAAACATATACAAATCAAATCAAATCAAATTTTAAAAAAACTAATTTCACTCACCCATCACTCCTACTCACTCAAAACCTGATTTTTCTAATTTTTGTGTTAAGTTGCTTTTTATGTTCTTTTTAATTACCATTTTTTTGCCAAAATTTGGCCGAGAACTTCACCAAATCCAAGTCAGCAAAAATCAACTTTCCTAGTACTAATGGTGTTTGAACCTCATTATAATGATATGAATGTACCTATCGACATGTATCTGTATACGCACATGTGCTTCTAACTCTAGAAGCACGATACAAGAATATCTATTGTCCAAATGGAAGATTAAAAAGAACGAAAGACTATTATAGAACATAGTTTAAAACCCAGGGAAATTGGCACATTCCACACGGTAACTGCTCCAACAAAATATAATCATCAACCATGAAATAGGAAGTTCCCAAAAATTGACAAGAACTTGCATGAGAATCTGCCAAACAAAAAATTTAAAAGTGTGCCATAGGAAACTTGTTAATCCTATATGCTAAGATAAAGAATTTAGTTGTGTGAAGTGTTTCGAGTGTTACAATTAATACAAATTAATAAAAATTCAATACTACTATGTATTCTAGGTGATATTTAATCATACTACTATATATTTTTGTGAAATTTTTTCAATTGACAAAAAAAAAAAATGTCAGCCTACTAGGAAATATAAAAGTTCAATTATTAATCTTCTATTTCATTCAATTGTTAGAAAACAGCAAGCTTTTTGCACCCTGTGAGAACAGAAAAAGGAAAGGAAAGGTCCTTTTTAAGTCCACGATACCATGAGTATATGGGACTCCTCGTACTCCCCCAATATGGAGGAGGCACCTAACTCGTGCTCCACAATACGAGGCCCTCGTACTCCCCCAATATGGGGGAGGCACCCAATATTTGCTTTATCATTCCTTACAACGTAAGTCAAAACAGGGTATTTGCCTACTTTTTGCAACTGTTCTGAACTATGAAAGCAAGAAAGAGCAATGCTTTGAGACGAACAACTTCAGCAACTCTAGTAAACAGCCTTACTTAATAAGCAATAACACAAAGACACAATTAATGCATAAGTGGAGAATGGATTACAGTTTACAACTTGGAATTTCCTTCACCATCACAGAACAACTTGTGGAATTTTACACCTTAATCAATGATAATGGTTACCCCAAAGATAGAAATACAATATTTATTGAATGCTACGATTTTGAGGAGATATAATGTTGATGTCTCTCGATATTCTTAGTGAAATAAATCGAAGAGAAACCTAAATTTTTGCACCTCAATGAAATGAGGAACCATTTCTACAAACTTGCATACTATTTGTAAAATGTCTGAACGAAGGTAACCACTTTAACAGATACATCACTGCAGCTTTTGCTTCTGCAATTGCTTAGGGTCTATAGTGGAATCTACTCCCACCAAATTCTACAGCTTCCCACCAATTATTTTCCTGAAGACACTATCAATTTCAAGAGTAATTAATGATTACATACTACCAAAACAGGAAACATGCACACAAGACTGCAACTTTGTTGTGGAATGGGCTCCCAGGGAAAATTTGAAGGGATGGAATAGTATGGTAGTCATTTCATTCAAAAACAAAGAAAATATATTTATAGGCTAATATTTAATAGAAACATTGGATTTGCAGTTGACAAAGCTTTGAACTTTTGATGCAGGAAGTGAGTTTCAAAACCTTTGAACTTTTGAGAAATTTTCACCACATACGGGTATGATAAATACCTGTAAGTTTTTTGAATTACTTCTGGATAGCCGGTAGATGCACAGCTAAGGTTTTAGTTAGTTCAGAGGAGTAATGGTGCAGTATGCTAAACGAAGTGCTCTCCTGCTAACAAGAACAAAACTCACAATTCTTTGCATGTACAGTTTTGCACGTATAGTTTTGCATGTGCAGTAGCTGATTTTTTTTGCACGTATACCAAACATCATATATTCTTGTTCAAAAGTACATGCATCACACATAAACCCCTATATTCCCATCAGAGCACCCTTTCCACATTGAACGGTCCCTATTTCTTCTTAATCCTAGATTTACTCTGCAGTATTTTTGAACACGCATTCACCTATAACTCTCTCTCATTGTACACACATTCACCTATAACTCTCATTATGGTTTTTTAGCATCTCTTAAGAGCTCCCAAGTTAATTTATTAAAAAAAAATCAAATTAACAATATATTTATTTGTAATAAAAATTATAAATTGATTAAATTTTAATACATAATGAAAAATATTGAAAACTAATCAAAAATTATAAATTGAATCTACATTAAAAAATAAAAAATCATATATTATTAGTTTATATTGTTTTTTAATTCATAATAATTTGTTTGATATAATTAACATAATGTGCTAACTATTTTAAAATGTTAATTTTAGTGACCAATAATGCCAAAAGAAAGGGACACATTATTATGTTTTCACCTTAATATAATTCTTTGACAGGTAAGTTCATTATAAATTACATATAAAAATTATTCAAGCATTCTAAGAAGACATCTCACATCTCAATAAGTCATTATTTGATTAGTTCCATTTCCACCCATTGGTTTCAAAAAACAAGATGAATGCTTGATCCTCTTCTTTCTTACATTAGACCATAGTTGGAATACTCGGCGTTTGCAAGTACTCGACAAGCCCCGAAAACCTCGGCTCGGCAAAAACTCGGAAAAAACTAAGCAAAAAACTTGGGAAATTAAAAAATTTCTTAAACTTCACTAAAAAACGCATTTTTTTTGCAAAATTCAAAGATAAGATGCATCCAATGAGTCAATAAATGAGTACATATAAGAAACAAGTAGTATTTGATTGATTTGAAAGAAAATTGGATACAAAATGGCATCCTCATGTGGAATGCTCAATGTGCTGATATGATAATAGTTTGAAACAAAATGAAAATAGCAAATTGTTTTTGTAAAACTGAAAGTAAATTCTACATAAACATTAATATATTTCAATTTTTACAAATTCACATGAATCACATCTTCCTCTTCCCATGTCTAGATCTCAGTAAGGGACCGGAAGAGGGTCTAATCATAGGGGTCTGCTCCTGCTATGCCTGTGGCTCCTCAACCTCCATCCTGGATGTAGATCCTCTTGTAGTTGCTGGTGGTGGCACTGGCAATGACTCCTCCTCCTCAGGGTCATCCTCAAGGTCATCCAATGAGAATGCAAATCCACCCTCCTCCATTGCCTGTCGCTCTAAATCATAAATCTCATCCCAGTAAACAATGGAGGTTGCTCCCCTCGCCCTGTCCAATCACTATATGGATCTATCTCATCCAAATCAATTAGATCATCATATGATATTTCCTCTACCTTTCTTCTGTGCAATCGAAGATTATATTGCACATGGACAAGGTCATTGAAGCGTTTTTGAGTGAGTTTGTTCCTATTCTTTGTGTGGATGGCCTCAAACAAGCTCCAATTGCGCTCACAATTGGACGAACTACAAGGTTGGCTCAAGACACGAATGGAAAATTTTTGAAGATTTGGGGTTTTTCCACTCCAATTTGTCCACCAAACATCTACAAAAAAAACAAAAAGAGAGTTAGAAAATTGTAACTTGTAACTTGTAATTATCAATTTTTCATTTTTGTAACTTGTAAATTTCAAATTTTATACCTAGTGGCAGCCTAGATACTGCTCTCTTTGCTAGGTCTAAAGAGAAGAGTGCACCCCTTTTTTCTCTATAACTCTGCAATTCATTAACAATGCAGTCTGCCTCATCAGGTGTGGATGTCATCCGCTGAATGCAAGTAGTGAGGCCCTCCATAACCTCTCCAATAGGATCTGCATAGGTGCCTGAATGGATGAAACAGGGGTTCAAAAAGTACCCTGCTGTATGGATAGGTTGGTGGAGTTGATTGTTCCACCTCCTGTCAATAATCTCCCAAATGGGATCAAATTTGAGGTTGTCCCCCTTATAATAATTTCTAATAGCCTCGTGGGCCCTATCCATGGCCTCATAAAGATACCCCATTGGGGTTTGATCCCCATCCACCAAGCGGAGCACTCTAACCAAGGGCTCTGACACCTACAATATAAATTTAAAAATGCAAAAAAAGATTAGAGTTGCAATTTGTAATTTACAAATTTACAATGAAAGACATTAACTTTAAGAAAAATGTTCAATTTGAATTTAGATTCAAACTCAAAGTTTTGAAGTTACCTTCACAATCTTTGTTGCTCTTTGTGTAAAGAGGGGCTCGAAGACAATGTTTTGAACTCTTTCTCGTTCCGGCTTCTTCGAATAAGGTGATTCTACCCATGTTTGACTCACAAACATTTGTTTCAAAGTCGTCAATGCACCAAGAATGATTTGCAACGTTAAAAAAACCGTTGCAAACCTTGTCACACCAGGTCTCACCAATTCTCTCCCTTTGGTGTGCTCCCTCATCAAGTTGAGAACCCAAGGGTGATTGTAGATATATTTAGTGATCCTCCTTCCATCCTCTACAATCGGTGTGACCCAATCTAATTTGCCTATGTCCTCCAAAAGAAGGTCAAGGACATGGGCAGCACATGGTGTCCAAAAAATTGTGTGGTGTTTATCTTGGAGGATTCTTCCTGCTGCCACATATGCCGTTGCATTATCAGTTACGATTTGCGCCACATTTTCAAGCCCAACCTCCATGCACACTTGCTCCAACATTCTAGCCAAATTTTCTGCATTTTTTACTATGCTTGAGGCATCCACGGATTTCAAGAACACCACCTCATTTTTACAAGAAACCAAAAAATTAATGATGGTACGGTTTTTTTCATCCGTCCACCCATCAGAAAGAATAGTGCAGCCATATTTTTGCCATTCTTCTCTTTGTTCTTCTATAGCTGCCATTGCCCTTTTAGTTGCATTAGAAAGCAACCTACAAGTACAAAGTGAAATTAAGTACACAATTTTAATTTGTAAACAAAAAAATAGCTTAAATTAATCATAAATTAAACTTAAAAAACATAAATTAAAGAATATAAACTAACCTCCCACTCAAGTCTTTGCGCAAAGGTGCCTTGTAGCCTTTCCCTGTAACTGTCAATGCGGTCACCAAATTTTGCTAGTAAGGTGAGCTTGCCACATTGAAAGGGATGTTGTTGAAGTACCAAAAGTCCGCACAAGCAACATCTACATGCTCATGCACCTCCTTATTCCACCCAGTTGCCTCTAAAGAAGGTTGTGCACCAGGTGTGCTTCTAGGCACAAAAAAATCACCAATGCGTGAACCCGTGGCTATAGGTGTTGATCCTGACCCTGGTACTCTACTAGAGGTAGTCGAAGGGATGGAGGTGGTGGTGGGTTGCAGCGATTGCCTTCACACACGTGGACCACGAAGAGAGCCCACTTTGCTAGTTGCTACATCATCATCATCTGATAGTGACTCAAGGTTGACTGCAGCACCTTGAGAAGAAGTTATGGCAGCTTGCATTGCCGCTTTTGCCTTCGCTCTTTGCACCTTTTTTTCTTCTACAGCGGAAAGTATTGCATTCATTTGTCTTTTTATTTCCTCATTGGTGTTTATGCAAGCCTTAGCATCACGTCTAGGGATGCCTGCAAGGTGGTATTTGAGGCGATTGATGCCTCCACAATATAGATTTTTACACTTAATGCAATACATTGATCCAGGTTTTGGTCCTTCATATGCATATTTCCAAGCAGGATCTCTAGCTCCTGTTGGACGAGTGCCTACATATTCCCCACTCCTAGGCACGGATGGGGCTGAGGTAGGGGTAGAAGCGGATTCAGAAGCCATTATCAATTAACCTACACACACAAAAGTGAAATCACAACTTGTTAGTTTTTTGATAGAAAATTTTAAAACAAGCTAAATTAGATTAAATCAATATAGATTACTTTAAATTAGTAAAATCTAAACTAATCTAAGATTCCAAACATTTTCATCAAAAAAATTGGATTAAAAAAAGAAATTAATAAACTAGGGTTACAAAAAAATGTAAAAAAAATGTAAAAATCATAAAATTACTTTAAATTAGTAACAAATTAAGCTAATATATGATTTTAAACATGTTTTCAACAAACAAGAAGAATCAAAATAAAAAAACAAACTAGGGTTTGAAGAAAATTTCAAAAAAATGAAAAATCAACAAAATATGAGAAAAAATCATAAAAAAGTGTCACAAATTCTTGGTTTGATGAATCTAAATCTTCTTTTCAACAATATAAATGTATTTAAATCTATTTTACAGTTCATTCATGATGTTTTTTAAACATACAATCAACAAAAATGAAGAAAAAATAAATAAAAAAGAAAAAACAAGCAAAATCAGAAAACCTATCTGGAAATCCAATTTGCCTTCAAAATCCGATGAAATTCTCCTTCAAATCTCATCTCCTCAATGTAAAATCATTGAAAAATGGTGCAAAATGCTTCCGACTGGATTTTTGCTCTGCCAAGAGTGAAAGAAACTCAAAAAAAGCAATGAAATGAGCTTTTGCCTGCCAGCGAACTTCATATCCTGATCGTGCAAGTTTTTTTAAAAAACTCGCCGACTTTTTGACAAAAACTCGCCAAAAAGTCGACGAGTTTTTTTAGGCGAGTTCTTTTTGTTTTTACTCATTTTCAAAAAAAACTTACGAATTTTTGGCAAGTTGTCCAACTATGCATTAGACAATTGGTTTCTTCTTTCTTACATTGTCCTTGAAGAGTGATGTGAACCTCCTCCTTTTCTTCTTTTCTTCTACTAAAGAAAATGTTGCAAGGCTATTGACCACCTTGTTGGGCGAAAAACCTTTCTTTTTGGCAGTGAACTTTTTAGTGGCCAACATTCATCAATTGACTAATAGTTAAAATTTGGGAATCCAAAATTGGCTAATAGTTCGAACTATAACATGACTTAAATCGCCACATTTTTACAAAATTTTATTATAGTCTTTATTTAAATCGCCAAAGAATTTATTTTATTAAAAATTTAACTCAAAAATTCACCACAATATCCGATACATGATTAGATCATCGCCTAAATTTTCACCCTCGGCCCCTACTTTTCCATGAGAGAATTATTTTTTGATTAGATGGATTTGCCATAATAATTAGTGTATTTTCCTATTATTTTTCAAGATTCGCCAAAATTTTCTACAAAATTCTAATGACGTAAAAAAATCGCCAATAAATTTTTATTTGAAAAAAAATATATATATATTCACGAATAGAAATTATTATATCTTTCTTTGAGGGGGTTTCTTAAAATTATCCCTGCTTCTTGGAGAGCAAAGTACTTCCATCAATCTTCTTGACATCGTACCTCTTTATCTATAACTTGGTCTAGTGCCTCCTCCATCATAACTAGCTTATTTTTACTATTTCGAGGCAAATATCTAATGTAATGCTATTTACTATTTAAGTGCTACCCATCTCAATAATTCTCGCCGCAACAAATTTACAATAGCCTAATGGCATGAAGATTTACAAGCATCTTAGCTGAGATTCTCATTGAACAAAGCACAACAAACATATGCAGTAAATTCTCAATTTATGGAATCAAGTAATAATCGCCAATATATTATCATAGTCAACAACAAAATGAGTGAATATCATTTGATGTTAGACCTCGTTTGACGAAACCAAGCCAATTCTTGTCTAATAAGCTGTAAATGTTTGTGACTATCGGCTATTCAATAGCACCATTGGTTGCTCTTACTATGTAAACCTAGAAGTTTCTTTTCTCTTATTCATTCAGATTCAATGTAATAAATGTATTGCCTATAGGCTTCTCCAAATTCTCTCGTGTTTGGGTTGTGTTGAAAGCTTTTGTCACTTTGTCCTCAAGGCATTTTCTACAAATAACCCCAAAAACTCTATAAAGAGATCCACAGCTCTCAAATGTGAAGGGAATCATTGGAATCAAACTACCTGGAAGTTAAAATGCATGTTGGTCATTTTTCCGTTGGGTGCAAATCAAATCTGCACTGGAGGTCCAAAGTAAAAGTTTTCCATTCTATCACTACTAGTTAAGTCTTCCAAAATATATTATGTAAAACATTTTCCCACAATCAAATTGGGGAAGGATTATTTTTTCATTATGTGAACTGCAATAAGCAAATTATACACTTCAACAATTACATTTGAAGGATATGCAACCGTAATGAAATTTTGAGAAATTAAACCCTGGCGTCTACACATACTAGGCTAGTCATGGCATACTTCTTTCTCCCTTTACAAAAATTAGTTTGGAAATCTATTACATCATGGAAAAATGCAAAATTGGACAAAAACATTGTCAGCCATAATTTTTATGATCCCTTGGGTACATTGGATATTTCTATGTAAGAAGTGAGAAGCATATATTTGTGAAAATCAGGGAAGCAGATTAATGGATAAAGAACTTCTGTGTATAAAAAATCATGTTTATCATGAAAGATCCCATTACACTGATCAAGAACTCAATTCGAGATACATTGTTTTACATTTTGTGAAAAAAAAATCAGAAGAAGCTGTTGTATACTTTGGAACACCTAACAGTTAGTTGGGGATAAGCAAAGGGACAAATATATCCAGCAATGCTTGAAGTGCAGCACTGGCCTACTTACCTGCCTAGAGAAGAATTACAAACAAAGAACATGCCTTGATTGGAAAGAACCTACAATGTTTCATTCACAACTGTCAAGCAAATTTACAGTTTATCTGTGATGAACTTTGGAGATTAAATAATTGAAACTGTTCATAATTACTCAAATCTAATATTCACACACGAATCATTTCTATATGTTCACTACAGCTTTCCCCAGGCGGAACAAAAACTAGATCATCCCATCCTGAATCCAGTTCACTTTCCTGCCATAAGTGATAATGATCAGGAATGCTAACAAACAAAAGATTTCTGAAGAATGAAAGCTCTATGTAATCTTTTGAACAAAATAAGAACCATCATGCTTGGCAGCTGAAGCTATAAAATAAGGCCTTACCTTCATTTTCTTGAGAGCAGCTTCCAAGCTTCCCACCTGGTAAGAAGAAAGCATTGTATCAGTTTCCAGGTCCATCCCGTACTCTTATATTCACAGAATACAGCATGAAAAGCTCAAATAAATATCAATATTACATTAGGGAACATATAATTCATGTAATTATCAACAGCTAGATTTTTACCATAATTTCAGAGGTTAGCAGATCTGATTTTGATTTGGTCCTTGCAAAGGTTAGAATATCTCTATCTAAGTCTTCCTGCTTCATCCATAAATGATAAGATTATCACATGAGGAGTATAGCCCTCAAGGTGCAACTTTAAAAACCCAAGAAAACAAATATTCTACCAAATAATCTAAAATGAAAAGTTCAAACAAACATATAAAGTCTTCATGAGCTACAAGGTATACATGCAAAGTGCAAACCTTGCGAAAGTAGAGGGGGCAAAAGCGTCGATTATTCTTCCACACGGTCACAATATCTGACTGCATGTCAACACTGCATTAGAAATCATAATGGTTTAAAGATTCGGTCATACTTCAAAATCTCATAATCGATAAAAGCTAATCAATGATATAAGGCTAAGTAAATCAAGATATAAGAAGACAACAAAATCGAGAAGGAAAATTGTCACCTGAAACACTGGCACCCCATCAAAAGCTATTAACATGTCTTTTGACTTGATCTGCAAAAGACATTACAACATCAGTTACTGAGAGACTGACTAAATCAGAACTGGACAGCATAGTAGACATAAACAATGGACATGCGAAACATAAAAGACTAAAATTACTAACAGGAAATGAAGACCAAATTGCATGATTAATTTTCTATATGATCAGCTGCAAGTGTTTCTCCGAGTTTCTGGGACAGGAACACAGGGACATGGGGAGGTATTATGATTATGCCCACTCTTTTTAATTATTACTTGGAAACATAAAACAATGTTACAATTGATTTAGAGTGGTCAGTTGCCTCTGACCCATTTCCTTAGTTTACCCTAGCTCTTTCTAGTGACATGCTTTATCCTATGTACTGCCTGGGAAGTGACTAATATTCTAGGGTTGGCCTACTCTATGCCATAGCAGACCCTGAAAGTGCTAGTAGAAGCCATCATTTTCTGGGGTTTAAAACATGGCAGCTGGAAATTTTAACTTCAGAGACAAATTTTCATTTTAGAAGGCCCTGAACGGTGAAAATATTGCACATGCTTTTCATTACTGCAAAGAAGTCAGATATGAAATTGATTAAAGTACCCTTGAGGAAGAGAAATGGATTGCACGCCTTCATTCAGAAGGGACCACCTCTAGTGTAGCCAATTGGTTCATCTCTAACATGGCTGTGCACATTTTGGACAAGGCATTATTCGGTTAGACAGCTTATTCCCTAGTTCAATAGATGTATTTGCTGGATCAAGAGAATCTACTAAGTATGTCGGAAGTTATGCAAGCCCACCAAGAATGCCATGTAGCCTCAATGAGACAGAAACTGGAGTACTGCTTCAAATGGAAAAAAATTCATGTTCTAAGTCACAAGGTTTGTGTTTGTGTTCAAGTTTGGTGAGGAAAACATTTAAAACAAGTTATCAACTGATAATATTTGGTAAAACAATCATGATTAAGTTCATATAATATAAATTTACATTTTTTAATTAAAAAATGAGTGGTGGAATATAACAAACACAACTGAGCTGAAGTGTCGAGCAGGAGATAAGATTTCCCTGGCCTGACCACCATTGCCTTCTCCCTCTTTGCCAATCCCTGTCTCTGCTCCATTCTCCCTCTCAATGCCATCCATTCGCTCTCTGATTCCTCCCTCCCTCCAACCTCCAAGCATTCTCATTTCATCTTCAAGCTAGATCCAGTACCCCTAGTGCAAATCCCTCCAGAAACATGGTTCATACTGTTAACAGGCTCTCTGAGACAGCTTTGATAGGCAGTTTTTGTTGGCCTTCGGCCCAACCTTGCTTCTCTTAAAAAGTGGATCAAAAATGTCTGAGCTCACAAAATCTCAGTTCTTATAAGCTTCTTATCTATGGAAGGAGTTTTTTTCTGGTCACCACCTGTTTGTGGGAAGACAAAGACATGATTTTCTAGGGAAGCCCATGGTTCATGGGCTCAAGTGCCCTGGTTTTAAACACTTGGTCCTCTTCCTTTGATCCACGAGTGGAAACACCAAAGGAGATCTGTTTTTGGTCAGGTTGCCATTTCTACAACCGCACCTCTGAAACAAGCCTACATTGGAGATAAATAGGTGCTTTCTTAGATTGGGTTCCTCGTAACTCTCAAAATACTTTGTGTGATTAAGTTTATGCTATGTTACCGGGTTCTTGTGTTTTGCCCGGCATGCCCGCTCGTGGAGCATTTGGGCACGGATACGTGCTGGGGATCGCCTAGGCACCCCCTAGGCACTCCCAGCCGTGCCCAGATGCTCCCACGGAGTTTGGGCACACAAACCAAAAAAAAAATCATTTTTTTAAGCACTTCAAGTGCCAAAAAAACCCTAAAATGCCTTTAAAACATGATTCTATCACTCCTTTATCATTTCATTGCTCTAACAAACACATTTGCCCTCCATTTTTCTCATTTTGCAGGTTGCTAGTTTTTTGGAGATTGATCAAGTGCAAAAGGAATTGAGGATAGCTTGCACAAAGGAGATCTAATCACCTAAGGTATGCATTTTAACTCATTTTTTCAAGTTTTTGATGGATTCTTTCAAATTTTTGAAGATTTTTTTCAAAAAAAAAAATTCAAAATTTTTTTTAGAAAAGAAGAAATAAGATTTGCTATTTGTTTCAATGTGTTTTGGTATTCATTTTGTAATTTGTTTCAATACTTTATATTTCTTATAACAGCAAAATCAAAGTTCAAATGGCTACAAATTCAAGTTCAGTGGGTGTTACTGCTTGTAAAAACCAAAAGTTTAAAATTGATGCAGCATTTCCTTTATGGAATCATACTACAATGGTTGAACAGCTTTTAGGAGGTGGGGCATTTGTTTGGATTTGTGATGAGTGTAAAATCCAATTTAAGAGCTCATATAGTCGAGTGAGAGCTCAATTTTGTGGACAAAGTGGGCAAGGGATTAGAGTATGTGGAGGGCCAACTAAGAAGGGGTTGTCAAAGGAAAAAATTCTGGAATACATTGCTGAACAAGAAGCTGATGCTATGGCTGAAAGAACAAAATTAAGAAACCATCCTTTAGCAAAGAAAAAATCAATTACTTTGCCTGCAAATTCAGTAGTGGCCTCTCAACATCCTTTCTTGGAGACACCCTTTGTCCAAGTAGAAGACCCCATTTCTTCCTGCAAAAGAGGACCATCGGATAGGGCATTTCAAAATGAAGCAAGAAACATCGCAGAGGAAAAAATTGCACGTTGCATTTATGCCAATGGTCTTCCTTTCAACTTGGTGAGATCACCATATTGGCATGATATGGTGGAGGCAATCAATACTGCACCTTCAAGTTTCAAAGGTCCTAGGTATGAAAAGGTGCGCACCACCTTATTAGTAAAAGAAAAAAATCATGTAGAGACATCACTCAAACCAATTAGGGATTCTTGGGTTGAAACAGGAATGTCTATTGTTTCCGATGGATGGAAGGATTGCAAAAACCGACCATTGATAAATGTTATTGCAGTGTCCCTAAAAGGGGCTATGTTTTTGAAGGCAATTGATTGTGAGGCGCAAATCAAGGATGCATAATTCATTTCAAAAATCCTCATTGAGTCCATAGAGATGGTGGGTCTGGAAAATGTTGTTCAAGTCATTACAGACAATGCAAAACATTGCAGGGCTGCAGGTATTTTGGTTGAGCAAAGGTATGAACACATTTTTTGGACACCATGCACTGTAGACTCCCTTAACTTGGTGATGCAAGCAATTGGCACTCAAATAGAATGGGTGAAAGATATATACCAAGAGGCTGAGGAGATCCAAATGTTTGTGACAAACCACCATGTGTCACAAAGCATCTTTAAGAATTTCTCGAGATTGGAATTGTTGAAGGTAGATTTAATTTAATTATCAATTATGTAATTTATTTTTTAATTTTATGGATTTATATTTTAATGTGTTATTATTATTAACTTATGTTTTACATGATCCTAGGTTGTCACGACCCGATTTGCATCACACACAATCGTTTTGAGACGACTTGTGAAGGTGCGAGATGCATTGGGTGCCATGGTTATTAGCAACCAATGGAGTATTTGGAAAACATCAAGTTCAGAGAGGGCCCAAAAGGTCAAGTCATTGATCCTAGATGATGATTGGTGGGATCGTGTGGCCTATGTCTTGAGATTCATTGAGCCTATCATGAGTATGATCAGGTTTGTTGATACAGATCAACCATGTTTGGGGGAAATCTATGATGGTATTGACTCCATGATAGAAAAAATAAAGGTGATAATAGCAGAAAAAGCTATGCTCCACGGGGACGCGTCCCCTGTGTTTTTATGACGTTTCCCATACCGGGGACGCGGGGACGGCTAGGAAACGTCCCCTAGCCGTCCCCTTTTTCCCTCCAAGTACCCGGTACTTTCAGGGGACTTTTGGCAAAAGGCAGGGGACGTAGGGTACTTTTAGAAGTACCTGAAACTTCCCAGCCGTCCCCCATCCGCACCGGGTACAACTAGAAGTACCCTACAGCCCAGCAGCAAAAAAGACATTTTTTATAAAAAATTAATTTTTTTTAAAATGAAAAAAAGGCATGGGCGGGCCCACAAGGGACGCCCCATGCCACTTAACCTAATTTATGTCTTATATAGCTTCATCCAATCAGTCAAGAGGAACTGCCTTACCTCTAGACAATCGGAGAAGTTGGTGGCAGTACACAGTGCTTTGCGGCTACAGGATTGCCAAACTAGTCAGTATCGTCAGACTCCAACCTTATGTTGGGATGTTAATCCCGAAGATGCTATGCAGATTGAGGAGGAGAATGCACATGAGGGATTGGTTGGGGTTCCAATGGTTGAACTTGAGGCAGATCCTTCTATTGACATGGACACTGACACTGACTTAGACTCGAACTCCAATGGCGAGGGCGATGCTGATTTAGACCTACCTTCTGCTGATTAGGGACCTTGGACAGCGATATATTTTCTTAGTTTTATGTTTATCATGTCATTTCATAGTTGAGACTTGAAGCCTTTGGGCATTTTGGTTATAATTATCAGACTTTTATATGATATGTATGCACATTGATAATGAAAAGCATTTCAATTTTGCTAATTTGTTTGTTGATTCTCATGTGAAATCTCAATTCAAGCCTAATGATATGTATTAAGCTTATACAATGTCTAGAATGAATGCTTTATCAATGTTATGCTATGAACATTTGAAATTTCTCTATATTTTTATAAAAATTCCCTATTTTTTTATCAGCCGTCCCCTGTCGTCCCCTAAAAAATGACCCAAAAGTACCCCTGTACCGAAAACTCGTCCCACCGTACTGGCTACTCCCCGTCCCCGAAACCCCGTGGAGCATAGAGAAAAAGAGAATGACCCCCAAGAAACATTTTTTCATAGAGTTGAAAAAATCATTCACCACCATTGGGACAAGATGAACACACCATTGCATCTCCTTGCATATGCATTATCTCCCAAATACTATAGTTCACAGATACTTGCTTTGCCAGGGAGAACTCCACCATATAGAGATAGTGAAGTTGCTAATGGGTACAAGCAAGCATTCAAAAGACTCTTCGTAGATCTAGAAGTGGTGGAAAATGTTAGGAAAGAGTTTGGCTTGTTCATCTCAAGACGGAATCATAGTCTTTGTGCTATTCAAGAACAATACAAAGTAGATGCTCGTACATGGTGGTACCTCCATGGGCAAGATTTTATGTTCCTCCAACCTCTTGCAATCAAGATTCTATCACAAGTAATTTTTATTTTTTAATTTTTTTTATTTAACATTTGTATTGTAGAATTTAAGTATAGTACTACTACTTACCATTCTTTAATTTATTTTGCATTTTTTATTTCTAAGTTATTTTGGTTTTCTCTCCAATTTCAACAGGTTGCAAGTTCTTCAGCTGAACGAAATTGGAGTACATACTCCTATATCCACTCAGTGAAGCGTAACCGGTTGGCTGCAAAAAAAGCAAAAGACTTGGTTTATGTACATTCCAACTTGCGTCTTCTATCACATAAGCAAGATGAGTACAAGGATGGTTCAATGAAGAATTGGGAAATAGCCCCTGAGTGTGCCAACTTGGATGCATCTATTGCAGAGCTTGCTAGAGTCACTATAGATGATGATGATGATATTGAGACTCTTGCACATGATGCACCTACTACAAGTGGCACTGGCAATGCATTTGCTTGTGGTTCAAATGATGTCAAACCAAATAATGATGATCTAGATCCTTTTGATGATTGATGAATAATTGTAATGATCTTCATTTGAATCATGACTAGAGAGACATATATGATATTTATTATTAATATATGAGTATGACATATGTATTGGAATTTTGAACTATCAATTGGCATTTATGATTTATCTTTATAGGCTTGTAGTTTATCACTAGAATTGATCAATGATTTTAGATTTAATGATGAATTGATGATTGATGAAGTCTCATAGACTCATAGTTCATATTATCAAATGTATTTACATTTTTGTATATTTTTAATTATATATATATATATACAGCTGTACCCAAATGTACCGTATTTCAAGGAAAAAAAAATCGTCGTACTAGCGTACCCGTATCTCGTACCCGTACCCGATCCCGTACCAGAACTGGCAACTTAGAGTTTATGTCATGGTTGACCGGGAGAAAGGGCTCCCGAAAGCCATTGGCATCAAGATTATGTATTGGGTTCACAAGCAACCTATGGACTATAAACATCTACCATTTAAATGTCTACATTGCCATAACCATGGCCATTTTTCCAAGCAATGCCCGAGGCTCAAGGAACCACCATTAGGATCTCAACAAGATGGAGGCTTTCAAGACCCAAAATGGAAAAAGAAACAGAAAAAAGCCTGACAAAGAACCTGCTTCTACTGAAAATACCAATCCTTTCTCTGTTCTTTAGGAGGAGAATGTAGAGAAGGATGTTGAAGATAGTTTGGTGCACCATCTAAACCCAGCATGTGGTATACTCCCAGCAGGAAGAGCCCTTGCTGGAAGAAGGGCAGATTGCTGACATTCTAGATGAAAACCCCCTCTTTCTGGGGTTCTTGATCAACCATAATAGACCTTGAAATTCACCGATTATGCTTTTGAAAATGTGGTTGCATACACAACATTAAATGAGGCTGAAATGAAGAGCGATCTATAATCAATAGTAGCAAATTTTGGCAATGATGATGCCTTGGAAAATGTAGATGCATGCACATCATTGAATGAGATTGAATTGATTGGCGACCTTCAACCAATTGTAACAACAGCTGGCAGGAAAAACTAATAGTGAATCACATATAGAAGAGGCTCAAAAGAATGTTGCTGCAAATTCACACACCACTTTGGAGGGTTTCTCCAATCCAAGGAAGCCTATTAGAAAATGATTATTCTCTCATGATATTTCGAGAGGACTTGGAAGCCATCCCAAACAAAAATTCCTCAAGTGTCTCATTAAATAACACCATGCTACTCTTATAGAAATTCCACAATCCGAACTGAACTCTCTGGTGGTCTCTAACATCTTGAGTTCCATTTGGAAAAACTCTGTTGTCCATACCATAGAAGTGAAAAGAGCATATCTAGAGATATGTTCACTACCTGGCCTGAGGAATATCTTCGACATGTTGAGAACCTCAACTCTGAGCTTTGTGTTGCAATAAACCTTTTGCAATAAGTTAACGCTTTCAATTTTGTAAACATTTATGCTCGCAACTCTCCCTCTCTGGAAAAAATTGCTGGGAATCTCTTCTAGAGCATGCTGAAACTATCAAACCCCAAAAAATTTTGGGAGTGATTTCAACCAACTTCTATAACACTTTGAAAATATGAGGTTGCAGAGTAAGGCATCCAAACAGAGAATTGGCAGAAGATATTATGGCTTCTTCTAACCTCCTTGACACCCCTCTTATTAAACGAAAATATACATGGTCCAATAGAAGATTTGGCATGCAATTCATTGTCAAAAGACTTCAGTTTTTTGGCTAGTGATGATCTTCTTGTTCACTTCCCAAACCTGTTCTCTAAAATCCTTCCCAATGCCATTTCTGATCACAAACCTATTTCTCTCTCCTCTGATGCTTTCAAACTCCTTGGGCCCATTCCTTTTAGATTTAAACCTTTTTGGTACTCTGATGATTCCTCCTCCCGCCAGACCCCAACAAGAGGCGCTGCTCCTTGAACCCACTGGGGGCAATCCTCCAAATCCTTGCTCTAGTTTTAAAAAACAAAAAAATGAAAATCCTTTTGGGCCATGTTGGATGGAAGAGCAACACTTTTCTTTTTTCGACTTTTTCCCAATTAAATTCCTAGTATTAAATTGCATTTATACTTCTAGTTTGCTAAGTCAAACCCTGTCCTAAGTAATGCTCCTGAGTCTGTAGCAGCATTTGCAAACTTGTTTGAGATACAAACCCATGACTCCACATAGAGCTAGTAATGTTGGGCTGAGGGATGCAAGCTCTTTTCTATTGTGTTTCATGACTCCATATTGTGATTTTTGTTTTTGATGCTATGGATATCATAATCCATGAGTTTTGTACAACTTAAACACTTGACAATATTTATATATCTAAAAATGGTGTTTCCTTCAACTAAAATTTACTTTTATGCTTATGTTATCAAAGTAGCTTCTATTCTGATTAGTTTATTGTCTTTAAAGTTTATTTACTGAAGGGTGCATAATACAAGTTTTATATCCTTAAAAATCTCTATATTTCATGATTTTTTCAATTTGCCAAGTCTGTGTGCCATGTCCAAGTGCGGGTCAAAAATCACCTTGCCGAGTCAACGCCATGTTCGAGTCTTGTAACTATGGTTAGAAGATTCAAGGCCGGTTTGGATCTTTTTTTGAGTGCTTCTAGGGCTTCCTTCAACACATCTAAGTGCAACTTCTAATCTTCCAACTTCCCAAGTAAGGAAACTGATCTTTCTTCAGCTGTTGGGTCTGGAAAAGGAACACATAGAAGCACCATTAGATATTTGGACATCCTAATGGGGTACCATTTTAAAGCTACATTATTGAATCGGGATCAGAATTGGGCACATGGGTACAGTACACTAGTATGTCAAACAAAATTTGAGGGATCCGGATGGGTATGTTCTAGGTACATCCATTCAAAAAACATATAAAAATCATAAACATATACATATTTGCAGCCTAGACATATAAATTAAGCTCAGAATATCAAACATCGTGCATATGTAAAACAAAACTACCATAAACGGTACAAATTTGAAATACAATATACTAATTCAATATCAATTTATCAAACTTATCTGCATGATAGATTTTAGGAAATTGATACAAATTATAATTTAAATTGTCTGGAAACTGAAACAATTTATAATATTAATAGATTAATGATGTTAGATTTACAATTTTAACATTGAATTAGCATTATGATAAAAACTGTAAAATGTATATAATTTGTAGATTTGTTAAGTATATAATTATATAGATTTATATTAGACTTGAATATATAAGTATTAAAAATAGTATAGAAATATTTAGAAACAATATATAAATATTAAAGATCAATATTTAAATAATTAAAATTATAGACCAGTTGACATCTACTAGGCATATGAGAGAAGGTAGGGCCAACTGATACAACTAGCTTGGGCTCCATTTATCCGCACTAATCATGAGTTCTTCTCCATCTCCCTCCTATATCATTGTAATGCCCTTCATCATGAGGTGTGAAAAAGACTTTTCAAAGGAATCAAACATCATATGCCTACTTCATCATGCAACTCCCTCTTTCCTCAATGGATTGGCCCGCTCCCTAAAGCACTCAACCCAATCTACTTATCTGAATCTCTAACCATGCAAATCTGCCTATGCATATTTAAATGTGTCTGCCCTAAGTTCAATCCCAAGGAAATTGTGAGCATTTTTCCTTCACATGAAATGTGAAATAATGAGGTCGTTTAGGGTATGGGATGGACATTTAGGGTTTCATCTATCACAAAGTTTTTAAAAAAGCATTTTTTAATTTGTCAACACTAGAGTTGACCCAGATTTGAGGTATAATTGCTGCCTCAACGTTGAAATTGTCCAAGTATGCCATGTGTCATTTCCACAAGATTCCACCTGAAAAAACCTGAATGCTACCCAATTCCACAAGCGATTTGGATCCATATCCAATTCTAGTACGACTCGTACCCAGAAACAAGGCTACATCTAGCCAATTTAGTAACATAGCTTTGAAGCCAAGGAACATTGGCCTCAAATCATTGACAAGATCAAAAATAGATTATGGGACTCTCCAACCCCTAGTTATCTCTCATGAGTTGATTTGTTTTAATTAAGGCCACAAAGATAATGTGACCGTTGAGCACTTGTCCTAGCTTTATGACTCAACTTGTGAGTTGCAATGGAAAATTTTGAGATTCAGCTTAACAATTTTTTGTTCACATGGAACACTCTCTACTCACTCGCATTTGGCAACTCTCTTGAAGATTCTCTAGAACTTGCTCCCATGTACACTCATAAGAATTGCTAGAAAGATATAAATGCTAGAGTTTTTCAAGTTAAAGGTGAAGATCCCCAATTTTGGTAACAAAACTATCCATGACACTATTGGGAGTTGATCTTGCTCTGAATTGGCTAATTATAAATAAAAGATAAGATCTTATTGGGAGGATCAAAAGCTTTTGCTCTTCTTTTTTGTTGTATTCTTTTCTCTTGTCTTTTGATTAATAAATGAGATATTTTTTAAATGTAAATCTACACATTTAATTATTTTTAACAAATTTTACTAAAATCTAATAAAAACCTAAAATTTAATTAAAACTAATTATTATAATTTTAAATTATTGATAAGAATTAAAATTTAATGAGTTTAAAATAACAATAAAACATAACAAAAACTTAAGCTAAATAGAAACTAAATAGAAAACCCATAACTTAATAAAATCTTGAATTTATAAAAATTTACTAAAATTTCATTAAAAGTTGAAAAACATAATAAAATTTTTAAATAATCTTAAAAAAATTAAAATTAAATTCCCATTTATGGGATTCATGGGTTCAACCACTCTACTCCCAATAGGTCTTTCATCAAATGGACCCCACCACCTATAAGTGAATTCAAATTGAATTTTAACGACACCTCTCAAGGCAATCTAGGGCCATCAGGCATTCACTATGTAATCAAGGACTCTCAAGATAACTTGGTCAAAGTTGCTTCTAAGCAATTCTAGCCAGGAAAAAATAATAAAGTAGAAGTAGAAGCTCTTATGCTTGGCCTACAATTAGTCAGATCATGCAACATTGACACAGTTTCAATCAAAGGTAACTCTGGTGATTATCCTATGCATAAGGAAATGGCATTCTATCAATTGGAGAGTTAATAATATATTGACTGAAGCATGGAATATATTAAATAGTTTAGCATCCTTTTCTATTACTCCTCATTATCATGAAGGAAATGAGGTTGCAAACTTTCTATCAAATAGTGGAATCAATGATAATAATTCATTGATCATCCATTAGTAATAATATTAACTGTTGGCCCAACCTTAAGAAGATTTGGGATCAATAACCATAATCCTTCCCACATCATAACAAGAATTCTACATGATGCAACCTCCTATTGACATTAATCAAAAATCAATGGCCGAGCTAGAATGGTATCTCTCACACATTTGGACTGTTTCAAGAGGGTTATGGCCTCTCCTCTTCTTATGCCTAGAGCTCCTCATTCTTCAGCAACATGCTAGTCTATTTCACAATGGAGCCGATTATACAATTTGGAGGTGATAACAGCAGATGGCCTTCTTGGGGAGATTAAGGAATCCAAACTATAGAAAGTCTTCTTTTTCCAAGGCAGTGACATCTTGGAGGCCGTTCTAGAAGTGCTTGACAGGGATTTCATTGAAGGTGTTGTTCATCACAAAGTCAACACTCATTTATCCTCTATGTTTCTATCCACTATCTTTGTCCAACTAACAAAAGCTATGGGTCGATACTACATATGCAAAAAATATAGGATAGGTATGGAAGCAGTTGTAGACAACACCGCCCCTATAAATCTAAAATCTCTTCCATTCATGAGCTCAAAATTTTGGGGATTAACCTAGATAGGGATGGTTTGTGGCATTGAAATCACATTGATGGTGTTGGCAAAAGAAGTCTCAATGATCCAAGGATTTCTCAAAGTGTGGTGAACTCCTACAACTGATCAATGGATGTCTTGGCTCTCTATGCACCCGAAAAGAGATCCCCTCTTCAGGAACATTTCAATGTGTCAAAGGTGATCCAGGCCATAAAATTCCTTCAGTACAAGGCAGGCTTGGTGAAGAAGGATGGTGCCTATGGCTCTACTTTTATCAACATCAACAACATCTAAGCGTGATCTGTTCAAAGTTTAGCTCCTATAAATAGTACATAGTCTTTATATCTTTATCTTTTGCATGAACCAAATGCATATTGGCTTGCTCTCTAAGCCAGTTTGTCTCTATTTTGTCACTAGTTTATAGGTTCTCATAGCTATTTTGGTCAATGTAAAAATGGAATATATCTTCCATGCCTAATGTCAAGACAATACATCTATCTGTTTTCTATCATATTATTGATATAATAGGAGATATAATAAAAATTAAATATTAAAAGTTTTAAATTAATTAAAAAATTAATTTATAAATCCTTATAAAAATTAATTTATCATAAACTATTAAACATGTTAATATTACCAATAGTTTCTAAACATTAAAGTTAAAATTTATATATGGCATGAAAGAACACACTCAAAAAGAGCAAAGGGCAGTGGTATTGGAAAGAGCAGTAGCAAGCTTGAGGTGGGAGATTCAATCAACTAGTTTGACTTCCACCAAGACCCCAACAGACAAGTATTACATTTTGTTAAATTCTTAACCTACCTGAATTTAAAGCTACTGCTAAAGCCTGACATGGAAACTTGTCACAGCCACAACGAACATTGGATAAATACGATGCTGAAAACCCCCCCAACTTCTATGGATAAAGAGGCAGATTTCCAAGGAAATTTGCAGAAAACAAAAATTAAAGACTTTATGTAAAAATTTGTACACATTCGTTAAGCCAACTTTGCAAGCAAATTGAAATATTTTTTAGGGTTTCTGTTTATATTTGCCAGATTTTGAATTTCATGGATGAAAATTGGCCAACTCTACGTTTTAGTCCATGTCTAGCATGAAAGATTTTCTTTTAGATCTTTTTTTACAAGAAAAGAACTTAATGATGTCAAGAATACTTACAATGCCTTTTGGGCATAGGGCACCCACTGGTTTCCTGGTATTTCTACCAAGGGGTAAGTAACCCTTTGCTGGATCTAGTATTGACTATTTTTCAGTTGCTTAGGAGCAGAAGACATGCTTTGTTTTGGAACAATAGATTTTGTCCACTGATACTCGATTGGTTAACCTTTGGTTGCTCCTCTAGCGCCCTTTTCTCAACTCCGGTGAGGTAGTCTGATTTTACTATTGGTCACCTAATGTAGATGCCATCTCATTGTTAACATAGAATACATCCTCATCCCAAGAGACTAAGGCTTAGTCAGGTGGTCTAATATGACGAGGAAGGTTCAAGAGACATCCCTTGCACTTGAGCAGTTAGGGCTGCTTTTGTCTTTCTTCCCATATACCTTGCTAGGGGTTGCCTTTGGGGCAATGGCTAGGAGCATGGAGGACTGCACAAGGGTAGCATCACACGTTTTGGTCTTGAATCAAGTTCTGCACCGGCACAAGATCTCTTGTAGGGTTATGTGGGGAACTTGTTGTAAAGGCATGTGGGCAAGGAAAATTTAGGAGTAGACCCCTGATTTAGATATATGCTTTGTTAATTTTGATATTAGTCCAACAGCCTATATCCCTGCTTGTTTTGATAAAATGGTCTAGGAGGGAGACAACTTCTTGTCCTTTCATAGAATGGCATTTGGTTTGTTGCAAACTGACCACAGGTATTCTTCATATCTTCTAATTCTTTAGCTATTTACAAAGCAGCTTGGGAACTTTCTTGGATAGGGGCTACAATAGGAGGCATTTGCATGGGAGGTGCATAGATATCTGCATATGTTGGCATGGCAAGTCTAGGAGCCAGCTTTCCTGCCTGTATTAAGCTATTTTCTACCCTGACATTATATCATAAAGCTGCAAGCAAATCAGTGCCCCACATAGATTGTAGCATGACAACAATCTCAGTATTGAAAGATTTTAAGTAGTATTAAAAAACCATCTCAAAAAGAAGCCTCATCCCTTGGGGTATTTTGTTCCAGGTTTTGTGAAACCTGGTGTTGAAGTCTGATATAATTTCCATTGGGGGTCTCTTGATACTGGTCAACTGCTCTACCATGGAGAGGTTACCTCCTTTCTCTCTAAATCTATTGTGCAGTTGTTCCTCTAATTAATCCCAAGTTGTTTTGGAGTTGGAAGGTAGGTTTTTGTACTAATCTAAAGCCTTTCCTTTAAAGGACGCTGCTAACAAACTTAGAGCCCACATCTTCTTGAATTATATCATGGAATATGAATAAGTTGGCTATGTCTTGCATGTGGTCAATTGGGGTTGTCGCATTTTCTCCTATCTTGAATGGGAGAGCCTTTTGAGCATATATAGGGATAGGATTTCAAATAGTTGGGGTACCGGTGTGACAAGGAGACTGCCATTGTTCCATGGTAAAAAGGTCGGTTCCTAATCATGGCTATAATATATGATTGATTTGCAGGGATTGCAACTACAAGAGTTAGAACTTAAGGGGTAGTATGAGGTCAGGTTTGGCTAGGTTGTGGTCCTTTGTTGGGAGGTAACAGGTTAATGAGAGGTTGAGGTCGAGGGGCAGATAGAGATCTGGTCACAGTCCTTGTTCTCATGGGTCATTGGGCTCCCTTGACCCACCAGGGTTGCTAGAAGTTGCTGATACCTGGATTAATCATACCAAACAACCTGCACCATGCAAGTCATCAAGCATAGAAATTCTATACAGATATAAAGAGTCCACAAGACAATCTCTGGGATTACAAGGCCAACTCCTCATCTATTGTAGCTTTGAGCCTATGTTGACAAAGGAAAAATGGAAGAAGTGCAAAAAGCAAATGACTGAAACCAAAAGGAAAGGCACCAGAACAAATATTTCTTTTTACAGACCTTTGCAACAAACTAAATAATACTATACAAAAACAATGAAAGTATGATCATAAAGATGTCTTAGACAATTTATCATTAGACAACTTCAGAAATAAAATAACAGGCGTTTAAATTTCTTATTTAAGGCACATATAAAATGAAAAGCTAGACATCTCAAGACACATATATGGAGGTCCCAGTAAAGCCTAGGACCAAAGAAACAAAGAAATAAATGTGCATGCAACACACTTAGAGTTCACAAAAAAAATTCCACCCAAAACGGCCAAGGCCCAAAGCCTATGTTAGTGAAGGAGAAAATCCCTTGAATCAACATGGCACAATGAAGAGAAGGTGTGACAATCCCACTTGATCCAGTCCTCCGCAGCTAAAAACTATTAGGAGGGTTCATCATATGCCAAACAGCCTGACAATGGCTAAATCATCATTGGAATGCTCCTACATTCAAAAAATGATTAGTAGGATCTATCACCCTTGAGAATAGTTGAGTTATTTAAATTATTCATGCAATTCATTGGATTAGTGTTGTCATTGCAAGATGGACAGTCACCATTATTTCCATATGATTATTCCATGTTCCTTTTGCGTAAATCCCTGAGTGTTTGCCACCTGGAAGTTGTCAGAATGCCCCATAGCCAAAATTCATTAAGGGCATGTAGAGCTTGCCACTAATAAGATTATAAGACCTCAATGCTGAAAAGCTAAGTAATGGACACACCACCACCACCATGTTCCAAGGCCAAGAATTCACCTTTTAAGCCTCTCATTGTTGGAACTTATATGCCCACACACCATTACATTGTGTCGTGTAGGAAATTGTATACCTTTACAATTTCACACTATGTTTGGGTCCCTTAATTAATTGTACTTAATTAAGCTTCTAATTTGTCAAATTATACATTCCAAAGCCTTAATGTCAAAAGCTGTAATGTCCCCTCCAAAGTGAGACATCAGTATTCAGTAGATTAGCCTACCATTGTGACCCTCGTAGGCTAATGAAGGTGATTAGAGGATCTTCTAAGGATTGTATCACCTCCACTGTTCAGTGTGATCAGCTTTGGCTTTCGTTTGAGGCTTCCGGGACTCAGTATGCTCAACTTACTATTTATAGTGAGTCGGATATGGACAGAGTGGGACCCTTACTATTTTTAGTAAGGCATGTGACCGTATGGAGAATCATCAGATGAGTCCCCAGTTCTGATGGCGTGATGAGAAATGATGAATTTAAGGAGTTATTAATGTTATTTGGCTTAAATGACATAATTAATTAAAAGGTGATATTTTAATGTTACAACTTGAGGGTCAAAACGTCATTAAAAGGGGGCCAAATTGATGAATTAATTATTGGGCGCCAACTCCTAAGTTTTTAATGAAATATTAAATGATGCAAATAAATAACATTTTAATGTTATTAAATGCCTTTTTGGAGAAGTTTGACTTTCTCATGAAGACATATATATTTCATTTTGGAGTTATTTGCAATTCATTCGATTGAGCATTGTTGTTGATGAGATTGTGTCTGAGAAGTGAAAGCCAAGGGTTTTCAATCCTCAAGCCATTGGAGAACGTTCCTTCTTTAGTGATTGCAGCCTTTTGAAACAGTGAAATATCTGTTGAATTTGGCATACAGGAGAGCATCATTCAGGTGTTCTATTGTGCAAATTGGAAAGACAAAGGGTTTGATTGTATTGTTCAGAGATTGCAAGATTGAGAGTAGGCGATTGCAGATTTATCATTTGCCATAATAAATCAGACTCAAGAGTGGTACGGCCTTGCTTTACTAGCCATCATTTGCAGCAGGGGTCGGCCCTATTTGGGAGGGGCGATTTTGACATTGAAGGGTTCAAAAAAATCCAAGAAAATCACACAAGGGGCACCCAGGCCTAGGGAATCCAGCCACACCGTTCGGGAGCAAAAAGGCAGCCTATTGAGGAAGGATTGAACCATTTTTGTGAAGTTGCTTTTTGGCTGCAATTGGCGAACAGCAGCTGCATGTTTTCAAATAGCTTTGGATATGATTGTAATAATCCATTCTCTTTGAAATACTGAGCAATAAGATATATCTTGGAGGAGCTGTTATCATAGTAGATTGTATTTCTTTATGCTTTGCATTTCATTTCTATACATATTGCAAAAATACCAAAAAAACAGAAAAACCCCTCATAAACACAAAAAAATACAAAACAAAACAAGCATCGAAAACTAGGGCACGGAGTGTTATTACAAAAGCATCCAAGCGCAGGTTTTTCAATCATTTGTTGCAGCATTCAAGATCCTATCATCATGTTCAAGCTTATGTGTGTTCATGTCATTTGTAAAGGCTAATATGCATTGTTGATCCTAAAGCATCCAAGCATTCAAGTATCCAATAAATCAAACAAAGCAAGATCAAGTTCCTTGGAGAGATGTGTTTGACTTCAGTCCTCTAAGGGAAGCCATTAAAGGTTTGGCAAGTTGTAATAAGCAAGTGCTCATTCATCATTCCTTCCATTTATCAATTGTCATTATCATTCTATCAAGGTTTAATTACCAAACATGGGGTTTGACTAAGGCAAACTCCAATTCAAACAAACAATTTTTCGTCTATTTGTATGTGCAAATTACAGGTTGAAGAAGGACTGAAAGGATTTCAAGGAGCAATTTTGAAACATTGCATAAGTTGTCACCATTGTTGTCAAGCCATGGAAACTTAGATTCAGAATTTATTTCCAACTTTCCGGCAGTAAGACATGGGGCAAACGGAAGCTCAAATCTTGCACCAAAGGACCCAGAAAGTTGGCCCGGACACCTGTACAAAGACCACTTGCCCAAGGGCGAATGAATCCTTGTAGGCACCTTGAAACCAATTTTCTGAGCATATTTGTTGTTCTCTACACACCCCAGATCCATCAGTAAACTATTGTTTCTGACTGTCAATCTTCAGGATCTTGCATTCTTAATATTAGGGCATATAGGATCATTAAGTTAATCATTTCAAAATATTTCTAATCAATTCCAATCCCCCTTAGGATATAGATCAAGGTCTGGTTGGCTCACCTTTAAGGTTGATAGTCAAACAATTCACCTTGTTGATCTATATCCCAATGAAATTTATAAAAATGTGGAAATGGCCCTAGGTTATGGACACTAATCTTAGAGTCACCAAATTTTTAAGTTTCACATTGAAAGCGATGTAGCACAATCAGACAACACACTCCAAGCCTCCATAGGCTTCAAAACACAATAGCATGCAGAAAATAACAAAATGCCAAGGCAAACAGGAATTTTTGCTTTAGTCTTGAGCCATATCAAACAAAAAACAAAAAAGAATTTTTTCCATGGTAGTGAAAATTCACTACAATAACTATGGAAGCCCTACTAGAAGGCCAGTCTCAATCTACAAAGGAGCTGCAGGCAATGGGGCAACAAATGTAGAGGGGGGCTTGGCTGATCAGAGTCTAGACTGCCTGAGTTTCAGAGGTCCAGGGAGATATGATAGAATGGAACAACAGAAATTTGAATTCTTGGCAAAGGCAGCTAGTCACAATCTCCAGTTGGTTCTAATGAAGTTACGAGGAAACAAGGATTGTAGTCATGGGCATTGTTGTGATTGTGGCATCATGGTGGTGGTCATGGGTGTGATTGTCAAGCACCGCATGCTGGCAAAGTAGCTGTTGTTGGAAATGATAAAGTTGTGGTTTCAGCTGGATGTTTGAACTAGAGCTGCCTGACCATCTAGTCCAACATAACCCCATGGGAGATGGGATGTCACCCCCCATGTGTAGACCACTTCTTGAATCTAGTGGACCCCAATAATCTTTTTTATAATCAAGTAACTTAATATCTAGTTTTGCATGTTGGTTTGTGTCCAATAGTTGCATGTCGATGGTTCAGCCCATAGGGACACAGATTGTATGCATAACACTTTATCTTCTCCTATTTGGCAATCATCCCAAATGGTGCATCTCCTTTATCTATTAAGAAACTAAAAAGGAAACTAATAATTTTAAAACTATACAATCCAATCTTAAACTGGTTGCAGATAGCTAAATAAGCTATTGAATAGCATACCATGAAAAGTCCTCTTCTATATTTACAATGATGTCAACACAATATATAACAAAAAAAAATGTTGTAAATATAAAACTAAGTGTCCAGTAACTAAACAAGGTGTAAGTGATAGAAATATAAAGCATCACCTTTAATGCATTTCTAACTTGGACAGGATCTGGCACAAAGCGGAAAGCAATTCCTTCAACCTTGAGTGTGTAAACCTACAAAAACAGAAACATGTTGCAAAGAAACAGATTCTCAGGTATGAGCATGAGGTATTGAGTTTACTCAAACATCAAAATAAAAGCACAACAAAATTGCATCCGTGACTAGTTCTTAAGGTACCTAAAATATTTTCCAATATCAAATCTTATGCACAAATTAATCAATTTCTTGTAATAATTAAATGAAAGTGTAGTTTATTCTAGATAATATGCTTTGCACTTATAGCATATATCAAGCAAACAATCTAAAATGCATTGAAAAATGACATGAGAGGTGAGATAACTTTGACATCCTCTATGCCAAATTAACCAGTAGGACCAACTTATCATCAAAGTGTATTTATTTGTTTAGAAGACTGCTTCTATTGGTTTCCAGTTTAAAACAAATTTTCCAAGCTTTGTTTAATTGTTTTGATTTAAGATTTAATGTACTAGGTTATGACTGCAAATATCTATGTAAACATGACATAGAGTCGTTATAATGTATGATGCTTAAAAGTAAATATGTTCCAACCTCTATATCATTTGAATTACACACCTTACAGTTTCTTTCTACCTAATGTCCTTCAATAGATTCCATCTATCAATTTTTCACTGTGTTTTTCATCTGACATAGGTCCTGATTTTGAAATCACGGCTTTCTTTAAAAATCCATATCTGTCAAGAACAGTGTGTTTTGAGACTCACCAAAGCTTCGCAAAGTCTCACAGATCCATATCTGAGACAGGCTCAGCGAATCTGCAAATGAATCTCGTGAGTCTTGACTTGGACTCAGTCGAGTCTACAGGAATAAACCATAAAATCAACTCAAAATTTTCAAAACACCATTAGAAACACTTTTTATCAAGGTTACCCCAAGTTTCCGGGACGGGGACGGCAAGGGACGGCGGGACGAGTCCCCAAGTTTACGATTTTTGAGGCCAAATTTAGGGACGGCAGGGGACGGCTATATAAAAATATTGGGAAAATTTAAAAAATATAGGGAAATTTTAAATATTCAATAGATAACATGGATAAGGCATGCATAATATACATTATAGAACATTCACATATAACATTTGTGATCAAGTTGATATGGTTTATTGGGTATGCATTGATCTTAATGAATAAGTTAGAATTTATTCAATGGAAAGCTTTATTTTGAACTAAGAAAACAGATACTCTGATGATAATTTTTTTGTTTATTGATAACTGGAACAAGGGAGTGCAGCCTTCTGAGAATGATAGTGAGTTGCATTAGGCAAATAATTTGCACAGTTACCATGTTATTGTTTTGCATGATCAGATGTCCCAAGCCCCGCTATGTATCATCTTCACAATAGAGTAAGACCTGTGAGACTTATTTATGAGGCACAGTAGCATTGAGAACAAGCACTGAGTGTTGGGTTATTCACTGGAATTCATCTAGGCACCTCAGTACATAAACCAATATTGAATAATTGTATCAGTTACACTTATCCAAAGTTTCAAGACAACAAGCAGTGGCACCAATTTATTTAATGGGTGGCCATAATTAAGTTCACACTTCCTTGCTATGAAAATGTGCTTTTTGTTTTGTTTTGACCATGCTTTGATGCGGGGCACGATTGACCATCCTGGGGACGGCCAGGGGACTTCTAGGATGGGTAACTATCCCGAGGACAGCCAGGGGACTCCTAGAAGTCCTCTGGCCGTCCCCGGGACTGGTCAGCCGTCCCCCATCCGGTCAACGGTGTCCCCCCGTTTCGGGGACATTTCCTAAAAATTTTGCAAAAAGGGGGACGATCCCCTGCCGTCCCCCAATACACGGGACAGGGGATTTTTTTTTTTGGGGGGGGGTAGACGCGTCCCCGGGTATCCCTGCTTTTTATGCATTACTTATGTTTTTTAATTGCTGATTTTTGACCAAGTTTTTTCCCCGGGTTTGAATCCAAGTCATAAAAAAAAACAGCTTACCAAGTCCAAGTCTCAACACTATGGTTGAGATGCAATAATGAAGATAGAAGCTTATTAGTTTCCTTGGAATACAATCCTAACCAATCATATTAGAATAATGATACACTTGAAAGCTTTAATTTCTACTTAATTTATCACTAACACATGCAGTCTATCTTCTTGAATAGAATATTACCTCTCTGAAAATGCGATATAAAGTGAAATCTATATTTTGTTATAACATTTGCTCTGTGTAGTAGATCCATTTTTTCATTTGTGACTTTATTGCCCATACCTTCTTCACTCAATTTGTCAGCAAGCTTATAAGCTTCCATAGTCAATGCCAAGCATGTACCAGCCTCTAAATCCCAATAATCATTGTACACATGTTCTGATATTCCCAAAGGAATAACTACAAGGGCAACTTGTGCATTGGATCTTTGAGACTTGGAAGAGATTGGCTTCGGTCAGGGAAGTAAAGCTCATTTGAAATTGAGAAGTTAAATTATTGCGCTGTTTTCTCCTGATGAAACTTTTCCATAAATCATATTTGGTCTTGTTAAATTAATTATATATCAAAAACCAATTTATTCAAAAAGGTAACTGATAATTGATCACAGTCGTAAGTCATATGACTTGACTGATATAATAGAAAATGTCATATGTAGACAAAACCTTTATTCCCGTTAGGATCCCAGTTACTCCAAGCTAAATACTTTTCAATAGAATAACATTTTGAGTCACCTATGTTCCCAAAAGACTCAATAACTAATCTCTGTAAACCAAGAGGGGTCCTACAATTTTGTTTTAGCAGAGTAGGGAATCAATCAAATAAGTAGCAAAATCCAACTCATTATTAGTGAATAAACGAACCAAAGGATCAGCAACAGCCATATAGAAATGTGCTAGTTCCATTATAAATTCTTGAAGCATATCAATCTATAGAAGGCAACCATCCACTTCTGCAGAGCACCTCTGCAATGGGTTGGTGTGCTAATTGCAAATGGATTATCCAATCTTCGATGATATTCACACAAATTTAAACCATTAACCTGATGTGGCATTAAAATAAGATTCAACTTGATCAACACAATGAATATATACAGCTATACTATAAAAACATTCTAAGATGTGTTCCATGGCAATCTTGGGACGGAAATGGCAGGGAATGGTGGGATGCATCTGGGACAGTAGGTGATTGCAATTAAGAAACTAGGGAAATTTCTAAAACTATAGGAAATTTCACTTATTCATTATAAGGCATTTATCATAGACATTATAGACCCATATTATATAATTCACATTTTGTTAGATACACAAAATTAATATTAATGATATTTTCTAAACCCTAAACTATACATACAAATTTTAGATGTACAATCTGAACTTTGCAAACTAACTAATGAAGTGCAAGAGCTTTCACAAGGATCAAAGAAGCAATCACACCTGAAGCTTGAAGCAATGAGAAAGCTCTATGGGATCAAAGAGGGACTAAGAACCACAACCATGAAGACTACAAACAAATCAACATAAAAATAAGTTTATCTGGAAATAAGAATTAGGTGGTCCTTTTAGTCATTCAATAGAAACAAAGGAATCTGGACAGTTCATAAGGCTCAATCTATCATAAGTCAGCTGCACAAAATATTTTTATGAACAAGTATATTTTCCTCTTTTCTGATTTTGATGTTAAAAACCATTTAATGAAATTATTAAAATAAAAAATTGATTCTGAATGAAATAAGCAGCCCAGATGAAATCTTCTCCAGGTTTGACAAGACTTGGAAATCACAACTAATAAACAGAATTTAATGCAGCTAAAAAGTCAAATTGATTACCGAGTATGCATACAATGTGATTTTCTTCATTATCTGACCAGCTCAACATAAAAGATTTTAAGTTCTAACCAATGCAAGAGATACAGAAGTCATACTTGTAAGAAGTAAAGCAATCAACCAATTTTATGCAGCAAAAATTCTTGGTCAGCACAGCAAACCATTCAAAATCTAAAACCACCATCCACTTGATCACTGCAAAAGAAATTCAGTCAACAAAGAGATCAAATCAGTCTTGATCAATATTCTGCCCTTTTTCTCCTTTCCTTTTCTTTCATTTTATTTTGACTTTTTTTTGCTTCCTGGGCTGTCCCCTGCCTATTTCTGCCCATTTCCAGAATGTCTCCTGATTTTTTCTGATCAGGGACAACCCCAGGTAAGTTTCCTAGCCATCCCCACATCACCAGGAAAGGGAACAGCTGGAAATCCCTAGGGGTTGCATCCCCACGTAACATTGATTCTAACTTCTAAGTTATGCAAACCAAGATATTTGAACTTCAGCTCACCCTGTTAGTCTTTATTCTTTGTTGAGGGGGGATAATATAACAGTTTAAATCTTTAGAAAGAGGATCAGTTTACCATACTCCCTTCCATTTTTGTATTTTTGAACATAATGGCAACCCACAATCTGTTGATGTTATTCTAGCTGAGACAAGGTCCTAAATCTTGTTTCCATCTGTCGGACTTCCTGTTTAGTACTCCTCTCGAGGAAATTACAACAAAAGTCATTGGGGTTACTGCTTCTAGGTCATTAACTGATTGCAATGGAGTACATTCAATTTTTGCTTTATATGTTGCACACAAGGCCCAAAAGACAAAGAAAACACTCATACCAACCTGGTTGGTCAAGGCAACAACTTCAATTTCTTGACAATAATCTTGGTGGTTGGCTGGGATTGTTCACAGGCCCCTTGGAAAATAGTGAACATTGTGTCGTTTATGAATTTTATATTCTTTTGTGGAGACGTACCCAAATCCAACACAACCCAAAGAAGAAATTTTGTCATTCCAACATACCCACACCGGTAACTTATTAGCTAAAAGCAAGATACCAAACAAAAGTGCACTTTTTTGTAACTCTTTTAAAACACTAATAAAAAGCTAAGTTGTTGAATCAGTCAAAATTGGGTACAAGTATGTGTACATGGGTATAGTATGCCAATATGGCAAATTTTTGGGGAGCTAGGTATGTCCTACAAAAATCATATAACAATCATAAATATATACATATTTGCCGCTTAAAAATAGGAGTTATGTTTAGAATGCTACATATCATGCATATGCTAAACAAAACTACCATAAATACTAAAAATACAATATAGTATATACTAATTCAACATCAATTTGTCAAACTCAATTGTCATAATAGATATTCATTGTTCAATATTAAAATAATACAATCAATATGTTGGCACCCTCATCAACAAAGGATCTCATCACTATAAAATTCAAAAACATTATTAATGAGTTCCTTTACCTTATTACACCTCTTACTAAAAACTTTTTATATCCTCCACAAGTCTTTCAAGTCTCACACTAGAATTATTTGTTTAGGATAGGACAAAATACTAAATAGATGTAAAATAAACTTTAAATAACAAATTTTATCACATTTACTAAACACATACAATGTCCTTATTTCTTCCCACCTATCTTTCAAAATTCACACCTCACTTTAACCACATCTAGTTTAGAAAATATTTATGTTCCAAAGTATCAAAGTTTCCTTCATGCATGTGAGAGTCTAATACTTTACTATTTGCACCAAGAAAAGAAAATTGTTGAGATGCTAATTCCACTTATCCCTTTCAAACGCCATCACAACAAAAATCAATTAACACTTTTATTTTAAAAAAATGTTTTTTGTTCAGATACATTGCCAAACCACGTTTCTTATTCATGCCAAATTTGATTTGTTAAAAACTGTAACATGTGTGAATTACCAAAAGGAAGACAAACCTAGCAAGTGTTCTAGAATATGCCCATTGCAGTGCTCCCAAAAAAAATAGTCCAGCACAATGGAAAATCATTATACGTGCAATCACAGAAGCAACAAGCTTGAATTTGTGAATGGGAGACAAGAGCTCACATACAATTTTTATTTGTGTTTGTGTTACTTATGAACATTAGTCTAGGATTGAGGGAAAGTTTTTGAAGGTCAAAAGTCAAAGGAAATCAATTCAAGCACATTGATAATGACATGACCTAGAATCATTTTGGAATCGCCCCAACAAACCTAGAATCACTGATGTATGCCTAGACATGATTTTGATTGAACAATTTTGTACCTTGCCCGAAATCATAGGCAAATCAATTCTAATTCAGAAATATTTCATACTTGAAACCATTGAGGTTTCAAGTCAATTTGGTAACTTAAATAAAAAGCACAAACAGATACATTAAAATCCCTGCGTGACAAAGGAGTGATATTAACATAAACTTGATAAAGGGCAAGGACCTTGTTTTCAATATGAAAAAGAAAAATAGCAAAGACTTTTATAACAACCCTACCTAATATCTTAAAAAAAAATCAATAGCTTTTCAATTCTAAAGACTCAATCAGATCACTAGTCCTTTGAACATTCAACCAATTCATCAGGATCCACCTCCTTCAAGCAAAAGTATTTATTTCATCGATTATGTTAGTAAGAGTTCTCATCTACCCACTTCACCAACAAGGCAAGTAGCAGAAGTACCTTCTCCTGCAAATACATATTGCTTTTTACATGCAGCAAGTGAACACAAGGGAGAAAGTTGTCCTAAGATGCACAGATTCACATAGATATTGATAGATTCAACTAAAAAATCAAAGCTTTTTTGGTGGTCCTAAATGTCTTTTAAATGAATTCAATTGCGGCTCTATTAATGGTATATACCCAATATGAACCTACTAAGGTAAGAAATATTTTTTATAACCATGCATTGAATGATGTTGTGTGTTCATACAACCAAGAATTGCAATCAAAACAAGAGTATCCATAAGAAAAAAACATTTTTATTTTTTCCTTCTTTGCTCAAGTTATTTGAAGCTAAGGAAGGGCTGCTAATAGAAGAAGAATCTATATGCCACATTTTCTCTATAAAAGATAAGTCAAGTCAGGATTAAAAGAGCAAAGTGGCATCCAAATATCCAGCAAAAAGTGATTAGTTGTACTAGAGAGGATGATGATAAGTCCAATTACTTATTTTCTTCATTTGAAGGGTACTTCAAGAAATCTGTGTCATATGTAATTGGCAAAGAAGACAAATATAGTTTTCTCTAGGGAGGATTCAACTTCAAATTCAACATTTTTATGAGCACTAATGATAAGGATTTTTGGAATATATCGAATGAAGAAATAAAACATCTCACATCAAAAGTTGATGTTTTTCTTCAAAATCTAACTCTATTGCCAAAAGACCCAAATGTTTTTTTTATCTAAGGAGGTTGTTGATTAAAGTTTGACAAATTTTGAGAGTGGTTTTGATAGGAAGATCCAATTTCAAGAGGAAGTTATTGTTCAATATGTCAATGGCAAATCATAGCTAGATGAAGAACAATTTCTCAAATATAACTCAGCTTTGGAGGCACCGGTCAAATCAGAAGTTCATATGAAGGATTCTATATCACATCTCAATAGCTTTCTACACATCCTTGAGAGCGAGCTTTTAGTGGAGGACATGGTGAACTCTCTTTTGAGTTTTGACTCATCCTCATTCGCAATAGATCCCACACATGTCAATGAAAAAGTGGATCTTTTTCTTCAAGATGTCAAAGAAGAGGAAGAATGGTTGACCAAAGAAAAAGAAAAGTCATCAGAGAATCATATTCATACTCCTGCCCAGGCGATAAGCGACAACAATGACGTGATTGATAATATAGAACTTAATTGTTTTCACTCAAGAAATATTCATTGAAGTTGACTGCACTGATGAAACAAAAGAAACTCAATTTATCAAAGGACCAATCCTGTAGAATGATGGATGGCTAAGTAAGCTACCAGAAGATGATACTTTTCAACATGTGTACTTTGATAATAATTTGATGCTTGAAGATTCAAACCTTGATAGCCTTTCAGATTCAACTCTACAAGTTGATCAGTCAAAAGCTCAATTGATGAAGATGGTCAAGAAGTATTTCCACCACAAGGTACCCTACTGATATCAATTGTGGATTCAGTAAGTCAAGAGTTGGTGAGCGAGATTTTCTTTCAACAACTTCAACCTTTCCCAAAGGTTGATAATTGATTGAGTTCAAGATTGCAAATGTTAGAGAGATGGGTGGAGAGGATCATTTCAAACATGTGATTATTATTCCTACAATAGTACTATGGCCACAAAACCTTTGCTAGATACCTTTAGAAGGAAATTGAGTATCTTCACTTGCTATAGAGGTTTCTAATCATGAAAGACAATCATCCATAACCAATGCATATCAATCAATTTGTCTTGAATTTATCTCTATAATCATGTCTACCCACTGGAACAATGGTTCTTTGATAAAGGCTTGCAACAATTCTCAAGTTATGTGCTATCATGACTAGATTCCTAGTTTAGAAGGAAAGATTGTTACTTTTCCCAACCAATAAGTGGTTTTGTGTAACTCATTTCATTTCCCTAGGTTCCCACTCGTAAAAGAGTGTCTTTGTTTTCTAAGTTATGTTGTATTGTGTTTCCCAATTTGTAATGCTTTATTATGTTGTATTGTATTTCCCCTTTCAATAATGTAAACCTCATATTTTGTAAAGTGATTTAAGAATGTTTGTATTTAGGTGATTTAGGAATAGTTTGTATCCATTGCCCAATGGATAAAACACTAAGTCTACTATAAAACCCAAGATTTTGTAGTTCTCCTATGCCGCAAGTATATGCCATGGTCCCTAAACAAAGCCAATTGTTCTACCATATGAAACTTTGATATTGTGTCAAGTTATAAAAAAAATTGAAGCCTGTCATTTTCTCACAAAGTCATGATCAAGTCTTGTACAATCTACCTCTATTGTCATCTTGTCGTCTTTTTGTCATGTTCTAATGTTTATAGGATTATGGAAAGAGACTCTTGAAGACAATCATCTTGATGTAAGAAAGGAGGCTTTCAAATCTAAAAACTGGCTAAAGTCATTAAGGTAAGTACATCCACCAGATAGGCTCACACTTGGGGATTAAAGACGCATTTCACAAATGGGACATTCGATAGATTTCAAAATGTCATTCACACACATGCCTAGAATTAAAAGGCACAACATACAAAAATATCCACTGCTCGCTTGGTTTGAATCTTCTTTATCCACTATTTCAAAGAACCACAATAAAAGGAAAGGATTTTTCAATATTATGTCCACCTAGAAGATCAAATGCTTGTTGATGTAAATGAGGCAAAATTTTGAAAATATAAAAACCAATGTATTGGTGTGTGCCTAGACAATGGCAGAAAATTTCAGAAAATCTCAATAAATTTGAAGCCAATGATCAATCATGCACCTAAGCATAGGTGCATGCCAATACAAAGCAAGATCTTTTTGTTCAAAAGTGTATTCTCCAAATTCCAAAATGCATCCAAGGGAACATTCAAGAGTGCCAATGAGGATTTTGATGTGCCACGATGAAATAAGCATGCAACAATTCAATATTGTGTCATATGAAATTATGTGCATTTTTCAAATTACAGATCAATGATTCAACAGCATGGACACATCAATGTTAAAGACCACAAGTGCATGTGGGATTCCTAGTGCACGCCAATGGAAGGCATGTTGTTTAGTTAAAAACTACTTATCCAATGCTTAGACACGCATCAAGCAAGAAGGTGTGGGCTGAACAACCACTGCAATTTAAAAATTTCCCCTTCAATGGTCAAAAACGCATGCAACAAAAAGCATGCCCCTAAACAAGAGGTAAATTCTTTAGGCGTGTGGGGAGGATAGGTAACAAGAAGAATTAATTGAATGTCACATTTGAACTTCATAGACGCGTGTGTAAACCGTTAAAGTGCGAGTTTTGGCAAAGGAGTTTATTTTTTTATGATTTTAAATTTTAGTTTGTTGGGGTATGCCACAAGGGAATGGTGCATCTTTGTAAAACATCAATTGCCAATTTTTTAAACTAAAGGCACATTTTTTTTATAAAAAAGTTAATGCCAAGGTGTACATCTAGACAATGGTGTGTGCAAATACAAAGGTAGATTTTTGAAAGTTTCAAGTCCAATGTATGGGCACACGCCTAGACAATGGTGCACACCAATACAAGGAAACTTGGCAACAACAAGCATGGAGAATGATGAATGTATGAATGAATCATGGAGAGAGGACATATGTCATGACTAGTGATAATATCATTTTGAACAACATCGATTATCAAGCATGTCAAATAGCATGAAGGCACATTGACTAGTTTTGAGGCATGTTTAAATAAAGTATCAACACATCTGACAAAGGAAGCGTGCACCACAAGTCAAAGTCTTTGAAATTTCAAAATCCAATGTACAAGTGCACAAATACAAAGTAGTCACATGTCAAGGAACAAAGTTGTGCCTATAAAAAGCAGTCAGTTTACAGATGCGTGAGGAAATGTAAAAGTGTGCCTGTCAAAGGGACTCAAAACATCAAGATATATTTTCAATATTTTTCAAAGGGTTAGCCCTAGTCAGAGTAAGGGCTACAAAATCATTAAAGTCATCTAGAGCCACCTATCTAAAAGTCAATTTTAAGCTCATACTAAAAATAGCTCATGTTATTTTTAGCAATCACCATTTGCAAAAAGGAGCATATTCTAGGATTTGTTATTTTTAATTGGAGCAATTTATTACCCATGCTATTTTTAGCATTCATTATTTATAGCCTAGAGTATATTGTAATGTCCCTTTTCAAGGTGAACAAGGAAAAATTAAGCAAGCTGCAAAAATAATATTTTATTATTTTTGAATTTTGGGGCCTTGGAAAAATAGAAAAATATTCTTTTTGGCCTAAATATTTTTTATTTGGCATGGAGATGATGGAAAAAGGGTTAAATTGATTTATCATAATGGCAAAATATTTTATATAGGTTTGGGCAGCCCCTTTTTGGAGGAATAAGGTGAAAAAATAATTAAAAATAAAATAAAAATTAAAAGACAAGTCGGTGCCCAAAAGAAGGAATAAAAAATAATTTTAAATTGCAAAATTGGTGCCCAAGTTGGGTCGGCCAGATTGGGAGGCATAAGGAGGATTGACATAAATACAAGGTCATTTGGAGGCATTTAGACATCAACGAATTATCTCTACTTTTCTGATCTGCCTTTTGGTGAATATTCTAAGGACAAAAACCCTTAAGAATATAGGAGTTGGACGAAAACCTAGCTCTTCAATGGAGGACTTCATGAAGGAGGTTTACATGCACTTCAATGGAAATTTTTTATAGTTTCATAATCAGATTTTGCATCAGCATAGGCAACTAGTTTGGAGGGGCGAATTAGGCAAGTTGGAAGGTATTCTTCAGATTTTCAATTGTTGCAAACCCTATCAGCAGACCAGCAGGCCAGCACCCCCCCTTTGGTAGGGTTTTGGAGTTATTTTTCATCAAATAACTGCATTTTGTTGCATTGTTATGAGCTGGAGCAATTTCGCCCATCAAAGGTTAGAGTGGGAAGTCAATTTCATTGCATAGATTGGGGTTTCTTCATATCAGCGAACTCTTTCATGTTGTTGGGCATGTTTGAAGCCCATTTCATTGTGTAATTGCATCATTGGTTAAGTCTGAGTTGTAGCAACAAACTAGATGTTTAAATAGCAGAATTTTGGCTCATATTGGTGAATGTTTGATAGTCTATGATGTGGTTTCATATTGCTTATGATCTGCTATAAGTTTGGCTATTATTTGGATGAATGAATACTGGTGTTCATGCATGAATATACTCAGAAAATTATATCAGAAAACTAGGGTTTGGGAAGAAATTAGAAATTAAAAATCAAAAAATTTGAGCATCATTTTGTGTGGCAAGAATCAGAAAAAAATTGCACATTAATTGGTTGGGATATTTCAGTGGTATCAGAGCCTTGACCTTGCCAGCCTGTTGGGTATGTGATTTAGAAAATTTGGCATCATGGCAACTCATGTTATTGATGATATAATGGTTGCCTATGGTGAATACAATACACTTCTACAAGAGGTTAGAAATGATCTCTCCTTCAATTGCTATATGGAGTATTGGAAGGATAAGAAGAAAAGCAAGCAAGAGAGGAAACCAAAGAAGCATGATCAACCATGGGAAAACTTTTCGCAGGTACTGCAAACTTTTCAACAGCAGACAGTGGCTGCACTTAGAAAATTGAGGGATGAGTTAAAAAAATCAGAAGTTATCAATGAAGAAAGTTTAGTGAAGAAAGAAGTACTTGTATATGAGTTACAACCTGCAGGTAATTATGAGGAGGACAAAAATCAGTCAATATGCAGCCTAAAGAAGACATGTTCAAAAGTTCTTTTCAGCCGTATTTGGACAAGGAAAAAGGAGATTCACCTATTGAAGCTACAAATGAAGAGCACATGAAGATTGAAGAATATACCACCATGGAGGTTGTGAAACCAGCCATGTTAGATCAGCTACATTGAGGTGTCTTTGAGATGAATGTTGTTCATACATATGATGGCAATTCGGAAATTTCAGTATGTGGTGAACAAAGGGGTTTGGATAAGACTGACTTGACATTGCAGGATATGGAGGATCACTTGGTGGTTAAGGAGATCATAGTTGTACATACACTTTCTAGATCAGCCCTTGAGGAAAAGCATGATGTAGAAGATTATATTCACTACTTTGATGGTGACCCTTTGATGGAGCATGATGATGACCTAGTTTCCACACATGGATGTAATGAAGAGGCCATGAAGGAAGTTAATTTGGAGGTGCACATAAATGAAGACCAAACAGAAACTTTGCATGGAGTTGATGGGTCTCATAAGTCACATCACTTGGAAGGACAATTGAAGGTAAACGAAGGTAAGATTGTGGCAGCCCTAGCTCATTTTGATCATGTTCATAAGATGATGGCAGGTTTGTGTTGGAAGGCTCTAGGGAATCATGTAGATTTTGAGGGAGGTATATCTCTTGATGACTTGCACAAACTCAAGGAGGCTTTGGTGGTAGTGAAGTCAAACTACCTACACTTACTTGCAAATAGAGATCATCTCCTCACACTTAGTGAGATATACTTGGATGCTTTGAAAAGAAAAGAAGATGAGGTGGACAAGCTTACCCTTGAGCTCAAGGATACAGTGGATTCCTTGAGGAGCACTCAAAGGGCTCTTCAAGAATCAGAAGATCATGAGGATAAGCTTTGTTGGAAAATGACAAAGGATGGAGACATGGAAGAAGAACATAGAGGATCCCATGATGAAGTCATTTGTACACATGAAGATTTAGCTTGCAGCCATGGGACAAAAATTACGGCACATGACACACTTGATTTTCCATTGAAGACATCTCTTGGACCAGCACTTGACGATGGGCAATTAGCAAAGGATGAAGACTTGTTTGAGTCCCTTGAAGGCACTACAAAGAGGTATAACATAAGTTCTGATTTTCTGTTTTATGACAACAGTCATATTTTTGTGCATAACCATGAGATTGCAACTATGTCACATGAGGGGAATGGAGTTGAGGGATCCCCCAATATTGGCACTCAAGATGTGAGTGTCAAAAATGAGGAATGTATGGTGGGTCCAAGCCACAAAAGTTCTGATTTTGCATATCATACTAGGGAAGATGTGAAGAAGACACAAGGGTGGTTGCAAAGAGCTAGGAGAGCAAAGTTGTTGGCTGCCCAAACTAAACAGCACTTGCAAGAGATCAAGGAACATTGTAACCATCTAGATCATGCAAGGCAACAAAGGGAATCATATCTTACATCATTATTTCTTCCAAGGGAAGAATGTGTTGTGTTGAGTATGCAAGGGATGAGCCTCTTGAGGTCAGCAAGGAAGGAGAACATTTAGATTTGGGTGAACATGAAAAGAGGTATGATTCAGAAAAAATTTGCTTATACACATAGTTTACATCATGAGGATCATGAGTTACCTCTTTTAGAGAGCCCATTAAAGGCTCAAATCATAGATGTGGATGGGATAGTTGAGCATACACCTTTTGGACCAGTCAACGATGTGATGTATACATGTATAGGTAAAGACATTGGTGGTTCAGATTTGGTTGAAACTTTGGTCACTCATGAAGAACTTGAGTTCACTTGTGATTAGATACAATCCCATCATATTAATGTCTCTTTGGTGAAGCATGAGGCTGCCCTACTTTCGGGACTTATGGCACACATCATGGATGCAAATGCGAATGAAAATATTATGGAAAATAAGAAGTATACTTCTACTATTGGCACTCATTTGGGAGACAAACATGAGGTCTTATTTGTGTGTCCAAGACACAAGAGGACCAAGTTAGTACGGCATGTCATGAGAGAGGCAAAGAAGATTCAAAGTATGTGGCATATGAGGAATGAGCCTTGTATGGTTGCCAAGCAAGTGGAGCAATCAGGTTTGAGGTATGATTCAGAATTCCTTGTTTGTACACGTAGCTTGCTTTATGAGGATTTGGTATCACCTCTTTTGGAGAGCCATTTGAAGGCTCACATCATAGATTTGGATGGCATTATGGAACATACACTTAGTGGATCAGCCACTAGTGCCAAATGTTCATATGGAGAGGGAGCCACAAGTGATTCAGTTTGTGGTGATTCATTGGTCTTTCTTGAAGATGAAGAGTTGGCTAATAACAAAGTGCAACCTTATCATCACATTGATTCTTTGGTAGTGTTGGAGGCTGCCCTATTTCAGAGATTTGTGATGCATGTCGTGGAGACCCTTGCCTTCATTGGGCATACTTGGGAGATGAAGCTGCACTTTGGCACAAGGTATGGAGGTATTGCTATAATGTTTGGTTTTGAGTTACTAATGCTTGTGTTCCAGCTGGACTATGTCATAGGGATTGGAAGAAAGCATGAGTATCTTGGCCTTCCTGTCCTAGTTCATGAGGATCCACTCCATATTTTGCTAGGAGACGGCTGTTCTGCCTTATTGCACATGGATATCCTACAGGCCACTTGGAGGACAGCAGCTGTTTGCGTATTTTGGAGAGGTTTGGATCATCACTCCATCATTGGGGAATGGCGTATGAATGATACTCATCATCACATGACATTGGCGATGATAGTTGCATTCACTTGCGTCCGATTTTCAGTTGGGAGGTTGTTGTTCTGATTTATATCAGCAACATAGGAGGGGCTGATATGTTCTTCTATGCACCTACAACGGGCATCTTGCACATTCATGAGGGAATTTGTAAGAACTCTTCTTGCCCTAGATTTTGTGTCTCGTTTTTTTGTTTTATGTTTTGCAATTTCTTTGTGTTCTCACTGGTGTTTTTTTTGCTTTTTTTGAATTCTTTTGCAAATAAAGACACAAAGATGATAATTTTGTCTTCATTAAAGTCTGATTTTATTAGCACTCAGATATTTATAACAGTCCATTACATGCTCAGTCCACGCTCAAAAGTTGATGACCCTTTATTACAAAGTCTCTAATAGATAGCATAGTGTTAACAACAAGTTCTGGGTGACAAAGTAAAGCTTGAACAGTGATTTTCTAAGTGTTGTTTATGGCTGATATCTCAAACTGGGCACTCAGAATTACATGTACAGTCATAGAAGATAGGAGTAAAACTTCAGGAAATAAGTGAGCCTCTTTCTGAGCCCTACAACTACAGATATAGCAATTTGAAATACAAACAGCAGTACTAAATTTATCTCAGACTTATAGATGCATAATGAAATATTGATAAATACCTGTTTGCTGCCTTCTAACGTGGTTCTGAGACATTAGCAATGGTCTGAGATATTGCAGCAGACATAAGAACTCCTGTAGCAGCCCATAATCAAACCCAGCTTCATAAATAGACTCAGAAATTATTGTCTTTAAAGAACAAATCAGTATTAAACCCTTGCTTTAATATTCACCACATCACTGTAGCGCGGGTACTGTATCGCGGCACTGTAGCACAGGTACTGTAGCGCTACTATTAACGTCACTGTAGCAGCAAACATAAATTTTGATTTGCAAATGATTAAATCTTAATTTTCCGCAATCTTCAAATCTGCAAACATATAACCTTGAAACCCTTGAATAATCTTTGTATTTCTTCACCAATATGCTCAAATAGAACACCTGTATAATGCCCTCCTATATGCCTAATTCAGTAGATATTTCACTACTTCAAAAGGCTGCAACAATGGAGAGTTAACGTTCTCCAATGGCACACTGATTCAGAAACCCTTGGCTTCCTCTCTCAGACAAAAACTCATCAACACCAATGCTCAATCCCATAATGAATATTTTCCCCAAGGTTGAATTACATAACTCTCAAGGAGAGGTCGATTCTCTCCAAAAAGCATTTAAATTATATAATAAATGTTATTTAGTTCATTTCATTAAATTTTACCTCTCAAAACCTTGGGATAGGCGTCCAATATTTAATTGCATAATTGGCGCCCTTTTAATGATGAATTGACCCCTTTTAAGTTATAATATTAAATTATAACTTTATAATAACCCCCTTTAATTTAAAATATTAATTGGGCCATTAAAACTTTAATATCTCCTTCGATATTGCATATTTCGACAAACCGTCTTAAACTGGGGTCAACTTCGTGAATCTCCATACGACCAAGTGCCTTACTATAAATAGTAAGGGTCCCTCTCTATCCCTTCCTGACTTACTATAAATAGTAAGTTGAGCATACGAAATCCTGGAGACTTCAAACGAAAGCCAAAGCTGCTAGTTTCTGAACACTGGAGACGATACAACCCCCGGAAGACCCCCTAACCAACCTCATTAGCCTACGAGGGTCAGAATTATAGGCTAAACCATCTGCAAACCAGAGCATGCTAAAAAGGGGACATTACAGAATTCTTTGAAGTTGGAGAGTTAGTTGGTGTTGATGATTCCTTGTGGTACATCTATCTCAATTTTGATACATATGGTAGTGTCATGATATGGGATCCAGGAGGTGGTATGTTTGTCATTGCTTGAGGACAAACAATTTCAGGAAGGGAGGATTGTAATGTGCCTTCTTAAGGCGAACAAGGATTGTATTATTTTTTAATTTTGGGGCCTTGGAAAAATAGAAAAATATTCTTTTTGGCCTAAATGATTTTTATTTGGTGTGGAGATGAAGGAAAAAGGGTTTAATTGATTGATCATGGAGGAAAAATATTTTATATATTTTTATATGGGCTTGGGCGGCCCCTTTTTGGAGGAATAAGGTGAAAAATAAATAAATAAATAAAAGACAAGTTGGCACCCAAAAGAAGGAATAAAAAATAAATTAAAATAATTTTAAATTGCAAAATTGGCACCCAAGTTTGGTCGGCCAAATTGGGAGGCATATGGAGGATTGATATAAATACAAGGTCATTTGGAGGCATTTAGACACCAAAGAATTATCTCTACTTTTTTTATCTGCCCTTTGGCGAATATTCTAAGGACGAAAACCCTTAAGAATATAGGAGTTGGACGAAAACCTAGCTCTTCAAGGGAGAACTTCATGACGGAGGTTCACATGCACTTCAATGGAGATTTTTGATAGTTTCATGCTCAGATTTTGCATCAGCATAGGCGACTAGTTTGGAGGGGCAAATTAGGCAAATTGGAAGGTATTCTTCAAATTTTCAAGGGTTGCAAACCCTATCAGCAGACCAGCAAGCCAACACCCCCCTTTGGTAGGGTTTTGGAGTTGTTTTTCATCAAATAACTGCATTTTGTTGCATTGTTGTGAGCTGGAGCAATTTCGCCCAGCTAGGGTTAGAGTAAGAGGTCACTTTCATTGCATAGATTGGGATTTCTTCATATCAACGAACTCTTTCATGTTGTTGGGCATGTTTGAAGCCCATTTCATTGTGTAATTGCATCATTGGTTAAGTCTGAGTTGTAGTAGTAAACTGGATGTTTAAATCATAGATGAAAAACTCACCAAAAACTTGGCAAGTAGTTGAAAACTCGCAAGTTTTTTTTTGAAAACAAGTTTTTCAGGTATTTACTCGCCAAAAAAACTTGTCGGGTTTTTGTGAAAAACACGCCGAGTTTTTGGTGATTTTTTCAGAAAAAACTTGGAGAGTTTAAAAAAAAAACTCGGCCACTTTGCAAAAAGACCTCCGCAGCCAGAATAAAGGCAATTTCGATTCAGTTTTTGCCTCCACCAGTTGCTCTTCCTCAACAAAAACACTCTCCCATGAAGGTTTGTGTGGCTTTGGAGGTCTTAATTTGGGCTTGGTGGTGGGGGCTCCACCCCCTCAACCCCGCCCTGTATCGCGACAAGGAGCGCGCCCAAGGCACTGCCTCGGGACCTCGTGAGGGGTGCTGCCCCTCGACCCTGATGGGGGTGTTGCCCCTAGACCCCCACGAGGGACACTACCCCTCGACCCCATTGGGGGCATTGCCCTCAAACTCCCATTGAATTCATTTGATTTTCTAGGTACTCTCCAGGTCCAAGTTTTCAAGTTTTCCTACAAGTCTTCATCTATAATATCGTCTAGTTCTACCTCTCCCCTAGTTTTCACTAGACATGGGAAGAGGAAGATGTAAATTTGTAAATATATTGATATAGTATTTACTTTCAGTTTTACAAAAACAATTTGCTATTTTCATCTTGTTTTAGACTATCAGTAGCAGTGCATTCCACATGAGGATGCCATTTTGTACCCAATTTGCTTTCAAATCAATCAAATACAACTAGACTTAACTTGTTTCTTCTATGCACTCATTTCTTGACTCATTCGATGCATCTTATCTTTGAATTTTGCAAAAAAAATGTGTTTTAAATGAAGCTTAAGCAAATTTTTAAGTTGCCGAGTTTTTTCCGAGCCGAGTTTTTCGGGCTTGCCGAGTACTTGCAATTGGCAAGTTTTTCAACTATGGTTTAAATATCAGAATTTTGGCTCATATTGGTGAATGGTAGATAGTCTATGATGTGGTTTCATATTGTTTATGATCTGCTATAAGTTTGACTATTATTTGAATGAATGAATACTGTTGTTTATGCATAAATATACTCAGAAAATTATATCAGAAAACTAGGGTTTGGGCAGAAATTAAAAATCGGAAAATTTTGGCTCATATTGGTGAATGTTTGATAATCTATACTGTGGTTTCATATTGTTTATGATCTGATATAAGTTTGGCTATTATTTGAATGAATGAATACTGCTGTTTATGCATGACTATACTCAGAATATTATATCAGAAAACTAGGGTTTGGGCAGAAATTAAAAATCGGAAAACTAGGGCATCATTTTGTGTGGCAAGAATCAGAAAAAAATTGCACATACATTGGCTGAGATATTTCATCAATTATTTTTAATCTCTTGTCATGTGAGAAACTAAGTCATAGTTTGTAATAAATTCAATCTATAGCTTAACTAGAGGTTGCATGGTTTTTGTTTTAGTATTATGAGATGAGATTTTATAATAAAAATTCCATTTTGTGCAATTAGTTATTCTTGTTGTATAAGGAGTAGTTAGCATTTTATTTATTTCCACACAATAGCTTTCTAAACAATATAAATGTCCTTTTGCACTTTAATGGAAAAATGGTAATTCCCACACCTACATATTGTTGGAGTTGCTATTCATCAATTTTCAATGTTATTGTTATCCCAAATTTATTATTCACTCAATGACATTTATTATTCCTGTTAGTGTTTGGTAGCTTCAGGAGATATTTTCTCCTTAATTATTATTTTATATTTTTCTTCTAAGGGAGCCAACCTAGATGAAAAGTCACCTAGATTGGTATATATGTAAGGTGGTGATCATTCATTTCTATCATCAATTCAATCACTTCATTCTCACCTCCAGCAGAAGTTCGCCATTCCATTTGCAGCAGATCAGACTTCAAGGGGAAGCATATTTATTTGTACTTAGCATCAAGGAGTGATGCTATTATTCATTTGTATTAATTCAGCCTTGAGTAAGGCCAGACTTGTAAGCAGATTTCTGCTCTTATTCATTCAATATATTGGAGATATATTTTGCTGGGTTTTTCTCCCTCAAGTTGGAGGGTTTTCCCAGGGTAAACTGCTGTGTTTATTGTTCACGTGTTGTTGCATTTCTGCTTTACATTTCTGATCATAAAACTAACAATTCCTATCTTACTTATAAATGTTTATTGAGATGTCTCATTATATGTGCCTAGGGTTAAATTGTTTCAGCAAATTTGCTAGCCTTGTATTGTAAGTGAACTCAAAGGAGTAGCTCGTGGCTTCGTACCAAGTCTTACATTTAATTTAACCATAGCATTGATGTTTATGTGTTATCCTACTCAACTCTATGTGTAGTTTATCTTGCTCAGTCTCTATTTTTAACTAAATAGCATAAGCATGTAGTTATAGGATTTGTTTTAAGTCAAAAAGCATAAAACCCTTTGCCCAATGTTGAAAGAGTGTTTAAGCCTTTTACCCTTCAGAGAAAACAAAAATATACGCATTTGCGTTTCATTTAGCATGAATATAAACTACCTCAAAATTCATTGTAAAGCTTATAAATTGCAAGTGCATATTGTCCAGTTTTAGGTTGTTTTTGTTTTACAGTAAGTTTCCCCTTCTAATTCAAAGAACGAATTTACTGCACATCTATTCCATTTTTGGTTGCACTAAAAGGTGTGAATTAAAAATGCCAACACTATGTAGAGGTATGTTTCAATACATTGCAGACAATTGTCATTGTCTCATTTTTTGCACTGTCAGCTAGAGAAGGGCTTAAGTATCTAAACTTGTTATATTCTCATTAGCATAGTTACCAGGATCAAAAAATTCAATTCATTCAGCAGGTCAAAAATATTGAAAATCTGAAATTTTCAAAACAAAAAATCTGTAAAATTCAGTAGGAATTGCAAATTCCAGACCAAATTGGAGAAATCTGGAGAATCCAAAAAATATGGATCTGGTCAGATTTGGTAACCATGCTCATTAGTATTCCAAGCTTTCAAAGTTACAGTGAAAAAGTGCTGAAAAAGCTATGTTCTGCCGAGACCTGTGCTACCCATTTCCCTCATCTCTTTGTTCCCTGGTTAACATGCTATTTTCCTCTTCAAATAGTGTGCTTGAGATTTTAAGGTACATCTTGCATCCCATTTTCATGTTACCACATTTCCCCATTCACCTTCCGCACCCCCATGCACCCCCAAAAATAGGAAATTGAGTGGAACAGAGCTCAAAAGACAAATAACAATTTCAAAGTTTAAGAAAAAGGGAGTTTTAACACAAACAATATATATATGCCCAATAACTTTCATATAATAAACACACAACTTATATGAACACAGACTCTTCCCTTATAAATCCTCCATATACCAATTCCGGGCAAAGTGCAATGCAACTGGGCCATCTTTGCAACAAGTAAATATTGAAATTATGAACTTGTAAATGGTTGTCATATTCTCATGAATGAGGCAAACCATGAAGTAAAATGCATATAGCCATTCATACAAAACTACATGGGGTGATATTTGCTAATTGTGTTATTTAATTTGTAAAAAATTGCTAAAATACATCAAAAGGAAGACAAACTGTTTTAATTATATGTGATTTTTGAGATGCACTTTCCCGTTGCAGTTTATTACCTTGTCAAGTGAAAGAGGCACAACCTTTGCTCCCCTACTTAACCCAGGTTGTCGCTGTACCTGCATAATCATACAAAATAATGAGGGCACTTTACACAGAATTGTAGTTCCAGGCATATATATGAGTAGAGCAAATTCTATTTAAAAAGATTCTAATTACAAACTTTGCAATGTCTACCAGACAAGACAGGCACCATGTAAAGAGTTGGCTAAGGCATTCTGAGAAAAGGTCTAGTAAGGTTTAGATGAGCTGACAATCCAGAAGTGTTCTTGGAGCAGCTCAGTGAGTGGGTTTCAAGTTATCAGCCTTGGATCAAAGTAGTGACTTTTCTCAGTTTCTCTCTTTTTGAACTGCAGCCTGAGTTTTAATTAACTTTCTAATACTTCAAAAACCTGTCCCTAAACAAGTCAATCAAGTGCAGTGGTCAAATTAAGGCAGAGGCAGTCACATGGGAAATCCAAAGAGTGGAGCAAAAAAATTGTACATCAGGAAGTGGAATGGCACAAACCAATCAGCTATTTGTGATTTTGGCTGAACTTGCAAAGGGCACTAATAATGACCAAAACCACTTCCTTAAATGTTACAAAATGAATCAAACAGGGCCAAAGACACAAGTGGAAACATATCAATGGAAATGTAAGATCTGCTAAATGAAATTTTGAAAATGTCTGGGCTTTAAGTAAACTTAACAAAGAAAGTAACTCTCCACTGAAAATCTGAATTTTTTAGATTACAAATGAAAGCTGAACAGGTGCATTTTCTAGAGTTAGACAAACTGTATCTTCACAACCTAAACAAAACACATAAAATGGGATGGGTGTTCACAATGGTAACTACACTAAAACTTGATGTGACTGAGAGGGGCCTTCTTTTTTTTAAAAGGAAGAAAGCCAGAGGCTCCTTACAGCAAGTGTCCAGCTTGTAGTGGTGTGAAGATGCAAACAAAGTAAATACTAAATTCTAAATTCTTGTTTTCAATTGCTGTTCCCTTCAATTCAAACAACCAAACCCCCTGTCATAAATGTCACTGTAAAGAATCAAAACAGGCCCAAAAACACAAGTCAGAAATATCAACAGACATTTAATGGATATAACATCTGTTCCCAACGCTGAAAGGAAAAACTTAACATTTCTGGACTTGAAATAAGAACAAGGTAACTCTCCACCAAATCTAATTTTTTATGTTGCAATGAAATCACCATGGGTGTATTTTCTAGCCAAACTGTCTGCACAATCTAACAAAATGCAGAAAGTGGGATAGGTATTGACATTGGTGGCTTTATTAAACCTGTATTAACATTGGTGGCTTTACTAAAACTTGACCTGACAGAGGAGCCTTCTTTTAAAGGGAAGAATACCAGACACATTTTACAGCAAGTGCCCAGTTTGTAATAGTTTGAAGATGTGAATTCAAATGCTAATTTTTGTTTCCAAATGGTATTCCTGATCCGTAAAATACTGGATATACTATCCCAGCATTCACCAACTACAGATTCTATCTTCTCAACCCTGCAAACACCTTCAATAACACTGTATTTCCACTTCTGACAGATGCAATAACAGTTTAATGTTCATATTAATTGCAAAACACAAGATGAAACACACACAGATGTAAATCATGCAAGAGAGACGTACACACAGATTGAGACAGCACAATTACCTTGGAGAAACCATGAAGAGAAAAAACTCCAGCAAGAGTGAGCATTTTTTTCACTATCCACAGTCCCATACAAATGTATACAAAGCCTCTAAGAAAAAATGGAGAGTGGACAATGGTTAACACCAGCTTCTCACACCTATAACCTGCCTCTGCAACTTGAAAACACCTGCTCATGCTCTTAAAACAGCAAAAATGAGCAGAGAATGAAGGGTTACAATGAGAACCAACCACTCCGCCAACTTTTACAATCAATATATGCCTTTCTTACAAGGAGCGTCTGCCAAAACTGGAAGTTCAAACATTGATAAGGCAAATTGAAATGAAGAAACCCTTCACATTCCATACTTTGTCCACACAGTGACAAATTTGTTGCTTTTGCAAGGAGGCAACTTCAAAAAAGCTGTCATAAGGATGATTTCACCACTTTCATGTAATGTCCCCATTTTCAATGTCCACTTTTGGATTAGTTTGGTTTTGACACACTATTTTTAGTAAGTGATATATTTAGTAACTGGTCCGGCAGGCAGAGTAGTGTAGGGATTCCTGTTTGGGCAATGTGTGGAAGTTGTCCAATGAGCTTTATTGCTTGTGTCAGTCCTTTTTGTGGGGTTTTTTCAGTGTCTCAATGGGACTTTCTATTTTAGTAGGGCCAGTCTGATGCTCACTGTCTACAGTGAGTCTCGGCGCATATCAGTATTTTTGGCGCATATTAGTATTTCTCCAGTTTGAGCTTTTGGGATGTCACTTGCTATTTTTAGTACCTACTAAAAATACTACATCTTCTTCAGGTGGCTGGAACAAGTCAGGCTTGTCACAGCAGTACATATTTAGTTGGTATAAAGTTACTAAGGTTAAATCATTTAAATATTTGATTTATGCTTCAAAAAGTGGTCTCTTATAAAGTGACTTTATATTTAATTATTGAGGGTCAAAAGGGGGGCATAAAAGTACCTTGGCGCCTAATGTTATGACTTTAAGTTGTTTTAAAGCAACAAAAATGCATTTGAAGGCTGAATAAGGTGAGGTCACCCAAGCAAGGTGATGAGGTAAAAATTAAAATGAAAGGCTAATGTTTTGTGTAAAATCTGATTTAAATCAAATAAAGCAAATGTTGAGGCATGGATTTTAGGGTTTAGGGCTTTGGTCGCCCTAAATGGGAGAAGAGACTAATAAAAGTTCATTTTGAGGCTCATTTGCTTATGTCGGAGTTGGTTGCTTACAGAGATGCTGCTGGTATTGTACCAGAAGGTTTGAGAAACGGATTTGAGGACGAAAACCCTCAAAATCTAAGGCTGGTTTCGGCAGTGAAAGACCTACTCAAGCTGGTGAATGGTGGTTTCAGTCAAGAATCACATCTGGGCGAAAAAGAAGAAGATTCTCCAGTTCTTTGAGAAGATTTCTGTTTGGTTTTGGTGTGGATTTTTTTGCTTTCAGTTTGGTGTGGTTTGTTTGTGATTTTTGGGGTGTTTCAAATCAGTTTCTGGGCACTTATTTTCTAAACCTGAACTCACATATTTGCTCATAGCTCTGAAATTGAATGAGGATTCAAGATGGGTATTGGCTAGAAAGATGTCTCTTCTGATGGCAATCAAAACAAGCGTTGGTTTGCATTTTTTAGTGATGGTTTTGAATTATTAGAGCAAATCAAACTTTTTGGGAAGGACGTCCTTTGTGGAAGGGTATTTTCAGTTGGTATTCTGCAAATGTATGGCGCATGTTGCTGGTTATTGAAGACTCTACTTCCAGCATTTGGGTTGCTTGAAGCAAGGAGAATAGGACCTAAACTTTGTATCAGTTTGATGCTTTTGAAGGATTATTTACTGCTGTTATGCTTCTTGTTCAGGTCCGATTATGCTATCCAATCAGTCATTAAATCATTGTAATGCTGGGCCAAACTGTTGTTTAATTTCTGTGTATTGAAAGAAGAAGTAACCTGTTAATTTATGATATTGCTATCAGGATTCAACCATGTAGTTTTCGAGTCAAACTCATTGACCCATGTTTCATGAGTAGTGGTTCACAAGAACCCATCTCTCATGATAATGAATGGTCCACTTAGCACTCATTGCATCTAGGTGATGCTCACAGAGGTGAAGCACTGGGCCTTCCCAGGAGGTCACCCATCCGAGTAGTGCTCCAACTCAAGCTTAACCATAGAGTTTTCCCCAAGGTTAAGCCCACTTAGCTTGCAACCCCATTTGCAAAACCTTCAGCAAGTGTTGTGCCTTATGAACCATCCATTATAGAGCCCCTTTAGCTCATCAATTGATAAGTAGGAGGTACTTTCCACAGCGTGTCAAATTATGATATTGCTTAACCTTGGGGAAAACTCTATGGTTAAGCACGCTTGAGCTGGAGCACTACTGGGATGGGTGACCTCCCGGGAAGGCCCAGTGCTTCACCTATATGAGCATCACCTAGATGCAATGAATGCTAAGTGGACCATTCATTATCATGGATGGGTTCTTGTGAACCACTACTCATGAAACATGGGTCAATGAGTTTGACTCGAAAACTACAAGGTTGAATCCTGATAGCAATATCATAATTTGACACGCTGTGGAAAGTACCTCCTACTTCTCAATTAACCTGTTAATTACTTGGGTATTCAAGCTGCATGTTCATTGTTGAAAGAATCTTATTTCAAGAAAGTTTCATGTTATTTTCAATTCTATGTTCTCAATCATTGCATGATGAAACTATGACAAATACATGAGAGAAAACAAAGGCAAACATATTCAGAAAACCATTACAGCAGTGGTGAAGATTTAAAAAAAAAATATTTGGGGGTTAGTCATACATTCCATTAAGAAGCAATTTTGCAATCATAGTGACAGAGGCAAAGTCATCAAGGTCGTTGCATTTTTGCCACCTACAAATACTGGCAAAGATGTCAAACTTGTTTTTCTATTGCTTTTAGACACCTGCAATCCAGTTTCAAGGCATCCTGAGATGATCCAAATCACCTTGAACATTCCTCCAACATGAATACAGTCCCTTCTGCATTCTACCACACCAAACACAGACAAACTCCCAATTCTGAGGTCTAAGACAATCTTCATAACTAGAAATGGCAACTTTTTATCCCATGGTCTAGCAACTTTGATCCAATTTTCAAATCACACCTCCCCACTAAAGAGGCTTTTGGCCTCCAAAAGCCTAGGAACTCAACAATTGAAAAATTTCTTCCCTGACAATAGCTCCTTCAAACACATTTGTTCTACAATCTGATATGAACCAAACCTCATAGGTCTCAACTTCTTAACTGATCCAAATAAAACATCAAAAGAACTATAAGGCAAATAATTCAAACATGCCTCAAAAGTTAACAATTGAACATCATGCTCATTACCCCCTTGAGGGGTAACCCTTTGAGCTCAAGAAATGGCTCTAAAGATTGTTGCACCTCTTGACCTTCTTGTTGTTCCATATTTGAATGTAGCCCTCTGATAGTTTTGACCACAGCTCTCCCTTGCTCTTCTTGTCCACCCAATAATGGAAGAACAATCTTTAATCTAGCATTGATCAGCTTCTTGACTCATGAAGTGTGTGCCATAGAGACCTTGGACTTTCCCACATAAGAGTTCAAGGTGAAGTGTTTCCCATTCAAACAAAGCCAATACTGATTCCTTCATCTAAAGTAAACAACAGCCCTAACATAGAAATAAGGGCTTCTGAAAATAACAACTCAAACATCTAAAGGTATTACATCCATCATAACTTCATCTCTAAATTCCAGATTAAACCAAATAGTAACTTGCATTGTTTGGTCACTACCACATCCACTCCTTGCTTCAACCGCCCTAAAGAATATGGATGAGGATGGTCATGGTCTTCAAGCCAAGTTTGCCAATCAGCTTTTGAGAAATGAGGTTCGCTCGTGCATGAATCAAACAAAGCATCTAACTTTTTACTTTTTACCTTTTACTTGAATCTTGATGCAGAAGAGTTAAGTCATATCCTCTTCATCAAGGGAGCCAATTTCATGCTATCTGGGTATACTACCTCCCTTTCGGTTAGATCAATTGATATTTGCCATTCTACAATTAGATATATCTTTATTCTCAGATTGAGAGTAATTTCATGGCAGAGCAAGTTACAACATAGAGTTGCCTTATCTAGTTATCTTCCATTGAAGCAAACTATATGATAGTTGTTAGTAGAGGGTATGAGGTGATATGGTTGCAATAGTAGAGGGTATGAGGTGATATGGTTGCAATAAATATTGTCAATCTTCAGCTTTGTCCCATTACACCATCTTCATCCTTTGAGATAATTAGGGACTTCTCCAGGTGTTGAAGAATCCAATCTATCATGCCAAAACCAAACATGTTGGAGTTCATCACCATTACATTTGCCAGTTGGTTGACAATGGAGATGTGTCTTCATTATCATCCTACAGAGGAGCAGATTGCAGACAATATGGCTAAACTACTTAACAGAGATAAACTTGTCAAATTTAGAGATAAGTTTGGAATTGTCTGTAGTTTAGTCATTAAGCTGGGGAACGGGAGGGGAGGCATGGGGTGGCAATATTAGATAATATGTGTAGCTGTTAGCCATACCTGTTTCCTGTTCAGCTTATCTTAATAACAGGCAACATGTTATGCCTCAATCAATTGCCGATTAGTGTTTTGTAATTAGCTTTTTTTGTTTTTACTATCAGGACATTAGCTTATATAGCTGCATTTTCCCAATGTAGTGGCACTCTCTATGCATTCAATCTAATATATTTTATACTAGCGTTATGACTGCTTAGCCTTAACCCTCGTTACAGTTTATGTCATGTTTCACTTTCTCTAACTAGTCAAATATAAGTCATGCTGCATTCAGGAACATCATTGAAAGTTTTATCATTTGAGGGCTTCCATTGTGCTTTGGGGCGAATAAAAAAAGATCACACTGGATTGTTTTATGGGTAAGCAAATTTTTTCTTTATGATTACAAATACCCTCCACTTATACAACACAATTGAAGCGGAAGCAGGCCAATCTATAAACATGCAATTTACATACAAATGTAGAATTACAAATTAAAGAGCAATAAAGCAGTAACAAACCTGTGCCAGGATCGCATTTGCATCCTCTTGTCTGAAGCACAGAAGCCCAAGTGACTTTTGACTGTTGGGATCCGAAACAAGAACAAATTCATTTTTGATGTTACAGACTGTATAGATATTAACTCCCCGAAGCCTCTTTGACACATATCGTTGACTCAAAGCAATCTGGAATACATGTTTGGCCTCCAAAGGTTCCCCACCACTGGCAGAAACACTGCCAAAGCAAGGCACCATTTGCTGCCTCGGTCTCATTGCATTACATATAGCATTGCTCAAACAAAGCTTGCCTCCATTAATTTTTTGTGCTAGCTCTCTTCCGAATTTTATCAAGGGATGTTGCTGAAATTCATTGAAATGCAAATGCAATTCAGAACCAGACACAAATGGCTATTGCATTTCAATATAAACCAAAATTTAGATTTTTATTTTTTATGTTATTTGACCAGTGAAGTTATTTCTCAAAATACCCGCAATGAGCAGTCGGTACACTAATGACATTTTTCCTTATTTGTTGTGCTAATAATTACAAGTCACTGGGAACATTTAGCATACAAGGACCTTTAAGTATTTGATAATGGGCTGACAGACACAGTCAATGTTGTCTTTCGCTCTCTAGCTTCTTTCCGGGTCAAATCCGGAAAGAATCAGAAAAAACCTAATTAAAAAAGCCCATGAAGACCTTCGCTTACCTAGCATTGTGTTAAAAAACCCTATATCCCTGGAAACCCCACGAAAAACCTAAAACCTCCCAGAGTTTTCCAAGTGGCAGTTATACTTACATTTGCTTAAAATAATTTCAATGGCAATAATTCTCCAACAATATTTGAAATAATTCAAATAAATGCGTGTATATTACTTTGCGATAATGCAAGAGCCAATTAACCCTAACCGTAAGGAGAGCATTAAATACCTTCTCTGCAGTCGCCGGGCTCCCTCTCGATGACAAACAATTAAAATACTTCGAAGCGGTGTTAGATAAATGAAGATTTGGAAACTGATGTACAGCATGTATTGGAAACAGTTCTGAAATAAATTGTTTGGATTTACCCAGATTAATGACTTCTTTAGAGCACTTTAAAGTGTGGGAATTTGGAAGCAACTTGTAAAGGTTGGAAATTGAAGTGTTCTGTATACTAAATGCATTGCAAGGATTGGAAGAATCGAGGGAGCAATCCATGACTGAGGCGGGAAGGGAAAAATTCATTTTCAGGATACGGCTAATTGATACTCTCGAATTGTTTTTATTGTTTCGGACGTTGCAAGAATAGAGTTGTTTAGGATAACGTGTAATGCATCAAAGCTTTAAAAATGGATCTGTGAATACATAACCCTTGTACAAGAGGACGGACAATTTTTTGAATCCATGCAGGTGACAAGCCCAACTTTTGTTGTGCAGGCTGCTTGATGCTTCATTCTTTCATCTTCATATTTTATGTTATTTTGTGTGGATGTCTTTAATGCATAATTTGAGCAAATATATATGTTTACATTTTAAAGTAATCTCTTTTACAATTAGTTATAAGGGGTCTTGAGTTCTAAAAGGATTTTCAATTCTAAGAAGTTTCAAGTTGTGTATTTAGAATTATATATTGTAAGGATGTCATTCTTTGATACTTCCATTTTAGAGACACCTCACATTCATAGATTTATCACACACATCTTACTCTTAGCAACCTCTTTTGTTATTGTATCAAATGCAGTTACATAAGAACATTAACATCTAAAATTATTTATTTCAATCTTGTCGATTAATTTCTATAGGTCTAAATATCATCAAGAAAGTCGATCATTCTTCCTTGTGTACATAATAGACTCCTACAGGTACTTCTTAGCACCACATTATTCTTAAATACATATATTCATTCAAGTGCAAATATTCTCTACAAGCACCGAAGGGAAAATTCTATGTCAAATGAAGTTGTACCATTCAAGATAAAATCATTTTAGGTGGCCTAGATCATGGGTGCAATCCACTCCTAGTCACCAAAAAGCTTAGGTTATCCATGTCTTAAGTCTTTGACCATTTATCCAAATCCATATTTTATTTCTCAATGTCTTATCACGGTGTCACAACAATCAACATCACACTAGTTTCTAAGTAAGCCTTAATTCCTCTTAATTACATGCATCATGTTTATTTATCTACCTCATATCTAACTCGTAACATTAATTCAAGGTCTAATTACATTGATTGATTTTTCGTATTGATTTAAAAATCTAAAAGTTATTGTTGGAAAGTTTATTTTCCTTCAATATTTTTTTTATATTTATATATAGTTGATTAATATTTATGAAAGATATGCATTTGTAATGAAAATAATAGCCTTTCACTACAACTTACCTAGAGCAAATAATTAAACAAAAAAACTAGGAGTTAGCATTGGGATTGACAATTGGTAATGTAATAAATAATGTAATTAAATATGAAAGATAAATAAATAAATAAGTATTTAGATTTTAGTTTAGTGAAGAAAGGACATTTACAAATGTCAAGAAATGATTCATCACTATACCAATAAGTTTGGATTGATTAGATGATGCCCTTGAAATAGGAAAATCCTTTTTTCATCCATTGTGTTCAAGGTCATACCTATGGAAGTGAACCTGGCATGGATTTGAAATTGCGCCCATGGAAATGATCTGCCAAAAACATATTAGTTGAGAATCATTCAACTCAATTTGATATATCTATGTCTCAAAAATGGTGATAAGAGACATTGGTTGGGAACTTGTTAGACAAAGGTTTATTCTCCTTTTGTCAAGCCCTTATGCAAACCAATTTAACAATGATGAACAAATATTATAAATAACAAACAACCATTTTGTATGCTCCTTAGATTTTGATGTCACAAGAATATGCTTTCAATGCCCATAAATGCATTTATGGGTTATGTTCTCTTAGATCCTAGATGATTCAAATGAATTAGGATTACTCCTTAAGCACACCACCCTAGCATGCAAATTGAAATAATTTGTGTTTTAGTCAACTCATGATGAGTAGTAAGAGGGTGAAGTGTGTCCAATTTGAAAATTTTGAATTTGAAATTTTAGGGTTAGATCCATGCATGAGAAAGTGACCTAGGTTGATTTGACACCTAAAAATTTGAGTGAGGGTGGCAAATGGCTAGATTTAGAGTTAAGTCTAAATCCTAGGATGAGTGTGATGGGGGCAAGCTAAGATAAGACTATTTTCCAACTTTTGTTCAAAATCCAACTTACAAACTAGTTAATGCATAAAGGATAACTTAATCATCACAAGTCCAAAACTTAAAGAAGAATCAAATAGATATGTGATTTTTACCATTACAATATTATAGTAATAGATTTGTGTAATTTTAGTACAAAATGAATTATTGGTATAATTATGTATTTATTATGCCTTAGGTTAAGGTTACTTAAGTTTATTAATGCTTTATTTTTTGGAGAGTAAGGTATCACCTCATTCCTTGGAGTTATGCTTCTTTGGAGAATGAGTTGGTAGCATCATCTCCTCCTTAGATTTTGTATATAAATGCAATAGAGTTACACTTTATGAATGAAATAGTTAAGTTTTGTTCATTGCATATTGAGTCAATGTTAGTTCTTTGAGAAACAAGATTATTTGTGAATAGCTTCAATTCATTTTTTTGTGTGGAATTTTATTCAATTATTTGAAATCTTACTTATATTAAAGCAAGTTTGCACTTGGGTTGTTTTATTACATTATTAAAAAATGGGCATTTATACATGACCTTTTAGAGGTATTTTTATGGATGGATGTTTAAGCAAATATAATATAACAATTGTGTCTAGAGTATCTAGGAAAGTCAATTTAGCTTTTTGTTTCATCTAAATCAAAAACCTAAAGGCCAAGCTAATTGAATTTGAAGATTGTTATTTATATTTTTATCAATAACTTTTTTTTGAAAGCGTGTTGGACCAAATCTAAACTCACCATCACACCCACAGTCGCCAAAAATTTAAGGAATTGTCTATCAAAACATTCAAAATCATCTAAATTTTCCAAAAAATGCCATTGTCCAAATCTAAGTCTAAGAGGGGAAAAATTAAAAAGGGAGTTGTTGCATAATGTCACATACTACCACCAACACACTTTACTTACCAATCTTTGGTTGCTTTCACAACTCAATAGCATTCTCCTCTAGTTTCCCTAATGACCACTTGCACTTCCAAGCACTACCCCAACCATCGTTAAATTTTTGAACAACCACCAACCACACAACTTCTACTACACTAACTTTTATCATTCAAATGTCATCCTTGTGCCACTTGAGTGTTGTTTTGTATCACCCACTCATTTTAACTATGCTACCTCCACCTCAAGACTAGTTGAATAATGCTTGAGCTCATGTTTTTGCATATCAAAAGAGTGAAAAACTCAACAAAGCCTAAGTTTTGAACCATATGTCAAATTTCTATGCCTTTTTTTAACAAAAGTATTTTCACTTGGAATCCGAAAATTATTTCATTTTTAAATTATTACCTTCCCTTTGTTTAAAATTATGTAAAATCACTACAAAACTATAAGCATGTGATTAAGGAATTGCACAAACACACTAAGTTATGGGGGGAATTCATTTGGTTGTTACTTATTTCAAGGGATTCTATTTTTTTTGTCTTTGTATTATTGTGTTCATTGTGATGAACCAATTACAAATCCCTATACTCACACCTTATATTTATTCCACAAAAAAGTAAATTGAGTATACTATTGCAAACCAAGGGGTTGTTCATAATAACTTAGGGAAAAAATATTTCACAAATATAAAAAATCTCAAGTGATCCAAAAAAAAGTGATGACACACATGGGTTCTTATGTCTAGCTATATCTTCAAATCTTCTCTTTGACATTGACAATTTAGGTGCATCGAATGAGATATGGATTAAGCTATAATATTTTTTTGCAAAGTAGATGAAATATAATCATCAACTAGAAAATGACCTTATTAATCTTAGTCCAAGAAATTTTTAGCATATTTAAGAATTTATTTAGAAATTGAAATCATTAAGGCTACGACTAGTGGGTTGTAAGATCAAAAAAGGTGATGAACAATTAAGTATCAATGTACTTTCAAAACTTGATCATGCTTATTGTGTCCTTGTTTCTACTTTCTATTTTACTAGGGATGCTTTGGGTGTCATATTATTATTCATCCCTTTTACAAGTTTGTTAAAAGACTTAGTAAAAAATAAGATAAATTAATTCAAAAGGTACACTTAGTTGGATCTCTTTAACACATTTATCAGCTTATCATCCATAGGGAAATGAACAAGTTGGATCAAGCAACAAATGCATCATGAACATTATAAAAAAACTTTAGATGTAAGCAAGAAAAGGTGGGATGATAAGTTAAAATTTGTTGTTTGGGTAGATAGTGTAACTTACAAGAAGGCTATTGGGAAGATTCTATTTGAATTAGTATATGGTATTGAGGTCAAATTGTCAATCAAACTTGAGTTACCAATCTACAAGTTACTACAACAAATTGAAAGGGAAGAAGAAAGTGGTACTACCTAAATAATACATGAGTTGATTGATTTGGAGGAGACAAGGGGGGACACTTGTGAGAGGAATTTGTTGAGGCAACAAAATGAAGTGCCTCTTTGATAAGAGGGCTATAAAAATGGAATTTTATATTGGATATTTTTCCCTCATGTAGAATTTTAGGTCACAAGACAAGAGAAAACATGGAAAATGTGATTCCCTCTAAATTGGGCCTTATCAAATTGTTGGACAGTATGGTCAAGGGACGTTCTACCTTAGGAGCCTTAATGGTAATTTCATGGAGCTACCGGTTCATGGTCAACACTTGAAGCAATATTTTTCCTAAGGGTGAGGTTCTCATAATCTTTATAATAAATGTTGTCTTTTGTTCTCTTTTGTCATGTTCTCTTGTGTATATCATTGCCTTTGTGTATTCATTACCCTTGTTTGTCATTATTTTTTTAAGTTAGTCTCAGTCCCTATTATTCCCTAATTTTAGTCTACTCTTGGAGATATGGAATCTCATTGTTATTGCAAGAGACACACGTCCCCAACTAGAGTCAATGTTGGCACCCCATTTTTTTGTCTCATTTTTCCTTATTTTTCTCTTGTTGCATTCTCTTTGAATTTTGTTTCCTCAATTTCATTTTCTATCATTTATAATAGATATGAGATAATCTACATGGGTTTGTTATTTTTAGGATGTACCTTTAGTTAGTGTATTCATTCCTTTCTTCAAGTCTAAGTACCCGAGTTGAAAATCCAAAAAATGATTGTGGGGGTTATCTAAGGTTTCCATCTTATAGTATGCCCAAATGAGTGTCTCTAATTCAAATTTGAGATAATTTAGGTAAAAATTGGCTAAGTTATGTGTTTGTGGGTTTTTGGTCTCCATCTAATCTTTTGCGAGGATTTGCTACTAAACTATTCCAATACTTTTCAACTAGTTCCAAGGTATTTTCCTCTATGTGTTGGTATGTGGCGACTGATCATGCTATACTGTATAGCCCATGGTATACTGTATAGCCCATGGGTATTACAATATGATGAAAAATGCGATTATTTGCAAGATTGTAATAGGTTTTACACTGGATAATAAAAGTATTGGATGGCTGCGGTTTGGTGGATGTAGCCCGGATTGGGTGAACCACGTTAAATTCTTTGTGTTATGATTTATTCTATGTGTGTTTTAGTTTCTCTGTTTATTAATTAAATCTACATTTAATTATTAGATATCTGTCATTTCTAACCCTAACAAGTGGTATCAGAGCGGGTTGTGTTTCGATTATCGTTTGTAGGAAGGTCTCACGGCTGAGTGGGAATCTCACGGTTGAGTGGGAGCAATGGCAAACGAGGGTAAGAAGGTTGAGAAGTTTAATGGGCAGAACTATCAGTTATGGAAGATGCAGATGGAGGACTATCTCTATCAGAAGGATTTATGGCGGCCATTGGAAGGGAAAACCAAGAAACCGGTAATGTCGATGAGGCTGGGAGATCTTGGATAGAAAGGCTCTTGGCAATATTCTATGCCTAGCACAATCAGTGGCATTCAATATTACAACAGCAAAGACAACTCAAGAGTTGATGGAAACCCTGGCGAAATTATATGAAAAGCCTTCCGCTTCGAATAAGGTATTTCTTATGAAGCGTTTATTTAATATGAAAATGGTAGAAGGTGGGTCAATTCTGATCATTTGAATGAGTTTAATACTGGTCACTAGTCAATTAACTTCTATAAAGGTAAACTTTGATGAAGAAGTCTTTTGATTCTTGGTTCTTTTCCTGAAGGCTGGAATAGCTTGGTCATGGTACGATGTAGTCATTTTACAGTTCAATACATTGAAATTGATGATGTTGTTGGTGTTATTTTGAGCGAGGAAATTTGTAGGAAAAGCTCAGGTGGAACATCCACATTAAGTAGTGTTTTGAATGCAGAAAGTAGGGGCAAAACAAAGGAGAGAGGAAACAATTCTGGAAATCATGGGAAGTCGCGAGGAAAATCAAAGGACAAAAGGTCTGAAATCTAGAAACAAGAAGAAGGTTGGTGGTATTTGTGGTAAAGTAGGGTCATTTAAAGAAAGATTGTTGATCTTAGAAAAATAAAAGAGACAAAAATGAAGGAAGTAAAGAGGTAAATGTGGTAAGTAATAAATCTGATGAGGATGCTTTGATTCTTTCCCTTGATAATGCTGATGATTCTTGGGTGTTAGATTCGGGGGCTTCATTTCATGCTACCCCCCATAGAAGTTATTTTCTTGATTATGTCCAAGGGGATTTTGGGCTGGTTTAATTAGGAGATAACGAACCCTGTCAAGTTGTTGGAAAGGGAAGAATCAAGATTAAAGTTAGAATGGGAATCATTGGGTACCTCGTGAGGTAGGCATGTTGTTCCAAAGTTAGCGAGAAATTTAATTTCAGCAGGGCAACTAGATGATGAAGGTTGTGTTGTTACTTTTAGTGATAAAAGCTAGAGGGTCACAAAGGGTGCCTTAGTGGTAGAAAAATGTGTCAAAGTAGGCACCTTATATCTTTATACAAGTCATATTGTTCCTTCTACTATAATTGTTACATAAAAAGGTTAATGTTCAGGAACAGTTGTTGCAGTTCAGTAGGTAGAAGATCATACAGTTGCTGTGGACTTTGAATCAGCACTATGGCATAATAGACTTGGGCATATGAGTGCAAAAGGTATGAAAAGTACTTCATTCAAATAATGTTTTACTAGGTCTAAAATGTGTTAATATGAATTTCTATGAAAGTTGTGTGTATGGAAAACAAAAGAGAGTTAGTTTTCTCAAGGATGGGAAGCAAAAGAAAGATGAGAAATTGGAGCTTGTGCATACGAATGTATGGGGACCAGCTCAGGTATCTTCTCTCGGTGGCTCTCTATATTATGTTACATTCATCGATGATGCAACTAGAAAGGTATGGATTTATTTCCTTAGGCAGAAATTTGAAGTATTTGAAACTTTTAAAAAATGGAGAAGCTTGGTTGAGAATGAGACAGGAAAAAGGTTAAAATGTCTCAGATCTGATAATGGTGGTGAGTATTGCAGTAAAGAGTTTGAAGATTATTGTTTCTCTAATGGTATTTGTAGGAAGAAAACGGTTCCAAGGACTCCACAGGAAAATGGAGTGGCTGAGCGCATGAATAGAACAATAATGGAGCGTGCACGGACTATGAAATTGCATGTTGGGATGCCTTTAAAAATGTGGGCAGAGATTGTAAACACTGCTGCTTATTTAATTAATAGAGGTCCCTCTAATCCTTTGGGTTGTGGTATTCCAAAGGAAGCATGGAAAGGTAAGAAGGTGAGTTATTACTTTCTCAAAACCTTCGGTTGTGAAGCATTTGCACATGTATATTCTAAAAATAGAACCAAGCTTGATGCAAAATCAAAGAAATGTGTATTTGTTGGATATGGCATTGATGAATTTGGTTATAGGCTTTGGGATTTTGAAAATCAAAAAATTGTGAGAAGCAGGGATGTCATATTCAATGAAAAAGTGTTGTACAAATATCTGTTGCTGCAGCATGAGAAGAAATAAAATGATTATGCAGTGTTGGATGATATTCCAAACAATGATGTTTCAATGGTTCCTCATGTTGGGCAACAATAGCAATAACAAATACCACAAACTCCTGTTAGACGATCTTCAAGGATAAGTAGACCTCCAGAAAGATTCTCTCCCTCTTTGTATACTATTTTGTTAACTGATGCTGGTGAACCAAAATATTATGATGAAGCTATGCAAGTGGATACCAAGGTTCAGTGGGAGCATAGAATGGAAGAAGAAATGGACTCCTTGCTGAAAAACCAGACTTGGGAATTATGCAAGTTACCTGCAGGTAAAAAGGCTTTACCAAACAAATGGATTTATAGGCTGAAAGAGGAGGATGGAGGTAAGAAAATATTTAAAGCCAGATTAGTTGTAAAGGGATTTACCTGAGAAAAAAGTGTATTGATTTTGATGAGATTTTTTCTCCTATTGTTAAAATGACTTTATTATTATTGTTTTTAAAAGTATTGTGGCCGAAGATTTGCATTTAGAACAACTTGATTTTAAAACAACCTTTCTCCATGGTGATTTGGAAGAGGAAATATATATGGAACAGCCACGAGGATTTGAGGTCAAAGGTAAGGAGAAACTAGTGTGCAAATTGAATAAAAGTTTATATGGCTTGAAGCAAGCACCTACGACAATGGTAATTAAATTTGATAGTTTTATGGGTGAGCAAGGCTACAGGTTACAATTCGACCATTTGTGTTTATTTTTAAAGAGGTTGGATAATGACAGCTACATTATTTTATGTCTATATGTTGATGACATGCTTGTAGTAGGGTCTAACATGGATCACATAAGTGAGCTAAAACAACAGTTAGCAAAATCTTTTGCTATGAAGGATTTAGGGGCAGCAAAACAAATCCTTGGTATGAAAATTTGTAGAGATAGGAAAAATAGAAAATTGTTTTTATCTTAGGCTAATTATGTTGAAAAGGTGTTGCAGAGATTTCATATGGAGAATGCAAAAGCTGTCAAGACACCTTTGCCTAGTCATGTTAAATTGACTAAGGATATGTGTCCAAAGACACAAGAGGAGGAAGAAAAAATGTCCAAGGTACCATATGCTTCAGCTGTAGGAAGTTTGATGTATGCCATGGTATGCACAAGACCAGATATTGCACATGTTGTAGGAGTTGTTAGCAGGTATTTGAGTCATCCCGGAGTTGAGCATTGGAATGCAGTAAAATGGATTCTCAGGTACTTGAGAGGTACATCCAATAATTGTCTATGTTTTGGGGGCTCTAATATTGATTTAAAAGGCTATGTTGACTCAGATTTGGCAGGGGATATTGATACCAAGCGGAGCACCACATGTTATGTATTTACAGTTGGTGGGACAGCAGTGAGTTGGGTTTCACGATTACAAAAGGTGGTTGCTTTATCCACCACAGAGGCAGAGTATGCTGCTGCAACAGAAGCGACAAAGGAGATCATATGGCTACAACTTTTCATGGATGAATTGGGAAAACAACAGGCTGGAAATTACTTGTTTATAGACAGCCAGAGTGTTATACATCTTGCAAATAATTTTGCCTTGCATTCTAAAACAAAACACATACAATTGAGATATCATTTCATTCATTCGGTGTTGGAGGATGGACAGGTTAAGCTGGACAAGATACATACAGATGTCAATCCAGCAGATATGTTTACAAACGTGGTGACAAGGGAGAAGTTGAGCTCCTCTTCAGCTTCAGTTGGCCTTCAAGGTTGAATTCAAGTATAACAAAGCAGCAGGATCCAAGGTACTTATTTCCAGTGGGAGCTGTAATTGCAGCAGTGTCGTCCAGGATCAGTCTCCAAGTGGGAGATTGTGTTGGTGTGGAGCCTGATCAGTCTCCAAGTGGAAGATTATTGGTATGTGGTGACTGATCATGCTATACTGTATAGCCCATGGTATACTGTACACCCCGACCCCTATCTAAAAGTAGGAGCAAGGATAGGGGCCGGGGTGTACAGTATACCATGGGCTATACAGTATAGCATGATCAGTCGCCACATACCAACAATCTCCCACTTGGAGACTGATCAGGCTCCACACCAACACACTATGATCAGTATCAATTGGTTTATTTACATTTACAAGAATATCTTGGTCATTTGAACCAAACTCTTTTCAACCAATCTACTACTTTTAGTTGGTTGAAATGTCTTTCCTCACACAACCAACATCAAATTAGTTTTACGCATTTGTAGGAACCTAGTGGCCAATTGGCTTTGTGGAAAAAGGTAAGTGAACCAGTTCATTACTCAATAAATGTATTGATTATGGAGGTCAATGTTCCACATATTGAAATGGAGGTCAATTTTTTGCAAAGGCTAAAAAAGAGGAAGAAGAAGATAAGATGGAAAAAGGTAAGTTAATTGGTCATTTTAAAGGTGACACTTAGTGATGTTCTTTAACACATGAGATCTCCACAAAATTGAACCTGTTTGTAGGTATATTCAAGTGAGCATGCTATGTGAGAATGAGTTGCAAAATCAATCCTAGGCCAATTTACCATAGGTGTTTTACTAGTTCTTGGTGAATCTTTGAACCTCAACAAAGGTAAAGTAAGAGATTTCAACAAGCACCAAGGAAAGAGCCAAGCCCGAAGGCCATAAGGGTAGGAGAAAGGGGAAATAAAGGCAAAAATAAAGTTTCAGAGCTTCCCATGGTTATTGGAGCCATGGGAACCCCTAATAGGTTCTCGAAACTGGCATATCCTTGATAGAAGAGACAATTAATGATCATGAAAAAGGTTAAGGTAAAGATAAGAGGACCAAATGCATAAATGATAAATCCATAGAGCGAATAAAATGAAGATAAAGAGTTGATAGTTTTGATGGTTCTTGGAACCACCAAAACCTTGGAATGGTTCTAAGGGCCATCTATTCACCAATTCATGATGATTTATCTAACCACTCCCTCTACAAGGCCATTAACACACAGTCACCACTATAGCTACCCAAATATCAACCCAAGAAAAATCCATAAATTCCCTTAATACATTTTGGCATTAATCTAAGAGAAATAGAGATGCATGTACTTCATTTATTATTTGCATAACAACTTTTTTGTCAGGCGGTGCCTCTTGGACATAATTTTAGCAAATTTTATGCTCATTTTCACTCAGTCTCAAACTCAAACCCATGAATCATTCATGTTACGATATGGTAGGAATCATAAAAAAGTTCTTTCATGGATCTTTTTGGTAAAATCATGTTTGTAGAGGATACTTATTGTTTAGGAATTGGAGGATCTCATTGTTAGGGTTTTCTGATGTGGCATGACCTTTTGATAGCTTGCACATCTTCCTATCATGGGTATATTTTCCTTGGTAACCATTTTGTAAGAGAGGATATCATAAGGAGATTAGAGGATAACATTTTTTAAGGAGCTGTTACATAACTCACAAAAGAAAATATTCACAAGAAACCTTAGGGTTTCAATTTCTCGTTCTGGTTGTTGTATTTTTTATATTATAGTGATATGGGTTTATCCCAAATTTTTAATAACATCTATAACCTTTGTAAAGCAAGTGATTAATGATAAAATCAACCTTCGTTGAGGGTCTTCATGTGTACGGTGTTCATTTTTCGATGTGTGTTGTTTAGTTGGCCAGCCAAAAGATTGTAAAATCCTTGCAAAGCCTTTGTGAGGTATTTGTTCATCACAATAAAGGAAATGTATGTGCATGCTCATGGATTACTATATAGAATCACTTGATATTTTGTAACTATCAATTTTTTCTTGAATGTATGTGTAGAGCCCAACTTTCTTGTTCATTTTTAAAGGCACGGTCTTTTGTGGTGTCTTGGCTAAGAAATCAACTTTGTTTCAGTTACTACGTGTTTGATTAAATTTAAAGACTTTGTTGCCCAAATGGATAAAGGCATTGTTCTATGATTGGATTTTTCTCCCCATAATCCTCAACACATTCAAATACAACAATATGACCATATTTATAGTTTTATTTATTTGTGTGTTCCAATTCCCATATTGAATGCATATAATACTGTAAGGGGTATTATAAAACTCACTGAAACTTGTGCGGTAGATCATAAATTTAATATCCTTAACCTTCAACATCTTAAACTAGCATATAGGCACAAAGTGACAACCAAAATAGGGGTGTAATATGCAATGGGTATGGTTTATGTTAAGGTGAGTGTTAAGTTTTTGTGGTAATATATATTTCAACACCTTAGGGAAACTTCCCTTGGTATTGCAGAGCCAAAAGTGAAAGAGGTCTTACCCACCTCAACAATTGGTCCTAATTTTCTCATTTAATTAAGTATAGGTTTGCAATAATATTCCTAAGTTTGACACCCCTAACACCTGGGAGATTATTGAAGACCTTAGGGATTTGGGTTTTATACCTTAGATCACCAACACGTCCTTTATTTTCAACTTAGCACATTGATTTGTTGCATTACCTAAATTACCTCTTTGTGTAGGTTGATGTGCATGATGTCTTCTTCTATCCATGACTGGGTATGTTTGATGATAATAAATCTAAGTTAGTCCTATAAAGTCACCACTTCTCAAGATAGGAAAATAAAATTTATCTTGACAAAATTGCACTGCCTCAAACCAAACCAACAACTGTAAACACACAAATTATATGGTCTTGCAATAAATTTTAGGTGATTAACAAATCTCCCCACTAAGGGTGCCAATATTTTGGGTCCTAAAACCACTACTCCACTTCCTAGAATAAAATCAAACACTCATGGCCAAGGTCATCATCATGAAAGTGAGTTATGATCATCAATTGAATATGGAGGGTTGAAGGCCAACTTGATGAGAATGGGTTTTATCTCTTTCTCTTTGATCTTAGTTTAGACTCGAGAGAGTGTTCCCAAAGATTTAAATAAACAAAATGGTCAACCAAAAATGGTGATAGCTAAACATGCAATTTATTATCTTGACCCCAAATTTTGTCATTGAACCAAGAAAAAATAGCTAACTTAAGGACCCTTATATAGCTATTTTGAACACCAATGTAATGAGTGCATGATGGGGGGCAAGGCACATAATCCAAAAAATAAGTTACTAATGAAAGTTCATAAGAGTGTCTACCCCATTTTGTTGTGTAAAATGAGTTGTAATAAAGTTAAAAATGTTTTAAAGTGCTTGTTTATTATTTTATTTATTTGATTTTGTGTGATTGAAACACATATAGGTCAGATTGATGCCAACCTTAGGGGATATAGAGTAATATGCGACAAGGAGAAATGACAAGAGATATTAATAAACACAAATTGATATAGCATCTAAATGCTTTAGAAATACTATGTTACCAGTTCCACATACTTAGTAATCCATTAATGAGTTGAAATAAATCATATGAAAACATGAAATGATCTATTACAAGAGGTTGTAATATGTTTAGAATTTTTTCACATTCATCAAATAATGTTTACATTCACAAAAATAAGTGAGTTGAAGAAAATATCTCACAATAGATACATTTTCTAAGTTTTCCCATATATTAATAGAGACATAAAATTGAATAAGTATACAATGGCGTCTGAAATAGTATGATACAATCTTTGCGTCCTTGTACCTATACTATAAACTAGTGTTTTACATTCAAAATGACTCTGAGTTTTATTTCTACTATGTCTCTCTACTTTTTTACCGTCCAATCCCTCCAAATGAGACCCAAAGCCTATCAAAATACCTAGCAAGGAAAAAATCTAACCCATGGAACTATAGCACAATAAAAATCAAAGGTTTGCATATGTTCCCACCCAAAACATACACATAGGATGAAGATCTTGCTAGAGAAGATAGGTAGGGTAGTTGGGAGAGCTCCCTTGCATTTATGATGGTTTTAGGGCAAGAGAAAAGTGATTCAAATTCATTTGGCACATCTAACAATGTTTAATATGTTTTGTCTAACATCTTCCCTTTCATTATTTAGTTGTTTCACCAACGAATGTAGGTTATAAATAGACTTGAATCACTCCATTTTAGGAGAATGCATACAACCATCATGCATGACACCCTAATCCATTGGATTAGGCTCATAACAAGTATTAGGCATCAAGATCCATCCACTTTTGAGCTTAGGAGATCACTGTTAGCTAAAATGTGACAATGTAAACACTGTTGGGGAAATCATACCGCATCTTGCGACAAAGATCTTGTGGAGCATGATATTGTAAAGATACCATATAGATTGGGGGTAACATAGATGGGTCACGTCCCATCCTGTAAATATATGTATATGGAAATATATGAATGATACAGTATGTATGTGTATATGTATATGTGAATAAAGAACATATGAATATATGTAAGAACTTTGTATGAACTTGTACATCAATGTATAAGGATTTTATGTAAGAAGGGAAGGAAATAGGCGGAGTATAGGGGAAGATATATTGTACCCTTTTAAACATGATTAATATAATGATTATCAAAATTCTATCTAATTAAGGTTATTTGTCAATCTATAAATATTTATTCAAGTTCTTCATGTGTCTAAATCAAAGGGTGCTTACCTTTAAATTATTGAGTCTGGGGTATAAACTATAACACTCATAAAGTACTTGGGGCTCAAAACTTTGATTTGTGTTTCCCTAGATTTCTTGCTAACATTGGTTCCATCGTCGAGACCCTAGTTAGGTGATATAAAGGAAAATAACATTCAAAATTAAAAAAAAAAAAATTAGACATAGAAAAAGAAAAGAAAATCAACGGAGATATAAAAATCTACAAAACTATCCTTTTGGAGCTTACCCTATGGGAGGGGGTTAGGCAGCAAGGGGATGGAGAATGGAAAGGAGGAGAGATTCTGGAAGGGATCTCTCAAGAGATGTGACTTCTAAAGAAAATATACCAAATAAATACCATGGGAAACAATAAAAGGATTAATGAAACCCCAAATCAATCACACCCATGGAAAAAGGAGATAAGACAACTTCAAGGAAGATTAGAGAACAAATTGAATTAGCAAGAAAAGTAAACATGACAAGCCCAAAAAAAGAAGAGAAGAAAAAATAAAAGATTGAGAGAGAAGAAAGACATCGCAGAAGAACATAAATTGCAAAGAAATGAGAATTGAGCACGCCAATGAGGGTGTTGCTGATTGCGCCAAAGGGGGTTCTGCCAAAGAAAAGAGAGAAGAAGATCAAAAGGAAGAATAGAAAACTTTAGAAAGATTAGAAATATGTTGGGAAAGATCTGAACAACTAATAACCAGTTTAAAGAAGAATATTAAAGATTATGGGGAATCTAGAAGATTGCTATTAAGACCTTGTAATAATACAAAAACTCCATTACTATTGCAACCCCCTAAAAGTATAATCATTCAACTAGACCTATCAAACCTAACTATGAACCTGGATGGCATATTTGTGAAATTTATAAAAACTTCAGAGAAGACTCCATCATTTCAAGTAGAATATTTAGAAGAATTAGTCAATAGGAGCATAAGGAAATTAAAAGAAGAAGAAATAAGAAAAAGTAAAGAGAATATATTGAACTTGGGAAATGAGATATGTTTAAAAACAAATAAAATGACACTAACAAATAAGAAAGTGCAAAGATATTTTGAAGATTCACAACCCCCGACTAGGACCCATCCCTTTATCCATATAAAATTCAAAGAATTTTGAAAGAAGAGACAACACAAAGTAAGGAAATAGATAAGGAAGAAGGAAAATAATTAGAGTGGGAAGAAATACTTGGAAAAGAATACTTTGTTAGCGAGAGACAAGGGCAGAGAGAAGAAACCCTATACTATTAGAAAGGTAAAAATAGAGAAAGAAGAAAACCCTAATCCACAATTTCAGAAAGTTGGAATTAGAGAGAGAAAAGACAAGATGGAATCATCTATCAAGATCCCAATATTTGGAAAAGATACAATTGAAGCCACAAAACACATATTGTTACTAGAATCCCTTTGGGAAATGCAGGATATTGACAAGGATAAACCAAAATTACTTGACTGTGTCTCCTCACTCACAAATGAAGTATTAGATTGGTATAAGAAGACATATCCTAAACATGGGAAGAGTTGGAATGTAGTAAAACAAGATTTCCTAGCTAACTTTGACACTCCTAACATTCCAACAGAGAATGTAAGTAAAACGAGGGAACTAATCCAAATAAAAGAAGAATCAGTAAAAGCATATGATAAAAGGTTCAAAGAAGTCTACCGCAAACTGGAAGAACCCCTCACTAGAAGACAAAAGATAAAATGGCTCATTTCTGAACTACAAAAAGATATAAGAGCAACTTTGGATGGAAAAATATTCAATATCTACATAGACCTAATCACCATGGCCTACTGCATTGAAGCCCAAACTTGGCGTAGGCCTCAGGAGGATGAAACAAAAACAAATAAAGAAATTTGTTGCACATACTGCTTAAGGGAAGGCCACCTTTAGGATGATTTCCCTAAATCCTAGGGAGAAAGGACTATTGTCGCACTACATGTATAATTAAAGACAATTCTGACTAAAAAATAATCAATATAATGTGGGACTTGCCAAGAATGGGATAGTCACCTCATGGAGGGGATAGTCACCTCATGGCGGAATGCCCTACATACCAATTTCAAATTTGGAACACACATAATCATCCTAACCCTAGATGTCCTATGAACCTCAACTATGATGCAAACATAGACAAGAACATGGCATATGTCAAAGGACTAGCGGAAAGACCTCTATACGATGCAGGTTATAAACAACCGCCATGGGGAGATAATAGAAGTGCATTTGCCCTACAAAATAACCCACCACAAGAATACATGGGAGAAAACAAATGATCTAACTACAAAAGAGGAAGAGGATGTGAAAGAAACAACTGCTAGGGAAGTGATGTCGCATATTACAACTATGGAAAAGTAGGTCATTATGCCACATAATGTTGGGTAGAGAAGATAAGAAAATGTCCTTTTTGCAAAGATGATTCACATTATATATTTAGATGTGATAAGGCATAGCGGTACTATCAAAATATGACACATTCCAGGAGTAATGATTTACAAGACAACAAAGGAGCTAGAGTGATTAGAAGAGTTTTGCAATGAGTTAAAAATAGTCAGATAATAGATAACTAGTCATTAGATGCATCAAATGAAGATTATTTTAGAGAAGAACAACCACCACAAATAAATAAAAAGAAGAAATATGGAATAAAGAAAAAAGCTACAGTGTTAACTAGACAGGGAACAGATACCGTAAGACATAGAAGGGAGATTGAAGATATTACTAAAGAATTAGAACCGAAAGAAGAGGAGTGTGACTACTTTCGGCCAAGTAAGAAACAACATGATAAGATAGTGGAGAAAGAAAAGCAAAAAATTGTGAAACAATAGAAAGATGAGATAGAATACTTTTTAGAAGAAGTGATGATGTCGAAGAATTTAGTATCATTAGCTCAACAAAAAGATCTTTTAGTAAAATTAAACTAGTTGGGAAAATATTGGAATAAACAAAACCAACAAGTATATCAAATTGTAGAAGATCGGAATTGGGAGAATGGTCCTTTATTAATCACTGTAAACTTGAATAACAATAAAGTTAAACACGTAATGATAGATCTAGGTGTGGAACTCAATATCATTCTAACAACTACTTGGGAGAGGCTAGGTAAACCTAAGCTTATTAGAAAATCCATGAATATTAGTTTAGCAGACAATTTTGGTATGGAGACATTAGGAACATTGAAAAATGTGGAGGTAAACATAAAAGGGATCACAAAAAATGTTGATTTTGAAGTTGTAGAAATGAAGGAACCTTTCAATACCTTCAAAGCCCTACTTAGATTAAGATGTTTGTGAATTCTAATGGAATAATAGAGTCTAGGAAGGAAGAGATCTCTTTTTTAGATAATAATAGGATAGTTCACATTCCATTAGGAGAAAGAGAGGATAGAACATATGTGGAAGAAATAGAACAAGATAGCGAATATGAAGATCCCTGAAAACTCTATTCTATTTTAAGATTACTCACTGTAGAGGAAGAGGAAGACCCCAATAGTTCCAAAGAAATTGAATTAGAAAGTGACAATAATAGTACTGACAATGAAGATGTTTTAGAAGCATGGATACAAGGAGAACAAGAACTAACATTTTGGAAGGTATATGGCTTCTAAAGAGAATTTATGGTACACAAGAAACATATTAGACCTCCAAAACAACAACAAATGCAAGAAAGATACCACAAATACATCAAATCATCACATAAACACCAATTCAACACGTTTTGGACCTATCAAAGTAGATAAACATAAAAGACTCAATATACCAAAATCCAGTCACCTTCGAAAGAGATCAAGGTTGTATAAATATGAGGTAAAAAAAAATAAACATAGGGATACCAATCAGAACAAGACAATTGTAACCCTAATAGTTAATTCAAAATCTCCACACTTAATGGGTAGGCTTTAGTTTGAACACCAATTTCCTTGACCTAAACCAAAATACATAAAAATAGGGATTAGACAAAAGTATTATATAACCATGTTAATATAACTTAAATAAAATTAACATATCAATGTACTATAGTCCTTCCATCCACTATGAAAGAGTAAACACTCACCAGAAAAATAAAGTTAAAAGATAACGGGCAAAAAAATGTGGGAAGATGGAAAAATGGCTAAACCATTTATTGCACTCACTTCACATAAAAATTATAAATACCCCCCACCAACACCTCATTTCTACTCACTGTGCATTCTATTCTAGCTAAGCTCTTGCACTCCTACCTTGTTGTACTAAACCCTATGCTAGTTTCCACTCAACTAACAAACTTCAACTACTCCAATGATTGCATCTATTCTCGTTGATGTGTCTCAAAATCCAAGACCCAATATAAATGATTCCCCTACAAAGCGATAGAGATAGACCCAACAGGGGCATCCTCAAAAGTGCTTGTGGAAGTTATCTATGTCAAAGATATCAAAAAATACATCTATGCAACACTCACCAAGATTGATCACACCAAGTTTGAAGTCCTGAGACTAACTCTTTTGGAAAAAGGTACACACCAGTATCTACCGCAATACAAGAACATAACAAAGAAATGACTAGACATGTGGAGAGAATTCCTATATTTCATCGAACAAGAAGATTGGATTTGAATAATCTTGAGAATATTTCATGATGAATACCTCTACCTTGACCAACCATAACATATTAAAAAGGAGGCTATCCAAGTAGTTATAGGCCTATGGGCTTAGGGGGAAGTCCCACTAAAGAAGGCCATTAAGAATGTAGAGGTCACCCAGCTCATCAAAGAAACCTATGATGGTTGGAGCTTAGATATCACCAAAATCACTAATCCTATGGTCAAATATTCCACCATGGGAATCACTTACAAAATATACTACACCAACCGAGAAGATTCAACCATCACATCCACCATCCACACAACATATCAAATTATCACATAAGGTAAGGATATAAACCTCTGTGAAGTTCTATGATGGGAACTCATGGACAACATACAATGCACCAAGTAGTCTCACTATCAATTCAAGTATGAGATTCTACTAACATGACTAACCTTTTATTTCATGCAACAATTATAGGGGTTTGTGGTGAAAGTTTGGGATCCAACCCAACCCATCGCGACCTAGATCCAAGACCATGTAAAACACTTCCAAGATGTCACTTCCTTTATCGTAACCTACTAGTGGTTTTTCAAACCCCTTTATGGAAGCAATTGAGCCTAGAACCTCATGGAAACCCCATCTTGTATACGAAGTATCTGATGTTGAGATTCACAATTATGCCTTTACACTCCTCAACCTCCCAAAAGACTCGCGAGCTGAAAATTTCACCACTTACCGGGAGTATATGGATAATTTAGCAAAGAATAAAGCTAAGGAACATTTTGATAAAAATGAGAAGTTTCATGAGAAATGTGGCTTACCAAACTAAGAGCTAGAGGAGTAGAGTGCATCCACTCCTCAGAGGTCCAAAAGACTCCACCTTGGCACACCATCGAATGAACCTTCACAAAGTGAGACTAGTAGTCCAAGGAAACAAAGGCTTACAACTACTCCTAGAATAGAACCAGACACTACAGAGGCTCTCATAGAAGTGAGTGCAAAGAAAAATCTTAAGAGAAGAAAGGAAAAGGCACATCGATAGGTATCTCCACAAATAGTGGACGTAGAAGAAGAAGAACAGGTGGTACCAAAGGACACTCCCAGTTTGGAGACTACAAATATCCCTGAATTATCTCCACCGGTAGATGAAGATCAGTTGTATAGTGGTTTATTTTAGAAAGAAGTAATGGGAATGGCACTCAGAAGTACCCAAACATGGCAAGCCCAAATTGGTACAAATTACATAGAGGGAAAAATTAGATATATGATAGCCTCAAACACAACTCTAGAAGATATGATTGACTGCTTTTCAGACCCATTGACTACCACATCAAAGAAGAGAAGAGAAAAGGAAGCAAAAGGAGAGGAGTGGTTAAAGAACTTAGCCATTGGAGAATTGGTTGTTGCAATGACACCTCCTCAAAAGCAAAATATAGTGGAGATCCAAATCAAGGAGCCCCAATCCAAAAAAAGGTTGGATAAATTGATGATAGAGAAACTAGAAGTCACCCAAGTAATACAAAAGGAAACAAAAGACGCTATAGAGAAAGCATATCAACAACTACAAGAGGAAGAAGCAAAGCTCAAAGCAGTTTCATCAAAGCAAGAACAATCTTCTCCACCTCCACAATCTAAGATAACCTCTTCCTCCACCACATCCTCTATGCAATCTATCAAGGACTTATTGACCAAACGAAAGCAACTACAACCAATGGCATCTCCATAGCTACTACAACTTGTAGTGGTAGGGTCATAGATGGAACTTGGGAGCATCTCACCTCTGCACAAGTTCTAGCTAGGAGATATATTGCAATAAACTGCACGAGAAGAGATCCTAAAACATCATGTAGAGAGCCTCGACTAGTTAGAGGAGTTAGTAAAGGAGATACAAGGCAAGTTCCATCAAATCCAAGGGGATTCATCACAACCATTGGCTACATAGCCAAGAATTTTTGTAGAGGGGGTGATCAAGGAAAACCAACTACAAAAGAAAACACTACGACAACAACTACAAGAAGAGATTCAGAAGACAAGGAAAAATGAGGAAAGGAAGAAGTGTGTCACTGCACACTTTTCTTTGGAATCCCATATCAATACCCTGAAGAACACTAAAGGAACCTGAATGCCTTATATCATTTTTTTTTGCAATGGCCAATAATAACAACCACGACCAAGGCTTATATGGATCAGTTGTAAGTTCAAATCCTCCAAAGATCCATGACATATGATGTTTTACAAGACACAAATGGGTAGTCCAGGGTACAGATAGAGACATTACATGCACAATTCTAACAGCTTCGGGATCAAAGAGATCGGCTCTAGAACATATTCTATCAACTTTGGGAAGTTGTAAGCTTAAGGTTAGCTCATATCACGAGAGTCCTCTAGGAAGCCCAATAATTAGACCAAAATATTTTGATTCCACAAACACTTTTTTGAGGCTTATAAGTTCCTACTACAAATCCAAGTACAGACTCAACAAGTACATTTGGCCAAGACCAAATGGGATAACACTTTTCCAACCTAAAGGAGATTTATAAGGATATCCTTCCAACACAATAGCATTGAATTGAGGGAAAGTCAACATTTTTAAAGGGGGGATGATGTTAGCTGAAAATAGTGATAGTGCAGACACCACCAAGGAGATCATAACACATCTTGTCGTAAAGAGCTTGTGGATCCTAATATTGTAAAGATACCATCTAGGCTAGGCATAGCATAGATGGGTCATGTCCCATCCATAGATATATGTATAGGAAAAGATATGAATGACAAAGTATGTATGTGTATATCTATATGTGAATAAAGAAAAAATGAATGTATGTAAGAACTTTGTATGAACTTGTATATCAATGCATAAGGATTATATGTAAGAAAGGAAGGAAATAGACAAAGTATAGGGGAAGATATATATTTTACCCTTTTGAACGTGATTAATATAATGATTACTGAAATTCTCTAATTAAGGTTATCTATCAATCTATGAATATTTATTTAAGTTCTTCCTATGTCTAAATCAAAGGGTGCTTACCTTTAAATTACAGATTCTAGGGTATAAACTACAACTCTCAAAAAGTACTTGGGGATCATAACTTGGTATATGTTTCCCCAAATTTCTTGCTAAAAATTACCATGGACCAAAACCTCTAATGGCGCCATATTTTTACCTTCGTACACCTTATTTTGTTTTACATTAGCCTCATAATACCTAGCAATATGAAGAGGTGATGAAATTAATGTTGTTGAACCTTTGATTAATTGTATGTTTTCGCCATCACACCCCCACCAAGATCACTATCACTAACAAGGAAAGAGGAGAATAGAGGAATTTTTATTTTCATATCTTAGATATGTACTTTATCTATATTCCAAATAGCTTTATATCAACCTTTGGAGAGTTAATCAATACTATGGGTTGAGCTCAAAGTCACTTTCACCTCGTCAAAAATAACTATTCTCCTCACTTCTTAACATATGCAAACGACCCACACCTCAGAGTATTGTGAGGTTTTATGTAACCATCAAGCTTGGGGAGAAAGATATATTGTATTCTTATCTTTGTCAAATGCTTCAACCCCCACTATTAATCCCACGTGTACTTACAACGAGTATCAAATTATAAGGAGGTGAAAAGTATTTACATTTTGACATCCAAAACATATCTGAAGAAGACACACAAATCTCCCATCATAAATCATAGAGCACATTCCATTAATCATAGATCTAGCCATATGACTTGAAAGCATGCTCCTCTATGGATTGTAATATATTTATTCAAAAATCCAATGATAGCTAAATTTTTCCCTTTACCAATCATGGTCGTTTGGACTTCCTTCAACCACTTGAACACAGTACTAAAGGAAGTAATCTCCCAGTATCCTAATATGCAGAGTGACACATAATTTGACTTCAATTCTTTGGACCTATATTATCCTTTTGAGCCTTCCATTGCTTGGCTACTCACAATATGGGAGAAGAAAAATCCTCGATATCCTAACCAAACATTTTTAATGATTTTTTCACATTGGACTTCAATGCATATTAGACACCTCTTCACTTCATTGTCACCCTCCTACCAATTGTGTCTCTTCAATATTTGATACTAGGCATGACATGATGTATATGCTTGATGTCCCCATAGATAGCACATTCTTATTTTCATGTTGTACTAGGAGGAGAGTACACCTACTAGCCTAATGATTGATAACACCATCTTATTTCCTTCACATATTAGGCTAGTGTACTAGAATATGCCTCACTAGCATGCCGATGGGGACGAGAACATGAGACCTCCCAAAGCATCGATGAAAACATTTAAATAAATTTTACCATATCAGGCCTCCACTTTGAAGGATAACAAGGAAACTTGTGTACACATTATCCTAAAACTATGATAAAGACAAAGACCTTATCCAATAAAATACAATGAGCCTTGACACTCCACACTTACATATATGCTTAGAAAATTGGAAATTCATCTCACAAAGATTTCAAAATTACAAAGGAAGTAACAAAAGGTATAAGGACAACATTGGAAATTTAAAATTTTTTTTTTCAATTTTCTTACAAAGTCCTAAAAAAATAACACATTTCTTCTCATTCTTTTATGGTTGCAACACTATCAAAGAATGATTATCCTCTCTAAAAATAACACTTTTTTTGTACATAATTTTTCTATCAATTGGGTAGAAAAGTTTATACCTTTTCACATTGGTATCATAGTTGGTGAAGATACATTTCATTTCCTTGTTTTCGAACTTTGATTGCTTCTCCCTAAGCACATGTGCATATTCCTTGCAACCAAAAGATCTAAGATATTGTAATGAAATATTTTTACCCATCATTCCTCCATAAGAGTCTTTTCAATAAGAATTGATGTAGGAGACTTGTTAATTAGGTAACAAGTCATAGTGACTACTTCTATCCAAAAATTCTATTAGAACTTCTATCCCTCTCCATCAATTTCCTTTTCATTTCCTTAGAAACTCTAATATGCTAAGTGATATATTGAGTTTTCTTATGTCTTAATCTCATGCTCTTTATAGAATATATCAAAATTTATGGAACAAAACTAACTATCATCATTAATCCTCAAAACCTTAATCTTCTTACTAATCTATTTTTTCCACAAGAGCCTTAAACTATTTAAATTGATTGGATACTTGATATTTACTTTTAAGGAGATATAACCATGTATTAGTTTTTAATTTTTAAAGATAGATAGCATAAAGAATTAGAAACTGAAGGAATATTAACAAGACCAAATACACCCCAAAAGATTTACGGGAACTAGAATGATATTGGTCACAATTTAATTTTTTATAAAAATAATTTTCATAAAAATCAAATTCAAGAGTACAAGCATTCATCCCCTTAGAATATTTTTTATTTTTTAGGGTTCTTAGAACCTTCTCACTTGTATGATTCATTCTCTAGTACCATAGCATTATTTTATCCATAGGTAAATTGCTCTCTAAATCAAGAGCTTGCTTAATTACTTAGAAACAATGACTACAAAAGGTAGACACAATACTCCTATTTGGTATTGATGGTGAAGGTGTAGATTTTAAAGATATCTTCACTACAAAATAAAATAACTATTGTACTAGATATTCATGCATCTAGCTAAAATAGAGTGCTCAATAAAACACCCTTATCATGAACTATATCTCCTCACACCATCTTACACCTTCCAATAGAGAAAAAAAGATTGCACACCTAAATCATTGAGTTTGATAATTGATAACATATTTTCTGTCAAACTAGGAATATGCAACACACCTTTGAAAATCACCCTTGATGAGAGGTCATATGGAAGGAATCCCTAGAGTCTATCAATCACACACCTTTAAATGGAATAATTTTGGGACTAATTGTTTGAATAATTTTTATTTATTTTTCTTCTCTTTGTAGTCCCTATGAAAGTTCCCACTATTATCACAATTCAAACACAACCTTGAAATTTCTAGGAGATTTGGAACTATACCTATCTTTATTTTCCTTGTCTTCTTTCTCCTTCATTCTTCCATAAATAGCTAGGGCATTCTATTTTTTTAAAAAAAATTCTAGTACATATCATCTAATAGAAAAATAATCACTACCCCATCTATTTTTAGTTTCAATCAGTGATCTTAATTTCCATCATTATAAAGTGATCACAAATTAGTCTAAAAATTAAAATAATAATTCCATGCAATTATCCATATCCTTTATTTTCACTCCAACATAGTGCAACTAAGTCACAATCATATTGAATGTGTTAAAGTAATTGGCAATGGAACCACTATTATCCATTCTCAAAGTGTACAAATTATTTCTAGGAAAAGTTTATTAATTGGGGATTTATCTTGGTACAAGTATCCCAACTTCTTCTAAAGAGCTTGTATATTTGCTTCTTCATGTACATTCAATAAAATGGAATCTATTAAGTAGAGAATGACGAGGCCCTTAATTTTTCCATCAAATAGATCCTAGTTAGCTTACGATATCATGATGGATCTGGATATAGATAGGGTAGCCCATAAATATCATCCATATTGAGCTTCCATAGCTCAATTTTAGTTTATATTAATGTTTCTATCTATATCCTTGGTGTACTTTCCACTTTCTTAAAATAAGATCTTCTATGCAAGTTGTCACTCATGTTGGTGTGAATAAATGTCTTCTACCTAGATAATTTCTAGCAAGGGGACTTATTCACATGTTAAGTTTACTTAGGTTCTAGGTGATCTTCTAGAAGTCTTAGTTGTCTAGATAAGATCTTGTCCTATCTTTTTTATTGACATTTTTGTTAAGTTAGTTGTCTCATAACATATGATTAAGAAACATGTCACAATCTTGTCTAATCTTATCTCACACCCTGGCTATATAACCAAGGAGTTATCATTTGTATTGTATTTCAATCAAATACAATTGAACTCTTGAGTATTGCATATTTGTTATATTATCTTACATCCATTATTGCAAATTTATGCTCTTGTTTTTCTCTCTTGTAGAAGGTTATTTTTGGTTTTGTGGGTGATCCTGGAGGCTTGAGTCCTTGAGTGAATCTAACATGGTATATGAGCTTCAAATGTGTAAGCCCCTTCTTGAACTTGGGAGATAATTAGGCTTGATTTTTTGCTATGGTTCAAATGTTGGCGGATCTTGAAAATTTGAGGATGCTCTTATCTTGCATCAAATTATGACATGGAGAATCATAAAAATTTGATAGAAACACCAGATTTGGGGATTTCTCTTTGTTTATTTGTATTGTAAGTTCATTTTAGAGCTTTTTGGTGTAAATATAAGCTCACTATTGAGTTTATAATGTTCAATAAATTCAAATTTAGCTTTTATTTCACTCAATTTGGCCATTGTATGATACAGTTGCAAACTAGGGTTTTAAGCTTAGATTTGGTGAACAACTTTTTATTTGAGCACTTATAGCCTATATGGATGATGTCATTGCATTTAGATGGCCCAAAAACCCCAATTTTCATATAAAATTTGTCCATTTTAGATGAATTTGATTTTTGGAATTTTTTTATTTTGCTAGGGGGGTCGTCACTACAAGCCAAATTCAACATTTTTCCAAAAACCATAATTTTTTATCTAGAAATTGGATTTTGACAAACAAGATATCATTGGAAAGCTAATTTTGAGAAATTTCTAATGGTGTAGGTGATTTTTCAGAATTTTTTTTGTATAATGCCTATTTTTCTAGCTTGAAATTAGATCTTGTTTTTCGCCTCCAAGCTCATAAATTTTTGCTCCGAACTCTATTTTTCCCGATTCTTGTGGCATTAGGATCCTGTATTGAGGAGAAATTTAGTTATATATATGCATTTTTTGCAAATTTCTAGCCAAAATTTCAAAATTTCAGTTTGAAACCAAATTGGTACTTTGGTATAACTTGTTGTAAATTTGCAAAAAAGTGGCATTTTCTTTGGCCCAAAGGGGTTATTTGCTTGTATTGTGAGGGGTAATTTATTGTTCCTCTATTTTATTTTCTAATTTTATCATGGATTTTCCAAAATTTGTACTTCTAACCCCATATAACTATCATGAATGGAAATCACAAATGGGGGTTTTGTTATTAAAATTAAAGTTGCAAAAAATCACATTTGGCACAGATCTAAAACCCACATGAGCTACAAAAAGAAGAAAATGGTTTGATAGAAGGGATGAAGCCCTTGGTACTCTTATTTTGTCCATTTCTCCAAATCTTAGATATCATGGTGCATCTTGTACGCATCCTAATGATGTTTGGACTACCTTAAAGAGTCTCTTTGGTAAGCCAAATAAAATGAGGAAATTTAAGTTGGAGAATGAACTTATAAGTCATAATCTTTCAAATTTTGATAATATACAAGACTTCTTCACTAAGATAAATTCTCTTAGATTGCATTTATTTGATTGTGGGGTCACTAAAAATGATGAACAATTGATTCTTTCTATTCTTGCTAAGCTTGGTCCTGATTATTCGATGTTTGTTTTTACATTTTGTGCTATAATGGATGCCCTTGGAAATGCATACAAAATTAATTCTTTTGATGGATTTATAGTTCAACTCATAAGGGAACAAGAAAATTTGGCACACATGGGAAAATTAAAGTCTTCCACATCTCAATCTCTTCCTGTAAAAGATAAAAAGGCTTCAAGTGGCAAAGGTAAGAAGCATAATAAGAACCCCACATCTAATGAGCAAGATAAAGATTCAGCTTCACATAGCACTCTTGAGTCCACTTCCTCTTTCAAAGAGGATTCATATAAAAAGAATAAATTGAAATGTGCATATTGTAAAAGGATAGGGCATGATGAGCATAAATGTTATGATAAGAAGATTGATGAACTAACACACCTTCTTCAGATGAACAACATTTCACTACTCTCATCGGTATCTTCTTCTTCTTCTTCAGCATATCAATCTGTAGCAACTTTATCATCATAGTCAGGGAATGTGGAAGTTACAAATGGTCTAAAAAAAATAAATTACATGCACTATTGGCCTTTACAAGTCCTAAATCTAGAATATGGCTTCTTGATTCAGGGGCATCTCATCATATGGCATCATCTATGGGAATGTTCTCTTCTTTTTATCATTTTAATTCACCTAATATTTTAATGGGTAACAACACATATATGAAGGTACACGTAGGAAGGGTTCTATTGACATGGGAAAAGGAACTTTTAATGATGTACTTTGTGTTCCTTCCTTATCCTCTAATCTCCTTTTTGTTTATGAAATTACCCAAGTGGACAATGTAAAACAGTTGAGTTCACTCCTAATAGAGTATACATAAGGGACTTGGAGACTGGAGATATAATTTCTATTGAGATGATTGATCATTCATATCGTTTGCATTCATTTTCTCATTTTTCTTTTGTTGATGATAATGTTCCTTTGACTACTATTCACTCTCATTCATAAAGTGTGAATCATGTTTGTGAGAAGTTTGGTCATATAAACCTTGGTATTATAGAGACTAGTGTTGAGCATCATAAACCTTCATCTCTTGCTTCATCAGCTATTAGTGCTTCTATTCAACAGGATGATCAGAGTTTTTCAGATCTTGCTTTGTGGGATGAATATTTGATAGGGATTTCTAACTTGTTTGTGGAGTCTCATATTGTAGATTTGGAGGACATACTTGATGGGTTTTCTCTCCTCTTTGATGACAATTTTAGCACAACTATTATCCCATCTTCTTTGTCTTTAGATATTGGAAATCACAAGTTTCCTCATTTCCTTGATTTGTCATGTTTCCTTGTTGAGTTTGACCATGATCATGTTGTGACCTATTCAAGCTTGGAGACTCCTAATCAATTTTTAGAGACATATATGTTGAGACTTCTCAGTTGAACATGGAGTGGCTTCTTCATCTACCTATGGACTTGTTTCTTCCTAAGGGAATATATGTTGCTTGCAAGCATTGGATAATCTTTTATTCTTTAGGCATTCTCCATTGACATTAGAGCTTCTTCATTATGGGGGGGATATCTTGTCTCTCTTTTTACCTCTTATGGGGGGGTCATTGATTGTATATTCATGATGGATGTAGTCCTTGGGGGGTATCATTGAGTCCCCCATACATCATCCTTGTTTGTATTTTTTCTCTTCTTGAGAGGATTTTTGTCCTACTAAGTTTTCTCCTTTTCTCTGTGTTGTGAGAGATTGCATTGTAAATGGGTACCTAATATTTCATAGTATTTGGGACCCATAATAATCATTTTTCATGTTTTGAATCTTTGCATAATAATGTACTCCCTAAGTTGCACTTAAAAGGGGGTTTTGGTGTGAATATATGTCTTATACCTAGCTAATTCATAGCAAGGAGACTTATTCACATGTTAAGTTTACTTAGGTTTTAGGTGATCTTCTAGAAGTCTTAGTTTTCTAGATAAGATCTTATCCTATCTTATCTTTTTGATTTTTTGTTAAGTTAGTTATCTCATAACATAGGATTAAGACACGTGTTACAATCTTGTCTAATCCTATCTCATGCCTTGGCTATATAACCAAGGGGTTCTCATTTGTATTTTATTCCAATCAAATATAATTGCACTCTTGAGTATTGCATATTGGATATATTATCTTGCATCTATTATTGCAAATTTATGCTCTTGTTTTTCTCTCTTGTAGAAGGTTATTTTTGGTTCTGTAGGTCATCCTAGAGGCTTGAGTCCTTGAGTGACTAACAACTCAAACCAAGATTAGAACAAAATAAAATTTCCTAGCACCTTGGACCCAAGGTGATCAAGATCTAGTACCAAATGAAAGTAATAAAAGGTATGGAATAAACTTCTTATACTAATCTATGATACGAGGTATGTACAAAAATTAGATTGATCATACAATGAAAAGTAAATAAACACAAAATTAATATACCATAGCATTATAATTTACTTAGGGAAAACCCTTTTAAGAGAAAAATTACACACTCAAAATAAACTCAATGTAGTGTTAAATAATTAAATTCTTACAATACATTTATGGAGGATCTAAGCCTTATAGGATTATCCCGATCAAGAGATTTGAAGCAATCATGAAAACATAATAGTACTTATGAAACTCACTATGAAACCTTTATCTCAAGCAACCAATAAATAGGAGAAGAAATAGATGAAACCATAAAATATAAATTAGGAAACTACAATATAAATCCCCAAAAAATGTAGCACCCAAATTCCTAGTCAAAATCCAACACCCAAATCTCAAGATAAATCCATAGGCTAAAGTAACATATTCCCTACACCTATCATAAGCTCATCTTAATATAATTACAAACTTAGGAATTCCATTATCTCCATTCAAATATGCCTTAAGATATTTTTTAACACTAGTCATAAGTTGGTTAGTAGGTCTAAATCCCTCTTAAAAAAAAATTATGCATCTTAGATGCTCTCACATTTCCAATATGGGAGACCCAACTTTTGAAGGCTATAAATTTTGATCAAAGAAGTTGATTGAGCCCTTTAAAGAAAATGAAAATATCAAATAGGTCCATGTTGTTGTAACATATTTATCTAGTTAAGGTTTTTTTTGTTCTAAATCCAACTTTTAGAGCCCTAAAAATTATATTTTTAAAATTCTTAATACTAGGATGAAAGGTTAGTATAAATTTATTAACAATATTCAAAATCGAGTTCCCCAAAAAGTCTTGAAGGTATTGGAAGGAAGCCAGGTAGCAGAAGCAACTTCCTACACTAATGCAAGTAGGGGAGAGTTACAAAAAATTCCTCTAAAACACCTTATACTGCTACATGTACCAACATATACACATTTAAAATTTAAACAACATAAAGACAATGCAAACCATAACACAATGTTTACATGTGAAATCCCTTTTAGGAAAAAACCCACACTCCAAATCACATAGCTCAAATTGTATTATCAACAACTAAGATTAGTTACAATACAGACTCAGAGAAATGCTCAAGAGTCTTCACACTAGAATGAGAATCTAGAGAAACTTTGACATCATAACAACATGTAAGCAAACTTGAACCTACCACCTCAAAAAATACACTAAGGCATCACCAAATTATAGAAGAGAATTTTGGGCACCCAAGACTACCATGTGTCACCTCCAAAATCACTACATGCATACAAACTAAGTTGGAGAACATGTAGGGTGTCAAACTTCACTTGCTTATACAACTATCATAAATGCTTGACATGCAAGCCTTCTATCATAAATTTCTATGCCACAAATTATTCCACTAAACATGCAAGGCATGAGAATACATGCAAAAGATTCTCCTCACCATGCAAGGTGCCTCCAAAATTCAAGACTACTAGCTGCCAATTCCTCACTAGTCCTGATTTGGTAGTTGTCATAGTTGACTCTTATGGTTGTCATAGATTGTCATAGCAAGTGTCATAGTGCTTAACATAACTTCTTATGACAAATTCCATAAATCTAGCCTAAAATATAGGTCCTCCAAAGTGGACACCTACCTCCACAAATATAGCTTACAATATTTACATGTCACCTTCCATATAGGATACCACATCACCAGTGGTTCCCACAAAGTGGCTACATATTTGGTAGGAAAATAAACATTATAAAATAAATAATTACATAAAACAACCAAATTAAATGCTAGAAAGCTAAGGTTGAGACACACCCTAATCCCAACATTCTTCCACTTGTTGAAGACCTACAAGAGTCATATGAAATCAACTACTCAAGGCCCCAAGGCCCATGGAAACAAAGCACCATTTGAACTTCTTTGTGCTCACTAGTTTTGTTAGTGAATCTATAACATTTACCAAAGTGTCAACCTTCTCCAAATTCACCTTTCCATATTCTACCATATCACAAAAAAAATGATACTGAACATTAATGTGCTTTGTTTTGACATAGAAAGCATGATTCTTTGCTAAGAAAATGGCACTATGACTATCACAAGAGATAGTAATCTATCTTGCATGTAAACTAATATAAAAACAAAATATCTTAAGCCACATGGCTTCCTTACAAGTATGAGTAGCTGCCATGTACTCTGCTTCTGTTGTGGACAAAGCGACTATATCCTGTTGCTTACTCATCTAACTGATAACACCACCAAACATCATAAAAACATAACCACTAGTGGATCTTCCGCTGTCAATGTCACCTACCCAATCCAAATCCACATATCCATGAATACTCACTAAATGCTAAGGTTCAATAGGATAAGCATGAAAATGTAGGGAATACTCAAAATTACCTTGAAAGCACCTAAACACTCTCTTCACTGCATCCCAATGTACCCATCCAAGATTATCCATAAACCAACTAAGGAATCCTACTACTTGGACAATGTTTAGTCTTGTATAGACTATATCATACATCAAATTTCCAAAAAAACTCACATATGGTACTTTGGTCATGTCCTCCATTTGAGTAGGAGATTTTGGATAATCATTCATATAAAGCTTTGTCCCTTACATCATAGGAACAACTAATTGTCTACAATTTGTCATGTTGAATCTCTCCAACACTAAATTCACATAATTGTTCTGGATTAACCAAATATTTTTGTTAAATCTATCTCTCTTGATTTCTATTCCCAAAATATACCTAGTTGCACCTAGATATTTCATCTCAAACTTTGCTGACAACTGTGACTTCAAATCTATAATCATGCTTTTACCATTCCTAATAAACAACATATCATCTGTTTATAAAACAATAATGAGAATGAAACCAATATCTGATTTATAATACACACAATGGTCAGATTTAGATCTCATAAATCCCAATGACAAAAAATAGGTATCAAACTTTTGGTACCATATTCTAGGAGACTATTTCAAACCATACAAATAATTTTTAGTTTCCAACCCATATTTTAGTTACCTTTGACAATGAAATTCTCTCATTGTGACATATAAATCTCTTCCTCCAAATTACCATGAAGGAACACTGTCTTCACATCCATCTGTTCCATTTCTAGATCATACACTGCTACAAGTGATAACAACAAACTGATAGATGTCATCTTTTCTATAGGAGATAATATCTCACCATAATCTATTCCCTCCACCTGAGAATACCCCTTAGTGACCAATCGTTCCTTATTCTTCTCAACACTACCATTAGGACCACACTTCTTCTTGAACACCCATTTACAACCAATGGGTTTACATCCATCAGGTAAGGGTATCAAATCCCAAGTCTTTTTTTTCTTCAATGTAACCATCTCCTCATCCATGGATTTCATCCAGGAATCTACATCACTCATAACCATAGCCTTTCTAATAGTCCTAGGCTCATTAGTGTTAGCAATCAAAGCAAAAATGCAATTGGAATCCAACAAGGAATAACCAAAACTTTTTGGATGTCATCTAACACACGTAGACATCCTCAATTACTGAGGTTGAGGTTCTTCTTCCTCTTCAAAAAATTTAGAGCTACTCGATTTCTCATCATCAAGTCCAACAAGAGTGCATAATTCACCTTTCATTAGAGTAGGTGGAATCTGAACTACCTCTTATTTCTCCTCTTTTCTTGGTTGCAACTCAATAGTAGAAGGTTCATCTCTATGAAAATTACACTTCTATTGTAGAGAACCTTATTTGCTATAGGATCCCAAAGCTTGTACCCCTTCACATCGACACCATAACCGATAAAGGTACATTTAACTCCTTGTTCTCCAATTTAGACCTCTTCTCAATTGGAACACGAGCATAAGGTTCATAACCAAAAAAATTTAGGTGTCTCATCGAAGGATGTTTACCAGATCACACCTCCATGGGTATATTTTCAACAAGAGTTGATGTAGGAGATCTATTGATTAGATAACATGCAGTGGCTACAACTTCAACCCAAAAATTTTGTTCAAGACCAACACCACTCATCATACTCCTAACCCTATCCATCAGCGTCCCATTCATCCTCTTTGAAACTCCATTTTGTTGTAGGGTGTATGGAGTTGTCTTATGTCTCTCAATACAATGATTTTTACAAAACTTGTCGAATTCTATCAAAAAACTCACTACCATTGTCAGTCCTCAAACATTTAATCTTTCTACTAGTTTGATTTTCAACCAAGGCCTTAAAGTCCTTAAACTGTCTAAAGACTTTCGCTTTACTTTTGAGAAAATAAACAAATTTCCTTCTATTGTAATCATCTATAAAAGAAACAAAATATACAAATTTTGACAATGAAGGGACATTCATAGGACCAAACACATATGCGTGAACATAGTCCAAAACCCTAGAAGACTTATAAGAAATAGAATAAAAAGAAATATGATGTTGTTTTCCATGAACACAATGTTCCGAAAAGTCAAACTCAAGATTACAATCATCAAGGCCTTCAAGAAGGCTCTTATTCTTCAGGGCTCTAAGACCCTTCTCACCAATGTGACCAAGTCGTTGGTGCCACAACATTGTCTCTCTATAGGAAGCTTCATTTTCAATGAATGAGCACCCTTAGGTACCCAAAATGCAAGACCATCAGATGTAGATACTAAAAACGTCTTCTCTACATGATCTGACGAATGAAGAATCCAAAGGTCTCTTCTTCGGTGTATCAAAAGAACCATTGCACTGAATCATGCATGCATCCATCTTGTAAAAGGTGCTAATTCAAACACCCTTAGCCAACACCATATCTCCTCTCATCATCTTGCATACTCATCTTGAGAAAGTAACTTGGACTCTTAAATAATTCAGTTTATTCATAGAAAGTAGGTTTTGTTCCAAACCCACGATATGCAAGACACCATCAATCCCCTTCACTCTTCCATGACCAACAATCTTCAAGTGAGATTCATCACCCAAATACACCTTCCCAATATTGTACGTACCTCATACTTTAAGAACCAATCTTTGTGTGAGGTCATGTGGAAAGAAGCACTCAAGTCTATCAACCACACATCTTCCAATGCATGAGTTTCCAAGGCTATGACAAATACATTTGCATCATCTAGAGAGGATTTCTTAGAGTTGGAATTAGAGAATGCTTCTTTCCTTTATTATTTTTCTCTTCCTTGCACTCTTTTCTAAAATGACCAGATTTTCCATAGTTCCAACACTTTTCCTTGGACTTGTAGGAGACTTAGATCTCCTCAGAGATTTTGATTTTTCCTTCTTGTTCTTCTTCTTTCCTTTCTCCTTTGATTGGCCGCGAACAACAAGGTCCTCCTTATCCATCTCAAAATACTTTCTCCATATCTCTTCAAATATTAGAAAAGAAACCACCGCATCCATCTTGAAATTGGTGGTAGTTCTTCCAATGGTCATTACTAGGTGATCCCACGAGTTCAACAACAAACATAACAAGAGCATGCAACGATCCTATTCTTCAATCTTATCTTTGAAAAAACCCAGTTGAGCTATCAACATGTTGAATGCATTCAGGTGATTTGCTATGGATCCTCCATCTTCCATCTTTAGATAATACTATTTATTTCTCAGGAACAACTTTTTAACCATGGATTTAGCCTGATAAATGTCTCCAAGTTTCTTCCATAAAGAAGCAACTATTTTGTCTTCATGAACATTCAAGAGAACAAAATCAACCAAGCAAAGTCTTATCAAATCCTTGGATTTTTGATCCATCAAATCCCAATCTACATGGGTTGTTGTAGCTGGTTTTGTGCTAGATATTGTAGCCCACAAATCTCTATCTACGAGCATATCCTCCATTTTTAACTTCCAAAGTTCAAATTTTTTGCCATTAAACTTCTCCATCTTGATTCTTATAGATGTGCTTGCCATATTTTTCCTACAACAAGGTCGTGAAACAACTTTTTGCAAAACTTCCACTAAAACAAAAATCAACTCAAAAAACCCTTCAAACCCAACAACAAAATCAAAGCTAGCCAAACTCTAATACCAACTGAAAGGAAGTCGGGTAGTGGAAGCAACTTCCTACACCAATCTAAGTAGAGGAGAGTTATAAAAATTCCCTCTAAAACACCTTATACTACTACAAGTACCAATATATGTACATTTAAAATTTAAACAACATAAAGACAATGCAAATTAAAACACAATGTTTACGTGCAAAAACCCTTTCGAGAAAAACCCACACTCCAAATCACACAACTCAAATTGTATTATCAACAACTAAGAATAGTTACAAAGTAGTCTTAGAGAAATGCTCATGAGTCTTCACACTACAACGAGAATCTGGAGAAATTTTGGCAACATAATGACATGTAAGCAAACTTCAACTTGTCACCTCAAAAAATACACTAAGGAATCACCAATTTATAGAAGAGCAATTTAGGTGCCCAATATTGCAATGCGTAATCTCTAAAATCACCGCATGCATGCAAATTGAGTTGGAGAATATGCAGGGCATCCAACTTCACCTGCTTATGGAACTTTCATAAATGCTTGACATGTAGGCCTTATGTCATAAATTGTTATGCCAAAAATCAGTCCACTGAACATGCAAGGAGTGAGGATACATGCATGATATTATCCTCACCATGCAAGGCACCTCCAACATGCAAGATTGCCAACTGTCGATTCCTCACTAGTCCTAATTTGATAGTTATCATAGTTGACTCTTATGGTTGTCATAGGGTAGTGTAGAAAAATGTATCCCTTTACATTTTTAAATCTATTTGGGCCCTCATTAAAATTAGGTTCATTTATGCCTTAATTGGTCCTATTTTGCATCCACGAGCCTAATTAAATGCATTTTCCTATGGATAATCCTGACATTTCATAAATGAGAAATAATAATTTAATGTTTATGGTTATGTGTTCCAGATCTAGGGATCTTGGACTCATACACCCCTTTGGGTGTATGGGTCCCACCACTACAACAAATCCTTGTGATTTGCTCCACTTTTTGCTCTATTTTTTGCTTCCACCCACAGTTTTAATGTATTTTTTGCCAATTTTTGAAAACGTTGGTGCTATTTATCGAGATGGTGCAATTTTTGGCATTTATTGCGCCGATCAGTACAAGTTGGCACTAATTTAGGCCTGAAATAACATCGTCTTTAGTGCCGATATTAGCTTCGAGTGTAGCATCACTTTTAACTCTAACTTTAGCTTCAAGTTTAGCTTCGGGTTTAGCGCCGGTTTAGACACCCCTATGTCGAAGAGACTTATTTATATGTCTCATTAATGATGTAAAACAGTGAAATGCCAACAAGATATGGGCATATCGAGGAGAGAATCACTTATGTCACATCGACAAGGTATATCTACAAGTGCTCGGCGAAACACAACTCTTGGATATAATGAAGTAATGCCAATGAGACATTGAGATATCGGTAAGACAAATAAGATTGTCTCATCAACACTCTTGAAGTAATGATCAAAAGCATACACCGCTATACCGCCAGGAAGGTGAGCAACATATGCAGTAGAGCGGTATACACCGCAACCCCACAACAAGAAGCCTTGAGCAAGGTGGTAGTGCGGTAAACAACAGAAGGGAAGGATAAACCACTGCTATACCGCAACGATAATCACAAGTCTCCCCGACATGGCAGAGTTACATCGATATATAAAGAAATACCGCTGAAGGAAAATATTGATGAGACAGTGGCATATCGACAAGAGATATTAACTTGTCTCATCAACACTGACAACCAACATTAGAGGAACATAAGATCTAATGTCAATGAGACATTGAGATATCGATAAGACAAATAAGATTGTCTCATCGACACTCTTCAAGTAATGATCAAAAGCATACATCGCTATATCATCGGGAAGGTGAGATACATATGCGGTAGAGCGGTATACACCGCAACCCCGCAGCAAGAAGCCTCGAGCAAGGCAGTAGTGCGGTAAACATGGCATCATTACAATTTACAACAAATCACATCAGTTCCCAACATTAAATGCTATTAAATTATTAAGGGTTTCCAAAACTAATATGACTGAATACCGCGCCATCCAAAGATAAGTGAGTTTTCCCAATATTGCACTCAATTGTAGTGCACTAGTGTGGAAGGAGCTAAGGATACGAGAAGAAGTCCTACAAGTGTGAAATAATCAGGTAAGTGCATGAAAACTCTCTGAAAGAACTCTATTAATATAAAAAATCTTTCAAGGTTTTGTCATTTGAAGCCATAGTAGAGAAAATTGAAACATGCCTCCTAAAAGAAAACAATCAGAAATAAAAGAAAGTCAGCCTAAAATTAAAGATGAAGAACCTAAAGAAAAGAAGAGACCACTCCATCAATCCATATTAGATATACTTCCAAGGTCTACTAAAGAGGGTAATAAGAAGTTTCTCGTGGACATCACATAAAGTTGTAGGGATGCCCTCATTTCCAAATCTGGATGGGACCTATTTTGGTATTTTTACAGTAAGAGAAATGAGAAGATTCTAGTGTTAAACGCTTGGATGTTGGATATAGCATGGTTGATTGTCCCAAATGTGTTTGTTGATGTAGAATTTATTAGACTGCTAGCCAAACACTATCACTCAGCTACCAAAATAGTAAAGTTTCCAAACGACACAATATTGGTAGAAGTAACTAGAAAAGCCATCATTGAGTGTTTTGGCTTAAACAAACAGGATCTGACCAAGATAAACCTTCAAAAAAGTGAGGATGATTATGCTAGGTTAAAAAAGACTTATAGAAGTGATGAGGTACCCCTATATATGAAAAGAGGCATTGGTAACAGAACATTCCCCATCTCTACTACCACTACTGAACCATTTAATGTGACAAATTTTTAGTATTACTTTGTGAATACATATTTAGCTCTTTTCCAGGTGTTGGGGATAGATGCTCAAGATAAAATGCCAATAGGTCTAATGATGATGGCCATAAGAATTCAAAACCCTGAAACTAATATTGAATATGACTTTGCTTCATACCTTGAGAAGGCGTTAGATGATGAATTCTCCCAAGTTATAGAGGATAGAGCACCAATTACATTCAGACACTATTCCCTACTGTTTCATCTGATATTGTACCAGAATAGGGACCAATGGACTAAAAGAATGGATTTGGCTATAGTAGATGAGCAAGGGAATCCCACACCTGTCTAGAAATGGTGCTATATTTGGGACAGTTGGTGCAAGAATTCAAGCTTTGTTGTATTCTACGAAGACTTTGAACACAAAATCCTTCAAGTTCTTGGGTATGCAATACCAATATTGTCAACCAAAATGTTGCAACTAGTGAGACCTTTGGCTTTAAGACCAGAGCAGGGTCATACACAATTTTGGAGATTGGTTCTTCCTCATGGAAGTTACAATAATAAGAGTTTATGGATGCCCTGTTGCTCCACACATATTGCCAAAATTTGTACCCCTCAGATTAGCATTTCTTGAATTTATGTGGCAAATGATATGGATGGAGAAAGATGTAATGCACAAGCAGAAGAAAGGCACTTTCCTTCCAAACCAAAACAAGTGTGAAGATTGGACTATAGGCTCAAACACACTAGAGGAGTTACAGTATTATTTGAAGACAAGATATGCATTGAAATCTGAAAAAGAAAGAGCCTTTGACCCTAACAATCATATGAACAACATAAGGCATGATCTTCTTACCGAAATGAGAGTGCCACACCAAGTAGATTTTGAAGAAGATGTCATAAGGAACTGCATTACTTATAATGATGTACTTAGTGGAAGGAAAAAATGGGAATATATGAAGAAGGTTGAAGAAAGGACGAAGCGGACATCCAAGGATTTCCTAGGATACTTTGTTGAGGAAAAGGACCCCATCAAGAGGATAGAATTTATAATTGGTAGATTTGAAGACTTGTACAGAAAGAAGGAAGCATATCTCAAAGAACATCATAGTGGTGCAACTATAGAGCATACCCCAGGTGAAACCTCTGAGCCTCCCATGGAGCAATTACCTCCCAAAAGATAGAAGATAGGAAGCATTGAACAATTAGTACCTTATGAGGATACTGAAGAAGTAGGCGATACTGAGGAAGTGGCTACAGTACTGCAGTCATTAAAAGGTGATATTGAAGTTGATCAACCCATCCTTGAGACTAGTGCCCATAAACATGAGGAAAGGATGGGTGATGTAGAAAAAACAAGTACAAAGGTACATGAAGATGAAAGGGAAATTGCAGCCAATAGATTCATAGAAGATGATGAATTCATTAAGACTCCCGAGTTTAAGGATTTCTGGATGAAGATGAAGATAAAAGAATTTCAAGAGAGGATGGAATCAACTGAAGCAGGAATTGAAGAATCAGAGAAGAATGAAATGGTAGCATAGACTTTCCAGGAATTAAGAGTTGACAACATTGACATTAGCCCCCAGAAGGCTAGAGAAATGGTCTTGAAGAGAAATATGCTCATTTTCTATGGCTTGGAATTAAATAAAATGTTTCTGCTTGTTCAAGTGCGGGCTCAGGAAGATCCAATGCTAGTTGTAGAATTTGACTCCGATGAAGGTGTGAGTGGAATTGGGTATAACCCAAAGATTGAAACCCTGGCCATATGGATCAAATAGAAAAATACACAGAAGCCAAAGTTATTGGATGTAATTCAAGGGATGAAAGGGGCAGCAATGGTAAGGACAATACAAGATACCACCCCTTTGGACGCAGCCACAATGACCATACATTCAACCATGTTCACTCAAGCAATTGCTAAGGGATTAGAAGATAGATTAAAGGAGTATGAAAAGGAACAAAGGTTCCTAAATGATGAAGTTCATAAATTGTTCATGGAGAATATCAAATTGAAAGAACAATCAAGATTAGAAGCAGGACCCTCACAAAGCAAGGAGATGGTGTTATATAGGCCTCCTATTGCTCCAATGGATATTGTGAAGAACATTTATGCAGAATAGGTAAAAACTCTAGAGAAGGAAGTGGATGATGTAAAGAAGGCCAACAATCAAACTGAAGATGAAGTGAAAAGACGAATTTGTGAAGTTATGGAAAAGATTCTCGAGCACAGGATAAAATCAATTATGGATAAACTGGAGAATGTGCATGATAGTTATAAAACACTTCAACAGGAAATGGATCAAATAAAGACACATATGCTTGTATTAGATCCTTTGTTCAAAAGGTGGTAGCCTATTCACCACACTTTGGCTAAGTTATGCAAAGTTCTACAAAGAAGTCCTAATGCACCCACATCATTAAAGCCAACTGAACAAACTGTGAAGATGATTATTGATTAATTTCAATATGTACAAGGGTTTGATAAAAATATTGTAACACGAATAGATTTATTCCATACCTACAAATAGTGGTATATACCTAAAATTGTGAGAGATGGTGATCAGTTGGAGGACTTGGATAAGTGGAAGAAAGAATTCAGTCAGGTTGTTCATAAGTGCGTAACTCATATACAGAAGGATGATGATACCAGTCTTCCCAGGCTAAATCAGATCATGGATGGGTTGATTGTTCTTGATGCGGGATACCTAAAGTTTGTCAATGATACAAAGGCATTACTAGATAGTCGATGGCAAACTCAATTTGCAAACATGCAAAAGATCCAGGAATATAAGTGGCCATCAGATTTTATGGTGTATCAGTGGGAGGAAAAGTATTTGGTTTCAGAAGAGTAGGACACTAAGGCAAGAGCATTTGGACGTTCACCATGGAGAGGAAGACTTTTCTAGATCAATGATCACGGGTCTTTTATGTTGAATAATGGAACCATATGTCAAAATGTCTTAAGTCTTGTTATTTCCTTAATTATGCTAATTAAATAGTTGTTAGTAAAAGAAGTAGTTATGAAAGGTCATTTCTTTTTGTAAAAGGCCTGTAGCTTGTTGCTTCCTATATAAATAGTAAACCAAGGCCTAGTTTTAAATTATCATCATCATATATCATTTCCATTTTGAAGACTTATATTATTAATATATATCAATTGAAGCAATATAATGGAGAACATCTTATTATCAGAGATTCTCCATGAATGTGTTATCATTCTGTATTTTTCTTATGTTTGCCATACTTATTTCTTCTTATATTTGAATGAATATCAGTTATTGAGCCTCAACACTGCACTTATGCGAATGAATATGCTGATACAGTAAAGCATTTATTGTGGATGTTGGTAGAGCTACTAATTTTTTTGAAAATTTGAGCTTATTTTGCCTTGTTACATGTTCAACATAAAATGGAAACTGTTTAAAAATAATAAAGTTAACAAAGTTGCTTATTTTAAATAATTGTGAGTTACATGCATTAATACTTTATTAACTTTTGTGTCTTCACGAACATATGTTGATACAAAATGAATGGAAGAAGCATCCAAGTAATCCTAATTTTTTCTGCCAACAATTCATACCAAAGATTGAACAATTTAATGATATTGCAATAGGTATTAATTAAGGATATGATGATGATGATATATTCTTGTACTTGTATATTCTATGAAACATTCCTTATTTTCTATGAAACAGTGTATATATTCTTGTACTTATAAATATTCTTTTACTGTTATGTCTATTAAATAAAACAAAGTTTGAATAAAAAATGCTTCACCCTTTTTTGTAAGCGAGTATGTGAATTATTGTTTAAGGAAAAATCTTATAGTGTTTACATTTTTAGTTTACTAGTTTCAAATCTTCATTTGCTATGCATATAAAATTGTATGTGCTCTTTATCTCAAATGACATAAAATAGTAATATCATGAGAATTAGGGTTTTCAATTTCACCACCATCATTGTCCACACTTCTCATATCCTGTTTACTTTTAAGTACAATCGTCCAAATTTTATTTTTATTTCTTTTCCCAGTTAATCTTGATTCCTTTCAGCAAAACATAATAGGTTGCATGTTAAATTTCAAACATTTTCTATGCATTTTTTTGTATATATTATTTTCTTAGTGCATCATTATGTAACAACAATTTCACTTCTGAGATATACAATAAAAATAAATGAAAGAACATGTTTGCTTTGTCAAGGGAAATGTATGGTGAATACCCTATGTCTTTTAGATAAGTGTGCAAGCAAAATGAGACATAACTGATTGAATCTGATTTTCTACTGTATAATTGTTTTTTTTATGTGCTTTTTACTTTTTGCATGTGGATTACCTTCAGAAAGAGACTACTTATCTTTTCTTAAAAGAAGCCTTTACATTTCCTGTCTACAAAAGGAATTTACTGCTTGACAACAAGTTCATTAACTTCATACAAATTAAGATTGGTGTAAAAGGCCATCCCCACAAATGTTGTTTGGTCTAGAATTATAATGGAAAATAAAAAAGCTTGCTAGGAGAATAAAACAAGTTTTCAATTGTCCAAGTACAACATAATATTACTGAAGCATTTCAAAGTTTAGGCCACAAGAATCATCCTTTTTTAAACATGGATTGCAAATAATTCTAAAAATTTAAAATTCTTGGTCATTAACATTATTGTCTGCTACAATGTCATCCAGTGTATCATTGCCAATGTTCATATGTTCTAAGTATTTAATATTATCATCATCCTCATCTTGACCTGCATCATCTTCATCATCATTGAAATTTGACTGTAGACCATCTATATTGTTACCAAATGTATTTGGATCATCATTTTCTATACCATCCATATTGTTGTCTTCCATAACATCATCTAACTCTGGATTGTTGTCTTCTTGAGCCTGAACATAACCATCTTCAACATCATCATGGATGTCAATTTCTTCGATGTTCTCTAATCCCTCTCTCTCATTTTGTTGGCCATCATTGTTTTTCCCAGTATCCTCTAATGCATCGTCAAATACATGCCTTAATCTTGGATCATAATGTATGACAAATATCCATTTCGGGTCCAAAATATCTTCATAGAAAAATACCTGCACATGAATGACATACATATATTAGACATTATATAAATTGTATGAACATATATACATCAATTGAATAATGGAACATTATTTTATAGACTACCTTTTTATACAATAATTGCTATAAAACATAATTTTGACAACATAGTTTATAAAACATCAGTCGAAACTCATTTATTATTCTTTGGTTTTCTGCCCTTAAGAACATCCTTAGGGAGACCTTGTTCTTCCCTCTTCTTTCGTGCAGGAGTGCGTTTTAAGAAGGGGTAATCAATCAATAACTCATCCCCAATGGTAAGGTCCATAATAGCCTCAACTATTATCAATCTATCAACCTCTCTTTCCATATCTCCATCTTTATCATTTATAACCTCAACAAATTGACACTTTGGTCTTACATTAGGGTCCCTTCCCTTACTACTATTTATAAATCCTGTAATATTTTTGTGTGTGTATGCACGTCCATCTATATACATAAGATGACCTCTATTCATTTCTTTTCCACTTTCCAATTGGAGACGATGTGTATACATATTCAAATTTAGACCATATGCTGACATGCTAGGCTTATATTCTGCTAGCCTTCTCCATTCACCACTGTAATATGATGGACCATAATATGGCATTAATCTCCTAGTGGTTTGTTCTTAATTATTTCTATGTTTGGATCCCACATGTACATTTTGGACAATAAAGAGGCCTAGATTCACTCCATGAATATTGGAGGGTCGTGTCATGTAGCTGTATCCCCAAAATTGAAACACCTCGTACACTCTAGGTAGTTGTTGATCACTAGGCCAAGCACAATATAGTAGACGATCAAATGTCTCTTTGTAAATTGATCTCAAACTCAAGGGAAAGTCATCATCTCCATAAAATTCATTCTCATAGGGTATGTAGTCCACTTTCCCCTTGTCTTTAAGCAAATTATGCATCTTCACACCGGTTCTTGTTCTATTACTTGTTTTCATCAATTCCTCATCTTTTGAGCTGGTATATTGGCACATATTTTTGTTAGATGTATCTTATGATAAATGATCATTGCCCTTTAGGCTGGAAGTCGGTGATCCAAGAAACTTTAAACCAAGAACTTTATCCTGCAAGTATCCATTAAGAAAAAAATAGTTATTTAAATAATATAAAACAATGTTTAAACAAAGTATACATGTTATTTATATCAAATTGGAAATTTCCTCACCACAATTCCTATTGGATTTGAATCGATTGTAGGAGGCATACTACCAACTGGAAGCTCATCATATATGTAATATCTTTGTACAATCACTCGTTTGAATTGTTTCTTTCCACAACATACAAAACATCCATAAATAACAATTTTCTCAAAGTATTCATCCCATGTACTATAGTCCTGACCTACCTCTTCTTCAGTGCAATCATTTGTTGTGTCTGCAGTATCCATTGTCATATCCTCTTCCACCCACTTCCGTCTACGTGATTTAATAGTTTTAGGTCCACGTCCATGTACATATCTTGTTCTTTTGCTAGTTGAACGCTCAGGCTCTACATTTTCTCCAATCTCCATCTAAAATTATCAACAACATGCATTAATTTATGTCAAGATTGGATAATACATTATAAATTTCAATAATACTGTGAAAAAAGATGGACATATCACAAAATGCCATCATATTTATATTTGACATATTGATATCATGTTTTGGCTATCCTAATTTTCAAACTTTTCCCTTGATCATAAAATCACATTTAATCACCATTCCTGCCTTCAGAGGCCTCATGGACAAAAAAATGACTTTATCTCCTCTACGTTGTAGCATTTGTGAATTCATAAACACCTTCCTCCTTTGGTTGAGGTTGCTTTCTCTTCTTACCTCTATTGTATCTGTAGATTCCGTTGTCTCATCTATTTCCACCCACTTTCCTCTCAGTGATTTAGTATTTCTACATTGTCCACATCCTCTCTCCATGGCCTCCTCTATGAATAAAAATGCCGCCACAAAAGCTTTCACGTGCACTATTGTTGAGAAGGAAAATACAACTTGCAGGACTGTGGTAAAAATTGCTCTACCACACCAAGCTGATGAAGGAGCCGTGGGACAATGGTAGAAGACTTGTAGGACTATGGGAGTCACCGCAACACTACAAGGAACAAAAGGAAGACTTGCATGCCACCATAGAAGCTTTCACCACACTATTGATGAGAAGGATGAAGCACCTTGCGGGACCATGGTAAAAACCGCTCTACCGCACCGAGTTGATGAAGGAGCCATGGGATAGCGGTGGTCACAAAAACAAGGCAAGAGTTGGAATTATTTCCAACACTCTGGGTCTTGTGATACACAACAATGAAAATAGTCACTATACAACAATGATAGGCGCTAAATTAGGCGCACTTGATGCCACCTTATATGTCCCAAACAGATTACATCAATGGCCAAAAGTTAGCGCTAAAGTTGGCATTAACTAATGCCGACTAAAGCGCAACTAATGAATCAAAATTGAAAATTAAAAAATTTCCCACGTGAAGGAAGAAATCAAATGACAAAAAAGGGAAAAACGTCACACGAAGGAAGAGAGAAGGGCACTACCAGCAACTGATGAATGAATGAATGAATGAATGAGAGATTTTAATGACGTCCACGAGACCAAGCGACCTAAGGGACCGAGAACCAAAAAGCTAAGGAATCTCCAAACTCTTTTCCATGTTGGACCTTCTTTTATGAATTTTGACCAAAAAACTAGTTGTCTTGCTAATCTTCTCCTCCTCAAATAACTCGTGTAGATTGTGTTAGCTCTCAAAAATGCAGGCTGAATGCCTCAAGAGACTGCCAATCTCATGATACATTTTAGGGTAACACACAAGGTCAAGAGAACTCAACCTTCTACTCTTTAGGTGCTGCAAACCTGGGCCGGTGTACCTTTCTGAATGGTGTAGACTTAACTTGTGATTATCTTCTTAAAGCAATTCGTTCACAATGGCAATGAGAGGTGAACAAATGAAATCCAACTTGAAAACAGTAACAATATTCTGATCTGAATCCTAAAATAAATGCTTAATAGATGTAAAGAAAACTGAATAAGTTCAAATGGTGAAGTGCAGAGACCAGTGCCTTGTTGGGTATGCGGAGTCAAATGAGATCAAGATGAGCAACACTTCTCTAAGAAAATTCAAGTTATCTGGCATATATTATGCTTACAACTTGTATAAACATGCAAGAATGTGATTACTAAGTTCTACTTGAATAATCCAATTGAATCTCTCTAATTACTGTGATTAACTAAAAGGATTTAGTCTTTACTTGAAAGAACCAATCAATTGATCACACAAGTGCAGCAAATGTGCACTGATAAACTGAATACAAACTTGTCATATCAATTTAGACAATCAGAAAGAATCCATCTTGGAGACAACTTAGCAATTCTTTTATTAAATTCAACAGATAACTGATACCAGACATGTGCAACAACATCAATTGACATTCATAAATACCTCCATTTTAGAACATGCATCACAGCCTCTGATTTGATAAATTTACTGTTCTGTATCCATACAATTTTCCTACTGTATCGAATAACTGATAACTGGTCCATATTACAATTTCCAAAATGCTTATTTATACACAAGCATTTGAAGAAAATATGTTTTGAGATCACATGTCGGCCCAGCACAAAATTCGGGCTCCAATCGAGCTGGCAAGCAACGGGCATCCAAGTAGAAACATGTCGGCCCTAATGTTTTAAAATTCTGTTATCACCTGCGAACAGTCGGTAAGACACAACAGAAAGTATGCCGAAGGCAAAATAACGTCAATCGTTAAACATCCCGCGTGCTTGTATTTTGCTTTCGCCAAGACTGTTGACCGTCGGGGAGATATCACGCAGACTGTAGAGTTATATCGAAAGCCTTAATGCATTCTGGGTGTCGCTATAAGATTCTACATGTTACACCAAAGACAAGAAGCTTCTTCTATTTCCTTTGTGTTTCACCCAGAACCTGCGACGTCAATGAGACATCCCACAGACTAGTCTCAGTATTGCCAAGAGGGGCTCCCCAATACACTTTTCAATCATCAAGACACAAATAGTTTCTTACCGATACGCTCCTTTTGTCCCATTTACTGTCGCCATAGCTCTCTGACATCGGGAAGACCTCCTGTAGACTTCACTTCGTTATACCGAAAGGCCATAAGCACTATGAGTCGCCGAGACGAGGCAGTTGTTACGCCGATAAAGATCCTCATGTTTTCCATCGGCGAGACCGAAGGTCACTCGCTGAGACCTTACGGCGATCGCCCCAACCTATACCGATATGCCCATAATCTTTTTCCATCGATCGGTGAGACCAGAGTGAACTCACGCCGAAAGAAATCTATTCGTTTAATACTGTCGGCAAGACCCGACATTTTCGCTATGACCATATCCCAATAGGTTTACCTCTCATCGAAAGTCACTTGGAAGAAAGATTTGCATCGTCGGTGAGACAAATAAAACTTTCCCAGACCTCCTGCCGCAGATCATAACATACGCCAAAGGGATCACATAGTGCACCTATCACTGAGACATCATGACTTCGGTAAAATGTTAGCCCGACCACCAAGACATATGCCGATAAAGACCACCACGGTCGCCGAAACAACATAAACGTCTTGCCGATAGGCAACAGACGTTTGCCAAGAGAAAAATAGATCGGGGAGACCTCACATCTGTCACACCAACACACCTGAAACAAAAAGTATAAGCAGAAAAAAAAAAGTGGGTCAAGGAGACAAATGGAGACCTATGCCGATAGAGACCAAAAGGTGGAAAATGCATAGATAGATGATCAAGGGGACAAACATGAGCCAAAATGTGAGCAAATAATAATGAAATGAAGGAAATATGCATAAGGAAAGACTCATATGGAGACTTAGGGGGCATGAAAATATGCAAAAAATCATCAGATTTTGATAGTTCCAACAGATTGTCAGCCTTTAAGTTGATTTTTTATGAGAAATTCGATTTATCTTGCGACACCATAGGTAAGGTTACAATTTTTTTTCTTGCTTGAATTCATGATTGTTTACTTCTCTTTGTATTGCATTTGAATTCGTGATTGTTTACTGGTTTGTGGCATAACCAGTCTAGACAACCTCTAAATTGTCCCATCATTATAAATTGTAAAACCTTTGAGAAACCAACAAAAAAATTTACCCTACCCATTTGAGCTTTGGATCAAAATATTATAGCATGAAGCGAGGATGCCTCCTTATTCTTTCCCTAACCTAGGTATCAAGGAAATAGTGAACTATTTGGAAAATCTGGGAATTGGGTCAGTCACTACTGAGCAACTGCTGAAAATAAATGCAGAAACAACTTGGTTTTTCCCAACTGTGCCATAGTCATCAATGCCATGAATTTTTTTTGCAAGATTTCATTATGAAAGAGTTTTCATGATAAGGTTATCAACACTAAGCCAATCAAACGAACATATTTTCCCTAGGTTATCAACACTAAGCAAACCCAACAAACATATTTTCCCACTAAACAAAACTTTCATACCATAAACTGGATGAAAACTTTCATACTTGATAGTGCATACTTCATTTGCCTCCATAGATTGGACGAAAATAATTTTCCCTAGGTCGCCTCAAAATGTCAAGCAATTGAGGGAAGCGAGCATTGACAACAAACTCTGGCCACAATGACGTAATTCATTGTCAATTTATAGATTTGTAAATGTTTCCATTGTTTCTTTGAATTTTACTTTTTACTTTTTTATTTCTAAATTTAAAAGAAGAAATATAATCTAAAAATATATATATATATATAGGGACATGAGACTGACAAAGATAAAGAGGAATTGGCTTCCATATTGGGGGTAGAGGCAGTGAACAAATTGGTTAATGCGGACTAGACAAAACTTGTCAGATACATAGAAAAACAATCTATTAACGCCCCTCAAACATTGCAAATAAATCAATTGTGTCAAAGGGAATCAATTGATTCCCCAACCAGTCCTAGATCGAGCAAAAAATCTAGGAGGAAATCAGTGACAATAAACTCTAAGAATGTGGAACAAGGAGTAGAGACCTCCACTCCTGGGACACAGAGTTCCACCACGCCATGTTTTCAATTTTGCATTGGTAGCTACAATACGAAGATAGAATACAAGGTGGTTTTAGGGGAAGTTTGAATGACGAATGCTGGGAAAATGTTTGTGAATAGGTTGAAGGAATCATGCCTTCAACGGTTCAAAGACCATCTACTTTTTCCATTCTCAAAGATACCCATGCACTTGAAAAAAGAAAATATCCATGACATGGAGACTAATTTTGGCACAGGTTGGTCTGTAAAGAAGATAAACCTACGAATGCCTCAAAATTACAAGAGATTTCGGTGCAACCAAACAAAGAAGATAAAAAAATCCCTCATGAGCTAAGGTAGAAAAAAAGGCCAATTGATGTAAGTGTGAAAGTATGGAGAGAGCTTGTAAAATCATATGAGAAGTTCGATGCACAGAGAAAGTTCAGTGAGGAGAGTACACAAGTATTTGAATTTTCTCATAAGATTATATCAAATTTATTAAATGATATTTAAATTTTATTTGTGCATAGTTAAATTGAATTTTCACGACAAGGTCTCCAAGGCTAGGATTGAGAAACTTCGTGCCATGCATCACAGTGGCCAGAAAGGTTTACAGGCCTTGATCTGTACATTTGTAAGTATATTTAATATGTTAAATGATTTTTTTTTAAATTTTGTTGGAAAAAGTAAATGATTGCATATTAATTAGTTTAACTAGTCCATATGCCATGTTTTGACAGGAGGAGAAATATGGCCGCCATCCAAAGCAATTTGAAAAGAATATGTTACAAAACAAAAAGTGGAACGATTTTGTAATTTGGATGGAGAACAAGGTATCAATAGTTGAGTTTCAATAACTTAGTTGGATATTGTTGTATTAATATGTCAATTTACATCTCTTGTGTTGAGTTGTTTATTGATGCATAGGATGAGTAAATAGAGCTCAAATCTTATGATTACAAGATGACCATTTATGTGCATGAATAAATAGTAGAAGGATGTAGATGAACTCAATTCATCTGAATTTATGCCTCTTGGTAGAAATTCCTCTTGAATCTCTAATATCAAGTGCCCGAGACTTCCCTGTAGCTTTTACCTTTCGTTGCCAACTTTCCTCTTCACTGTGAGACTTGTGTCCTTTTTCCTTATATGTATTTCTAGCTTCGGCTTCTAATTCATCCCATGATTTACCTTCCTCCTCTTCAAAATCTTCTTCTTCTTCGTCCTCCTCTGACTCCACAAGAGATTCATCTTCTGAACCTTCCTCATCTGATTTTGATTCCTCTTCTACATCAGAAGGTTCATATCCTTGATTTGACTCTTTTGAATTATTAGAATTGGAATCACTAGCTTCCATATTCAAAAATTCCCAACCAACATCTTCAAGAAATTTATCTGGATCATCAGTAATACTCTTCAAAATTGGCCACCAATTCAAGTTCATTCTGCTTTCATAATACTTTATATTAATGGAGTTCAGCTATCCCTTGATGCCATCAATTGAAGATTGAGGAATGACATCAATGCGAAGTACATCCCACTTGAAGTCTTTGAAAATAATAGCCATATCAAATGCCTTTTTCCCAAGTTATACTCTCTCAAGGTTAACAATCTCAATCTCACTAATAGTGATTACTAAGAAAGGTAATTGCACCAACTCTACCAAACACTTTACCGTAGGAATAATAAAAGCAGAGGCTTTGAAAGGAACTCCATGAAAACCAATATCTCTAAATTGTATATAAAAATCTAGTTCAAAATCTTTTAGATGAGGCTGCTCCCATATAAGCTCTCTTACTCATTTGAAAAATCCTTGAAACTTTGTATTGATTTTTTTTTTTTGTCCCTCTCTTGTTGTTCTTCCTCAATTTCATCAGGATCATACATTGACCTTCTTGCCCCTCCTAAAGTTTGGACCACATCCATTACCTCCACATAAAACTGGACATCCTTGGTCTTCTTGGTTCCCACACACCATGATATGGTTATGCAAATGAAAATGAAGCAAAGTAATCATATCCTTCTGCTGGAAGAATGCATGCTTAATGTTTTGATACATGATATCAACTCTCTTCTCGCTCTCATGGTTGAATACCGAAATCTAGTATGGTGGGCCTCTAGAGTTCCAATCATCTTTCTTCCTCTTCCACCAAATGCTTGCCTGATCCACACACCTGCCAACCTAATTGGCTTTGTTTTTGAAAGTTGAAGTTTCTCTTGAGTCACCAATGTAGCTCTCTCTGCCTTTTTAGACTCTTTCATTGCTACAGATCGTCTCTGGGATTTAATCATTTGTACCACATGATTGATGTGCTTTGAATCCTTGCATCTAAAGGAAATTTCCTTAACATAAATACTGCTAGGGAATTTCAATGTTGCCATTGTAGTTGGCATTAAAGATGGTACTTGCAACATTGAAAATTATCCTTATATAAGAATTCCCTCCATCTTGTTGGCTTGTAACACTCTTGATGGTGGCTACATGAAATCTGATTCTGATTCCTCTTCTACATCAGAGGGTTCATATCCTTGATCTAACTCTTCTGAATTATTAGAATCGGAATCACTAGCTTCCATATTCAAAATTCCCAACCAACATCTTCAAAAATTATCGGATCATCAATAGTCTTTCAAAATTGGCCACTAGTTCAAGTTCATTTTCTTTCATAATACTTTATATCCATGGAGTTCACCATTCCTTGATGCCATCAAGTGAAGATTGAGGAATGGCCAATGTGGAGTACATCCCCTTGAAGTCTTTGAAAATAATAGCTACATCAATGCCTTTTTCCCAAGTCATACTCTCTCAAGGTTAACAATTTCAATCTCACTAATAGCGATTACTAAGAAGGTAATTCCACCAACTCTACCAAATAGTTTACCAGTGGGAACAATAAGCAGAGGCTTTGAAAGGAACTCCATGAAAACAAGCTCTCTAAATGGTATATCAAACTCTATTTCAAAATCTTTAGATGAGGCTGCTCCCATAGCTCTCTTACTCGCTTTGACTAATCCTTGAAACTCGATTGATTTTATTTTTCTTGTCCCTCTCTTGCTATTCTTCCTCAATTTCATCAGATCATACATTGGCCTTCTTGCCCCTCCTAAAGTTTGGACCACATCCATTACCTCCACATAAAATTGGACATCCTTGGTCTTCTTGGTTCCATGCCATGATATGGTTATGCAAATGAAAATGAAGCAAAGTAATCATCTCCTTCTCCGGAAGAATGCATGCTTAATGTTTTGATACATGATATCGCTCTCTCTTCTACTCTCATGGTTGAATACCGAAATCTAGTATGGTGGGCCTCCTAAGTTCCGGTCATCTTTCTTCCTCTCTTCCACAAATGCTAGCGATCCACCACCGTCCTTGACCTAATTGGATTTGTTTTTGAAAGCTAAAGTTTCTCCTGAGTCACCAATGTAGCTCTCTCTGCCTTTTCAGACTCTTTCATTGCTACAAATCGTCTTTGGGATTTAATCATGTACCACATGGTTGATGTGCTTTGAATCCTTGCATCTAAAGGAAATTTCCTTAACATAAATACTGCTAGGAATTTCAATGTTGCCATTGTAGTTGGCATTAAAGCCGATACCTACAACATTGAAAATTATCCTTATATAAGAATTCCCTCCATCTTGTTGGATTGTAACACTCTTGATGGTGGCTACATGAAATATGATTCTGATTCCTCTTCTACATCAGAGGGTTCATATCCTTGATTTGACTCTTCTGAATTATCAGAATCAATCACTAGCTTCCATATTCAAAAATTCCCAACCACCATCTTCAAAAATTATCTCGGATCATCAGTAATACTCTTCAAAATTGGCCGCCGTTCAAGTTCATTTTGCTTTCATAATACTTTATATCCATGGAGTTCACCATTCCTTGATGCCATCAAGTGAAGATTGAGAATGGCGTCATGCAGAGTACATCCCGCTTGAAGTCTTTGAAAATAATAGCCATATCAAATGCCTTTTTCCCAAGTCATACTCTCTCAAGGTTAAAAATCTCAATCTCACTAATAGCGATTACTAAGAAAGGTAATTCCACCAACTCTACCAAACAGTTTACCATAGGAACAATAAAAGCAAAGGCTTTGAAAGGAACTCCATGAAAACCAAGCTCTCTAAATGGTATATCAAACTCTAGTTCAAAATATTTTAGATGAGGCTGCTCCCATAGCTTTCTTATTTGCTTTGACAAATCCTTGAAACTCTGTATTGATTTTATTTTTCCGGTCCCTCTCTTGTTGTTCTTCCTCAATTTCATCAGGATCATACATTGGCCTTCTTTCCCCTCCTAAAGTTTGGACCACATCCATTACCTCCACATAAAACTGGACATCCTTGGTCTTCTCGGTTCCCATGCTGTGATATGGTTATGCAAATGAAAATGAAGCAAAGTAATCATCTCCTTCTCCGTTGGCTGGAAGAATGCATGCTTAATGTTTTGATACATGATATCAACTCTGTCTTCTGCTCTCATGGTTGAATATAGAAATCCAATATGGTGGGCCTCTAGAGTTCCAATCATCTTTCTTCCTCTTCCACCAAATGCTAGCCTGATCCACAAGTTTTCCAACCTAATTGGCTTTGTTTTTGAAAGCTGAAGTTTCTCCTGAGTCACCAGTGTAGCTCTCTCTGCCTTTTCAGACTCTTTCATTGATACAAATTGTCTCTGGGATTTAATCATCTGTACCACATGGTTGATGTGCTTTGAATCCTTGCATCTAAAGGAAATTTCCTTAACATAAATACGACTAGGGAATTTCAATGTTGCCATTGTAGTTGGCATTAAATCCGGTACCTACAACATTGAAAATTATCCTTATATAAGAATTCCATCCATCTTGTTGGCTTGTAACACTCTTGATGGTGGCTACATGAAATTTGGTTCTAATTCCTCTTCTACATTAGAGGGTTCATATCCTTGATCTGACTCTTCTGAATTATCAAAATCAAAATCAAAATCACTAGCCTCCATATTCAAAAATTCCCAACCACCATCTTCAAAAAATTTATCTGGATCATCAGTAATACTCTTCAAAATTGGCCGCTAGTTCAAGTTCATTCTGCGTTCATATTACTTTATATCCATAGAGTTCAACCATTCCTTGATGCCATCAAGTGAAGATTGAGGAATGGTGTCAATGCAGAGTACATCCCACTTGAAATATTTGAAAATAATAGCCATATCAAATGCCTTTTGCCCAAATCATACTCTCTTAAGGTTAACAATCTCAATCTCAAGTATTAGCTAGGGAATTTGAAATTTTATTATGGTATGTGCACTTTGATATGATGTAATATGATTATGGTTTCGTCTCATATGTTGTAATATTAGATATATAACAGAAAAATAAATTATTGCATGAAATAAATAATAAATTTTCATTCTAAATGTTTTTCTTTTTGCAGAACATGGGTCTTCCAGAAGATCAAGATGATCCTCAACATGATATAGATCCACAAAATATTGGTTTTGCTAGTACAGATCACATGGCAGAGGATGATGATGATGCAGATGCAGAAGACACTGAGGCCGATGACAATGATGATGACGATGACGACGACAACGATGATGATCACGATCGTGATGATGATGATGAGATAGTTGGCGATAGTAACGAGTGATGTTCATGATCATATAGACAACATCATGGATCATTGCTGATATATCGTTATGATGACTGTTTTTATGGTTACTATCATATGTATCATTTTCACAGCCTACAATACTATATTATTGAGTTGTATCATATTGCATGTATCATTTTCAATTTTTCACTATATCATTTGGACATGTATCATCTTGACTTGTATCTGTTTGAGTTACATAATTTATCAATTTTATTTATATCATTTGTACATGTATCATTTTCACTTATGTCGACTGTTGGACATGTATCATTTTGACATGTTTTTGATGTACTGGCATATTTGAATTTCACTTGTTTTAGTTATATATGATGATGATCTTATCAGTATTGACTTGTCAATTTATATATATTAAAAGCGGTTGATGATTTTTGGATTGATATTTATTACGTATGATGATTTTAATTTACTGCTCAGGATGGATGTTTTTAAATTCAATTAAATTATAGATATTTGACTCACTTGTTTTAATTATAGATGATGATCATGTTACAATAATAGTTCAGGCGGTGATGAAAGGTAAAATTAATGCTTGGAACCTCCATAACATAATTGAAAGTTTTGTGGTGAGCCACATAATTAAAAGAGGTGGTAATGTGGAAGTGGATGTCTTCTCTAAATGGGCTTTAAATTTTGGTGAAATGGGGGAATTTAGATTGGAGGATTTTAGAGGTGTTAAGTTAGCAGACTTAGGTGAAAACACAAGAGAGGGCAACGCCTTAAATGACAAGCAAAGGCAGGGGTGGCGGGTGGTGGTGAAGTAGTACTTCATTAATAGAAAGTGTGGGCAATCCAAGATGGTGTTAAATGCAAGCCCTCGATTAAGATGTGTTAATTGCATTTGGAAAGGGTTGAGAAAAAATCTGCAACAAACTTTGGTGGCGGCGGCACTGGTTGTCAGGAGAAATGGAAGCCAATTTCACCTTCCAGTCACAAAGATCTTCGGGCCCGTTTTATGGAGAGGCATCTGAAAAACGACTGGATGACCTTTTCCTTGTTGACGACGAGCGCCTAGTGCAGTGTGCAAAAATGATTTGTGGCAGGGATTTCGGCTCTTTGAAACACAGATATCGAACCAACATGGATGTTTACTCCTTAATTGCAGTGCGAGGCTTGGATTTAGGTGAACCAGTGGAAATGGTAAGGATGGTGATGCAGAAAATTGTGCATGAAGATTTTCTGTTAGGCATGGAGTCCATTCTCGAATGGGTGGTTCCAGGTGTAGGTTTAGATTATTCTGAAGGAATGGTAGATGATGAAATAAAGGAGCTCTATGGGAGATCGGGGCTCAAACCCTTTATTCATTGGCCTGAAGGAAAATACAAAGCTTATTGCCGTGAGGAAGTGTGTTTGGGATGGAAAGTGCTCAAACTATTCATCGAACAAGCAAAGGCAGAGATGCAGGGATTGGAAACGAAAAGGAAGCGCCAATAGAAGAAGTTGGGGAAGCGGTGGAAGAAGAAGCCTCTGAAGGAGATAGCCAAGCGTCTGGGTGGAGCTCGTTAAGACTAGTCATGTTTGTCTGTGTCTAATTTTGAATTCTCCCTCTGCTTTTGTTGTATTAATGCTTGTAACTTTGAACAATGTTAATGGCGGTTATTTTTTGTAAAGATTTTACTGGAAAACAGTTACAAGGGTTACGGGGTTTATTTAATGTTTTACTCTACACGTTAAGGTGCCTCTAGTTTTTATCATTTGCTGTGGAATTTTGGTGGGTAATGACAATGAACAATAGATGTACTTTTTTAATCTTTACAAGCAATACAAAAATTTTGTGTTACCGACCAAAAAAAAATTAATTGTCTTGTTATTTAATCATATGATTTAAATAATTAAATTACTTAGTCTATAATCATATGAGTTATTTAAGAGGCACGATATATTTAACTAATTAAATTGAAATAAAACATATTAAATTAATAAAAGGAAGCAAAACAAGAAGCATTTTTAGAAGCAAAAAAGGAAGCAACAATGGAAGCCAAACTAGAAGCTATCTTGGAAGAAAAACCAGAAGGAAAACTAGAAGCAAACGTGGAAACAAAATTGGAAGCAAAACTGGAAGCAAAATTGGAAGCAAAATTAGAAGCAAAATTAGAAGCAAAACGAGAAGCAAAATCAGAAGCAAAATCATAAGCAAAATTGGAAGCAAAATTGGAAGAAAAACTAGAGGCAAACCTGGAAGCAAAATTGGAGGCAAAAATTGAAGCAAAATTGGAAGCAAAACCGGAAGCAAAACTGGAAGCAAAATCAAAAGCAAAACTAGAAGCAAAAATGGGAGTAGACATAGAAGCAAAACCGGAAGCCTAATTGGGCGCTAATTTAGGCGCTATTTCTGACACTATTTCCCAGTGCTATTTTAGTCGTTAACATAGGTGCTATTTTTGACACTATTTCCTGATGGTATTTTAGGTGCTAACGGGGGTGCTGTGATTTTTCGGTGTTACATTTGACACAAAAGTCGGCGTAAAAGTCAGTGCTAAGATGACGATTCCTGTTTGTGCCAAGTTTAGTGCTGGCCAACTCGCCTAATTCATGGACTGAAATACAAATCTATTTTAGGTGCTACTTGCATGTTTTGCTGTAGTGCAGCTAGGTATCGAAGCCTGAACAAGACACTTCTTGGAATCTATGTCCCAGGTTTAAGCCATTGGGACTCATACGCCTAACCTGGTGTATGAGTCTTGCTTTAACTTGGACCTGTTTTAATTCAAATTCTTGGTAGGATTTTATTATCCTAGATCTGATGTTAGCTTGTAGTGTTGTAATTTTGGGAAATTTGGCATAAAAAAGTATAAATACAAGGGGTATGTGTAGGATCATCATGGAAAAAACACACCCTTAAGTGGCAAAAAATTCAAAAAAAATAGAGTTAAGGAACTTGACGTAAAAATTTGAATAAGTTATCTATATTATTTCAAAAATATGTAAGAATATAATCTGTAGCAAATTGAATGTAGTTTCTAAACTACTAAGGTTTATTTAAAAAAAAATCTATTTGGTGAAAATTTGAAATTTCAATGAGTACTTAAATTTCAAGGAAAATAAAGGTGTCTAACCACCTTAACCACAATAAAATGATATTTTTTATAAGATTTTAGGTATAAGTAGAGGACTCATGTCTAGATGTGATGCATATTTTTTCCAAGTAAATAATTAATTATGAATTTTTATTACAACTTTAAAAAAAAAAACTCGTGTGTCGACCACCTTAACTTGGTCAAAACTTCATGAAATTCATTTTTTTAATCCTATAGTATGTGAAGCATAGAATGTGATGCATGTTTCAGATTGAAAAATGTGATCATTGAAACCACTGATTTTTTCAATCAACCTATCAATCAGGACTTTAGTCGTAATTCAAATAGAAAATGAATAATAATAATTTATTAAATTCAAAGTAACGCATAATTTATATTGGTGGAAAGCTAAGAATCTTCTTAAAAAACCTTTTTGTTTCATCAATTTTGGGTAAAAAAAAAGTCGTTAGCAACACACCTTACATATACCCATCATATCGCCACTTTTTGGCCCATCATGATCCTGCACATACCCCAAGGATATTTCACATAATTTCACCCAAGATTTCAAGTATTCATGCATTATATAAATCTTATGATCAAAAGAGCATTCAAGAGCAAATCATCAAGCATTTGGAACTACATTCAAGATTCAAGCATCATGTCAAAGTCTTCATGCATCATGTGTGTTTGTGAGCTAACATTTATGATGTAGGTTTTCATGATTCAAGCAAGCATTCAAAGATATTATCTCATATCAAGATCAAGAGTCAAGAGTCAAGATACACATCCATTAGATCAATTTCACAGAAGTTTGCAACCTTTATTTCAAGGTTTGGTGAGTTGCAACATTGCATTTGTTCATTCATCATTCCTTCATGCTTTTCTATTTCATTTCAAGGTTTAATTACCAAGACGAGGTTTGACCAAGGCAAACCCCTATTCCCTAAAAAAACAACATTTTTCCCTCTTGATGTGTGTTTGCAGATCTAGGTGAATTGAATCTTGAAGATCCTTTGAAGACAAAATTGAAAAAGTTGTCAAGAAGTTGTCATCTTCATGAAAACTCATCTACAGACCATAATTCAAACTTCTAGACTTGAAGTTCATTAGACAAGACGAAACCTATAAAAGATCACTAGAGGCTACAAAAATATCAATCAAACCCTAGTAACAGGACTAAATCACCCCTCTAGGTGTATGAGTCCCAGTTTAGCCCTTTTTCCAAATTTTTGTAGATCCTGCATAGTCACCAGAAGATTCCAGATTCCTGTAGCAAGACTAAATCACCCAGCTTGGCGTATTAGTCCTAGTGCACCTTAAAACAACAATTTTTAGGGTTTTTAGATCTTGTTTTGACCTCTCCATTCTTCCAAGTACTCTATTTCATGTTGCTTGTCAATTTGATTTAATACTTTCAAGTTTCTAGGGTTTTGTGCATAAGAGTTTGCATTTCTCCTTTGAAACTTCATTTAATGGTGAACCCCCATCTAATCACACAAGGAAACATCTAGTCTTTCCTCAATTGAGTCACTTGGTTGAGGGATCTTGGTTTCCTAATGAAATAAAGTGTGAAATAGGTTAAGTTCCATCTCCCAAAAGGTGGACACCCTATTTCCATTGGTTCACATAAAAAGTGTCATAGTTTGTCATAGTGCACGACATAGGAAATTATGACAAATGCCATCAATATAACCTAAAATATAGGTCCTCCAAAGTGGATGCCTACCTCCATGAATATAGCTTACAATATTTACATGTCACCTTCCATGTAGGATACCACATCACCGGTGGGTCCCACAAAGTGACTACATATTTAGTAAGAAAATAAACAGTATAAAATAAATAGTTACATAAAATAACCAAATTAAATGCTAAAACTCCAAGGTTGAGACACAGCCTAATCCCAACATGTATCACTCTTTTTGAGGTTTGGTGTAGTAGAAAACATGTATTTTTTTAGTTTTGGATCCCTTACATGGGAAATTTTTCTTTTAGAGAAACACGAGGCTTTGGAATCTCAAAGATAGTCTTGAATAGTTTTTGGATATCTTGATTGTGTTAAGGGTATCAAATCCTATATCCTAACAAACATGCTATTTTTATTGAAAGGATTGTTCATTTTGAAGAAATATCTCCTAGGTTCTCCTTTCACACTCCTTCGTTCATAGTGGGCTTAGAGGATGATGTAGAGGATTATCCTCCACCGTATAATCATAAATTTAATCATTAAGCTTCACCTCCACTTTTGTACGGTTCAAAATTAGAGGTTAAGGATTATCCTCCTTCATCTCCATATTCATCATTGCCTCAATGAGATTCAAATACTTTAAAATTAGCAGAATAATTGTTAGGAATCCTTCAAACACTTAAAGTACTTGGTCACAACATAGATATATTTCACATGTATACATTACCTCTAGTTTACATCCATATTATTTTCAAGAAGGATTAGGAATTGCTAAGTGGGATTCGATAATGGGGGAAGAGTATATTTCCTTGATGAGGAAACACACTTGGAAATTAATACCTCACAGGTTCCTAGTATTGATTACACTAAGACCTTTTCCTTCATAACAAAGGTGGACTTGATTATCTTGACTCTTTCTATAACTATAAATCATGGTTGAGATATAAATTAGACATATGTGATGAGTGTATTTTATTCACAAGGGTTTTAGGATGATTTTATATAGAGTAGCTATACAGGTTCATACAAGATTTTTCATTAATTTATAAATTGAGGAAGTCTATCTATGGCCTCAAATAGGCCCTTTAGGATTGGAATGCCAAGATGAATTCCTTTCTTCTCTTAGTCAAATACTTTAGATAACACTTGGATTTCAATTTATACATATTGAGATTGGATGACTCAATTTTTTTAGTTCTCTAAGATGATGATTTGATCATTATAGAGATCTCATCAACCATCATTGGTAGAGTCAAGCTTTTCTTACCATGAAAAATTGGGTTTATTACACTACTTTCTCAAGATCAATATTTTGTAGCCTTTTTAAGGGTTATTCTTTCCTAACTAAAATATGCTCTTGATCTTCTAGTTCAATTTATTAAAGTTGGTTGCAAGCCTACATTAACTCTCTTTTTGTTAGGATTTAGTATTGAGTTTCACTATTCCACTCCACTTGTTAATGCCACATTATATCACTATCTTGTTATTATCCTTATCTATCTAACTCACCCTTCCCGAAGCATCTCATATTTACTTGGAATGGTTTCATGATTTATGAAGAAAGCACATGAGCTTCACTAGAAAACTATCAAATATATCTTACACTATATATAGGGCACCCATAAATATGGGATTCACTATGTAGTAGATACAAGTTTACACTTGGTTAGATACATGGGTTCTAATTAGGATAACAACCTTGATAATCGCAAGTCCACATTTGGCCACAAATTTCACTTTGGTTTTGGCCCCATTTTTGGTAGATCAAGAAACAACATGATATTTTACTCTTTTTCAACCAAAGTTAAGTATTGGGGGTTATTAGTAGTACTGCTAAGGCTATGTAGCTTCAAAATATCCTTACAAAGTTTGACATTCCTTTTTAGAGGCTATTAATCATCTTCTATGATAACTAAAGTTACATTCAAATATCAAAAAACCTAATTCGTCATCAATGGACCTAAAAGATTAAGATCCATATGTGTACTGCATCAAGGAGTTGTTATATGAGAAATTCATTGATTTATTAGATTTTCTAAAGTATATTCGGTTTCAGACATCTTCACCAAACCCTTTATCAATAGTAAGTTCAATTATTTGAGAGCTCTCTTTAGGGTGTGGGATAATTCTTTGGGGGGTCACCTAGACCTTCTCTTTTTACCCTCTCATGGGGTATTTTTTATATGCATTTTCTCCTTCTCTTTTTTTGGGGGGTCACCTAGACCTCTTTTTATCATCTCATTGGGGAGTTTTTTTGTATGTATTTTCTCCTTCTCTCTTTTGGGGAATCAATTTTCATATTGGAACGTAACATGGATTCTCATTTGTTATGATAGCCATCTCTAAATACCCACCTAATTTATGCTTATGGAGGGGTGTTGTGTATTAATTTTTTTATTTTATATTTAGTTTATTCAATTTATTGTATTATATGCACCTAGAATATAATAAACTTACTTAGGCATGTATATAATTGGGTAGGTTGTATTTGCATAATGTGATTTGTACTTTTGTAGTTTGGTGGAGACTTGTATACATGTGACTACATCCCCTTTATCCGACATTGGTTCTACATTCACATCTCTTGATGGTGTACCCTATCTATACCCACCTTACATACTCTTATATATCATCTCTACATGTACCCACCTAATATGTGCTTATGGAAGGGTGTTGGAATATTATTTTTGTTTATTTTTTATTTAGTTATTTAATTTATTGTATTATATACACACAAAGTATAATAAGATTACTTAGATATGTATGTACTTGGGGAGGTTGTACTTGTATAATGTGACTTGTACTTTCCTAGTTTATTGGAGATGTGTTTACATGTGACTACACCCCCTTTATCCCACATTGGCTATACATTCACATCTCTTGGTGGTGTACCCTATTTATATCCACCCCAGTTATTCTTAATACAATTTATTCTATCATATTGATCTTTTGATTTCTTCATGCTTTCCATTAGGTCTTCTTCATCTTTGGGTGGATATCCATATATGAATCTTACAACACTAAAGAACTCAAAAAGCAAAAATGGCTAACAATTGAGAAAAAAGACTTGAAGAAAGTTTCACATACCTATAAAATAGAATTTTGAATGAATTTATAATATTTGAAAACATTTAATTTTTCTATTCCATTTAATAAAAAACTTTTCAATCATATAACATTTAAAAATATTTCTCTAAAACATGATCAAAACATCAAACTAGACTATAATATTTCCCTAAAACAAATTTTCAATGGAATTTCTCAAAATTTAACATAAAACATGATTCCAATTAACTATTGTATAAGAGAAAATTTTCACCCCTTACACAAATTCCCCATTCACATACCCTCACCTTAGAAAATCAAATCTGAAGGTGAAATTCCACATCACCCAACTACCTTCCATCCACTTGGCATCTGTCCTTTGTGTCGGTGAGAGAATATTTGTTGGGGACGAATGCGCAATGCGTGGACGTCTCTGCGGCACGTTGCAGTCCCTAATAGATTCTTGCATTTGGAGTTGGAAGAGGTGTTACACACTTGATTAGGGCCAAATTGTAACATCCTTCTTCAACCAACCGACCTGAAAATGAAAAATTCTTCCTCATTCTTCCTTAAAATTGATCCATTCTCACTTTATTGCTCTCTCTAGCAATTCTCTTGAACTATCTAAGCAATTCCTCTTCATTCTTTCACTCTCAAGCAACATTCTAGCATTCCACTTTTGAGCATTGTAGTATTACAACACTCCATCAACTCCACATTGCAAGTGTGAGGCCATTATAGACGTTGCGAGCTTGGAGTCTTGTGAGACCTCCCTTCACCACGATTGTGGTGGTGGTGACTTTGCCAAGTTTGTAGCGTGCTTTCTCCTTCCATTGGCTAGTGAGCTTTTGGGTGGAGGTGGTAACGCTTCACTCCTCTCCTTTGTGATTTGGTTGAGTAGCATAATATTGTTTGTAGTGCTCCTTGTTTCCTTTTTCTTTCCTTTATCACATATTCTACTTTGTTGCTTTCTGGCTATTTGTGGAGGTGGAAACACCAAAACGGGGGTTTGACTGAGGCAGGCCCCTATACAACCCCAAAATTTTTACCTCTTTCTTGTGTGTAGGTGGACGTACATGTGGAGCTAGCTGGCACTTCTGTGAGATCATCTTTGTCACCCTAGTTCTTATTTACTTGCTTTATCATTTTAGTATTTATTTCCTATACTTTCTCATTCTATTTTTACCATCTAGATTAACTAGCTAGGCCGCTAATAGGTTTTTTGGTATTTTATGTTGTGTTTACTATTTTTTTACTGTACAGATGCCAACACGCTCAAGAGATTCCAACGCGTCATGTTGTTGTCCTAGAACTATGCTGTCGTCCTCAGACAGAGAGCTATCTGAGACACAGTACCGACTCCAAAAACTAGCTCGCCTAGCCTAATCCCGAACTCGGGTCTAAAGAGTGACAAAATTACTACATAGTGCTCTTCATTCTTGATCCTTATCCTTTTAGAGTGAGGTAAGTTAGGATAGCCCTCCGCTCTTGGCTCTCCATGACCTGGAGCCTTGGTGTGGTTGGTCCCCCTCTCTTACATTTTTGGTGAACCTGATGTAAACCATTTTGGTTCCGTTTAGCAATACTAAAGGCTCCTTTCCTCATGTTCTAGGAGCATTGTAGGTGTGTGTGTTGTGAGGCATTTCGCCTTACAATCCAACTTGCAACCCCTAGTAGGCATAGTTGGAAGGTTCTGTAAGTGTTGCGTAACGAAGCCTTAGTTGGGTCATTGTCCGATTATGAACTAGGGGGCTTTGTGAGAGTATCGTTTAGTGTGTGTGATGGCCTCTTTCCTGCATTTTCCTATCCCCTTTGTGTAGCCTGCGACTAGTGATCCAGGTATAACCTTCACCTCGTAGGACCTGTCGATGGATTTTAATAGAGAACCATCTCCTCTTTACATCCATGCGTGAATCAATGAAAACACTGTAGCAGGTGTTCTTGTTGACCTGGCATGCCAGGTGAATATTATAATCAAGGAGATTATGTTAATTAACTTCTTGCACAAAGATGGGTACGATGCACCTATAAGCACCATCCATACGCATAATGGAATTTTTGTACCTCCCCCTGGTAGCATCGTTTTGTCGGTCCTTGTTGGTCCTAAGTCTGTAAATCTGTTGTTTGACATAATCCTAAGTCTGTAAATCTATTCTTTCTGTGTTAAATTTAACTTTATTTTTTCTCATTATAAATTCTTTTAACACCATAAAGTCTAATGTATTATGCAATAACATTTTACTAAACAATAATAGCGAATAATTTAATACATAATATCCCTCATTTCTAATATATTTTTAATAAAAATATTTCAACAAAATATTTATGGTGATTTATTTGAAAAGATAAATAAATTGTCATTATTTTAATAATAGTGCTACTAATATATGTGTCAAAATTTGTTGATCAATAAAATAGATAGTGAAGAAAATGAATTATATTTGATTCTTGAAGTTAAAAATCTTATAATCTAAAATGTGAGGGAATATATGTTTGAATTAATTAATTAATTTAGATAATTTAATTAATAAAATTAGGTAAATTGATAATAATTTCTTAACTAATTGATTTTTTAAAAGTCTTTATTTGAATTAACTAGCATATATATCTTAAATACATTTATCTAAAAGATGTCGAGAGATATTAATGTTGAACACTCGGAATACTGAGAGGGGGGTTTGAATTAGTATTCCTAATAACCATTTAATTACTAACCATCTGATTAACATAACATACTTAACAATTAACAAAAATGAAAGCATAAACATACCATAGCATATGCAACACATGAACACCATAATTTTATGTGGAAATCCCAAGATGGGAAAAACCACAGTGAGGATTAGCTCTCAATATAGTATGACTGGTCATAAAATATTACATAAGGGCTCATTTCTAGGAGGACTCACTATCCAAGTGAACTCACTATTCATAACAAAAAGTAAGATAGAAAAGGTGGCTACACAACCAAGATTTGAATTGATATAATGCATCTAAAATATGTTGAATTCAGTTCCTTTGAAGCTCAAAATGCTGACCCAAAATACTTCGCTTGATACAAAACACAAATTTATGCTCAAAATTACATTCGCATATCCTTTTCTCGGTCCTCTGCAAAAAGTCACTTTCCTCCTTACATTTAGAGAACTTCTCTATATCATCATCATCCCTTACAATCTCAAAATAATCTTCTATATATATCAACAACATTGCAAACATTAATTAGGTTGGCCTACTTAGATGTCGCCTAAGGTAATGCAAAACATGCCTTGTCGTGACTCAATTAAAATCAAATTACCTTCACGCCAAAACACATGTGATATAGGTCAGCATAGACCTATAATATCTCTTTGTTCTTACATTCGCATCACAACATTAAGCTCCACAACTCTTTACATATTTTAGGTTGGCCACTAGGCATAGGACCTAAAACAAAATACTTCAATTGATCGCCAACCACAAGACACATGGATCTCAAAATATCATGCCAACTATAAATCTCAAATCACAGAAACCTATAAGCATTATCCCAAAACTACAAGACCTAAAACAAATTCACGGAGGAGTGCAAACAAAATAGGCCATACCCATTACAAAAAAAATTGGCAACACTTTATATATTGAACTTCTATCATATGCAAATTTTGAACCATTTTCCTAGACCAACTAAAACTCTAAATTCAAACACTACTAACATCCACAACCAATAGACTAGAAATGCAAGGAAGGATCTGTACATGCAATGAAATACAAACCAATCTACAACGGGCATAAAGAGCAAAAACTGTTAGTTTAACTATGAATCAATTGTCTAGAATATTCTTCATACCATTCTAATATTCATCAAGTAGTGTTGACATTGATGACAACACACAACTTCATTCTTTCAACAATCTCCCCCTTTGTCATTGATGGCAACATGTACCAAATTTTTTTCTTCACATGTCACTCCCCCTTTGACATCAAGGGAAAAGGGTGCACCAAAAAAATTTGTATACTCCCTCTCATCCATATATATAGATTGAATTGAACTAAAATAACTGACTCCCCCTTAGAAAATTAACAAAAAATTCCTAATACATCCACATATGTACAAAGTAATCTAAAAACATGTAATGAAAATGGAAATAGTCAACCCAAAGGTGTTGACTCAAGCTTCTTTAGCATGACTTGCCAAGCAGGATTTCCTTCTTCCCAACTTATTTTTGCTATTGCAAGCAACCTATGTAGAGACTCAAGCTCTATTAAAGCAACTTATCCTTCTTCCACAATACCAGGCTTAAGATTAATCTATGAAATTATGTTAGCACTGGCTTAGGGCACTTGAAATAGGTATGTGTTGTGATTGTACCAAGCTCCTTAGCTTTCCAAGCTTCTTGATAATCCCTTCATTTTGGTTTTGCAATGTGAGAAATTTTTCTTGCAAATCTATTATAGAAGTCCAAGTGTGGCACGTTTTGTCTAGTGCCAAATCATAGGCACTTGATACTTTGGAAATTTCAAACTTGTTTTCGAGTCCATTTAAGCTTTTATACCCTGTGTGGCTTTTGGCCATGCTATGCAGTACAAAATCAACGTATTTGATTCATCCTCACAATCTCAAACCTCTTTCAAGCATTCTTGAACCTTGGCATGGGTTGATACACATTTTTCTATAAGCCTTGTTACAACCTCTGTTTCCATTTGTCCTTTTAAATCAAAGGAATACTCCTTAAAAGAGTCAATCAACAATCTGAAGTTCTCCATAGATGATAATGATGTATCAATGTTAGTACCTAGAGTAATCTCTAGTAATGTCTTCACAGCTTCTTCCATCAACTCATTACTCTTTTGATATGCTTAAAGAATCTCTTTTCTTGCTGATATATTCAATACATCACTCAGTTGCATTTTATGCTCAGGAAACATCTTACTCAAATCATCAGAGGGAAATTACAACAATTGTGAAGAGAAAACCAGTAGGTACCAAGATTGATTAGGTAGTATACCTTTTACAAGAGTGCGAGATGGTTTACTAGAGGTCTTGAGTAACCCCTAAAATTTCTCAGCTTCTTCATTCTTTCCAGAGTTGGTAGCTTTTTCTTCCTCTATCTTTTTCTCTTCTTCATCGGATGACTTGTCCTTTTGCTTATATCTTCATCCTCCTGCTTATCCTTCTCTTTCTCTCCTTGCTCTCTTTCATCTTTCTTATTTTGATTTTCTTCTTTTTCTTTTCTTGCATCCTCTTCCTATTTGTTAGTGTTGTCCTCAATGCCATCTGTATCATTTTATTCTTTTTCTTTCTCCGTACCTTGTTTACCATCATCACCAATGGGTATATCAATGTTTTTCAGAGGAAAAAATTCTCTGGGTTAGCTTGTATTTCATCAACTAGTGCTGAAGAGGACACCACATTCTTTATGACATCAACCAATGGTGTTTCTTCAGCTGTATTGTCATCTTTACTTGTTTCTTCCATAACTTCTTTGAATGGTGGAAAGTTTGTATCTAGAGAAATATTTTCCTCTACATCAACAAAATTTTCTTCTACATTCTCCTTTTCTTGAGTTGTACCAGATGTGGAAGTGGATATCATCCCAAAGTTCTCTGCAATATCCTTGATAGTTCTAACTATTTCCTGCTTCAATTTGTCCACTCGATCCTGTAGAGAAGGGGGATTCACTACTCACAAGTTCTCTTCATTCACAGAGCCTCATGGGGTGAACTTCCCTAAACTACCTCAAGGAACAACGACGAGAGTTCTAGAATCAAAAAGAGAAGATCACGAAGATTCTTTGGAAAAATTGAAAAACTCCTAGCCAAAGGACATCAGCGTAGAATACAGATGACAACGCGAGGTGCTGGCATCTCAGAGGCGTGCTGGCATCTCGTACGAACCAGAAAGTGAGTTTATCACTGAGAATAGCTAAATAAATACTTATACTCTGATTGCTGAGAACTTCCAAAGCATAGGAAAGTAGCAAAATGTGATAAAACTGAAGAAAAGTAAAGAATAAATGATAGAGTAAGAGAATAAGAGATAGAAAGGAAATAGATGCTCACAACTATGCAAATGATGAAGGATCCAACACGTGAATGTCTTCAATATTTGTATGCATAAGATATGGAGAGAATGTTGGGGCTGTATAGGGGTTTGCCTCATTCAAACCCTCGTTTTGGTGTTCCCACCTCCATGGATAGCCAGATAGATAGAGAGAGAGAGTGTAACCAAAATGGAAAAAGCGTGTGGTGAAAGAAAAACCCTCTAAGGAGTAGAACCCACACCACCAATTATGAGTGATAAAAGTAATCCCCGCTCGAGGAGGAGAACCCATATCACAAAGAGGTGATAAAAGCAATCTCCACTTGAGGAGGACAACTCGTATCATGAAGTATGAGATGTAATAGAAAGGAGATATGGAATCCCAAGATGCTCACAAGTATGAGATAAGGGAGATGAAGCTGCAAGAGCCAAGAGTGTTGTAAAGGGTGTTGCAAGGAATGTTGTAAAAGCTTGAGAATGTTGTTGTAGCAAGCAAGCGATATGTGCAAGCAAGAGAGGAAAGAGGAAAAGGGAGAAGCCAAGAAGACAGAAGCTAGAAGTAGAAGAGAGGAGCTAGAAATGGAGGAAGAGTTGCAAATGATGTGAAAAGATAACATTTAAAGGGAGAAGAGAAGCAAAAAGAAGCTTCCCAAGCTATTTCAGGGCATCTCGAGCCGTTACCATTGACCAAAGGAGATGAAAAGTGGTGAACATGCTCAAAGACAACTATTTGAGTGTTAAAACATTGTAGGATGCTAGAGCGGTGTGCTAATGTCCGCAAGATGCACTAGTGTCTGAAAATGTCACTCTATAAAACAACATGAATAGGAAAGGTACAAGGTTCGATGCAAAGCTGACATGCAAGGGTAGTTGCTAAAAAGGGGTGCTAGAGAATCCTAAGAAGGGAAAAAGGCTGATGCAGGGGCCAAAATGAGCCTACACAAGATGCTAAGGGAGCGGACACTAAAGTGGGTGCAAGAATGTATGTGAAATTGCAAGGGGTGCAATTTTACGACTATACATTTTGCTCCCACTTTAGTGAGCATATGAATCTACATTAATATGCACGCTAAAGGAAATCTACTGAACATAAATAACATCATATGCCAAAAGGATACTGTAGAGGAAGAAAATAACTCTTCAAACCACGGAAGCATGCCTCCAGTTTGAAGACCTATAAAACAACTACATTAGACAAGGAAAACCTGCATTAGGCAATAATGTTAGAATATAAAAAACTAAAGGATTTGAGTTAACAAAGTGAAAGAGACCTCGATGTAAAAGGTTGTCTCAGTACTATGCGCCATCCCCAAATTAAAAAACAACACATAGAAGAATTCTAAAATGGAGAAAGGAAGGGTCTATAATTAGGATGAAGAAGATGCAGATCTTCGATCCAATATATACAAAAGAGAAGAGAAGAACATTTAAGAATGTAAGCACCTCATAGGCCCACAAACCTACAAGGAAGGTGTCATCCAAGATCTCTCACATGAAGGATACCCAGAAAAGCACCTTATAGACCTGCATACCTCCAAGGAAGCATCCCCTAAGATCTCTCACATGGAGGAAATTGAGAAAGTGCCCTACAAACCCACAGACCTATAGGGAAGTTGTCCTTCAAGATCTCTCGCATGAAGGAAACCTATGAAAGTTCCCTACAGACCTGCAGACCTGTAGGGGAGCCACCCCCAAGATCTCTCTCATGGAGGAAGACGAGAAAGTGCCCTATAGACCCGCAAACCTATAGCGAAGGCATCCTTCAAGATCTCTCGCATGAAGGAAACCCAAGAAAAGTGCCTTATAGACCCCCAGACATGCAAGGAAGCATCCCCCAAGATCTCTCACATGGAGGAAGCTGAGAAAGTGCCCTACAAACCCGCAGACTTGTAGGGGAGCCACCCCTAAGATCTCTCACATGGAGGAGGCTTGGAAGAAGCACCCTACAGACCCACAGATCTATAGGGAGGTATCCCCCAAGATCTCTCACATGGAGGAAACCCAAAGAAAGCGCCCTATAGACCCATAAACCTATAGGGGAGTGACCCCCAATATCTCTCACATGTAGGAAGCTCAAAGGAAGCACCCTATAGACCTGTAGATTTGTAGGGAGGTATCCCCCAAGATCTCTCACATGGAGGAAACCCAAGGAAGGGGGCTTTGTAGAGTCAGAAAGTGGCTTCATAGGTGCACCTACAAAGTGAAATTGGCCATGCAGGCAAGTAAGCGGACAGTCACGTAGACTGTCAATAAATTGGAAGGCTTTCAAAGGGGTCCCTTGGGAACCCTTCAAAAGAAGAGGGGTCCACTCAAGGGATGCACTGTTTGAAAAGCGAGGTCTAGCCAGGTTGCCCCCAAGCTAGATGTCAATGAATTCATTCGAAATAAAATATTTCAAAGGGGGTCCCTTGAGAACCCTTCAAGAGAAAAAGGGGTCTAATCAAGGGATGCTTCATTTGAAAGACATAGCAAAGAGAGGGGTCCTTAAGAAGGACACATATCTTTGAAATGAGTTATCACTGCCCCCAACATACAAGGGAAGAGAACCATGCAGGATACTTAGAGCATGTAGGATAGAGGTAAACCTCGATATAACTTGTCATGCGAAGAAAAGGAAAGTGCATCAATTAAATGGGAGTTTGATGGCACTTGAATCAATAAGTTGTTGTATTTCATCTTTCAAGACCTTGCATTCACTAGTGGAATGGCCAAGCACTCAATTGTATGCACATAAAGAATGTTTTTCTATATCATGTTCATGAGATTTCTTGCTTGTAGGAGAAGGAAGAGTGATTAGGTGAGCTTTTAGAAGCCACAACAAAATATACTCTTTCTCAGAAAAAGAATGAGGAGCAGGAAGTAACCTTTTCTCTTAAGGAGGAAGGTTTGACTGCTCAAAAGAAGATGTGAAGATGGAAGACAAAGGAGGAGGATCTCCATAGAGAGCATTATTTCGACAATAGGGATTACACTCTTCTATGGGATTTCCATCATCCTTCTTGATAGGACTACCAATATTAACCTCTTCAATAGAAGTGTGATCATCTTCCTCAGAAGGAGGATCAACACTAAGAACATTACAATTTTCATTCACCTTATCCTGTGATACAAAAGAGTGATCATCTTTGATAGTGGGTGTGGATGATGTTATCAGAAGGTCTAAGTGGATCAGGTTTTCTTTATGTTCTTGAATGAAGGAATCTATAAATTCTAGAGAACCCCAATCATCACCAATACATGCATTCTCTTGAGAAGAGGTAGACTTAGTATTTCTTGCTTCAGAAGGATCTTCTTTAGGGACATTTATCTCAAGAGTATCCTTTGTAGTAGGTACTATTGGAGTAAACATCAACACATTGGAAGACATTGAAGGAATAAGAGTAGGCACAACCGAAGCCTAACCGACAACTGCCATTTCAGATAAGTGCATAGCATCAGGGTCAACCTTGACTGTGACTACTTTATTATTGCAAATAAACTTAATAGACTTATGCAAGGTAGACGAGTCTACCAAGAAGAAGGTTATAAGGTAACTTTTTTGACATAAAATATACTAGAGTGGGTATAGTAACAGGTCCAAGCTATAAAGGTAAAACTGTTGTACCTAGAGCTTGTCGCCCAACATTATCGAACCCATGAATAACAATAGAAGAAGCATTAAGAGAAGATGCGTCGATATTAATATTAGGAAATAGATCAATGCTACATACATTGAGTGCTAAACCAACGTCAATGAGAGTACGTCTAATGCCAATTTTATTAATATTAACTACAATCATTAGAGGATCTTCCTGCTTCTGTACTTCCGGAGGTGGGAGTTCCTATGAATAGAATGCAATATTCAGTGAATCCACATGAATATACACCATCAATGCATTAGCATTCGTCGACCTAGTAGAAGAAGGAAAGAGGATATTTTGCAATGCTTCTTGAAGCATACCCTGATAAACCGGAGCAGACTGAAGCAATTCCCATAGTGAGATCTTAGCCAGAGTGACTTGGAGTTGCTTGACAAGATCACAATCACTAGGTGCTTTAGTCATAGGTTTAGGTTCTTGAGGAAGGATTGGTTTTTTATTCATTCTATTCTCATAATTATGGCCTACCGCTCTATCAAAGGAAGCCATAGAAAGACTAGGAGAGTCACTATCAAATGGAAGACCATTAATAGAACAAATCCTTAAGAGAAGGCCTAGTTGGAGTCACGTAAATGACTGGTTTCTTAGGCCTTTGAGGGGAAGTGAATACATAGATTACATTTATAGAATCATCACAACTAGTAGAATAATTATTTGAAGACATATTCTCAACATCGATCCAAACAGGATCAAGTGTGGAAGGAGATTCATCATGCGCTAATGCGTCATCTCTAGAGGAGAGTGCATTAGAACAAAGATGAGCTTCATCATTCACAAATGCAACATCTCTAGAAGAGAGTGCATTGGAATGGAGAGGATATTCATCATCCACAAATGCAACGTCCCTAGAAGAGAGTGCATTGGAATGAAGAGAAGGTAGAGTAACATTAAGAAAGGTATTAATGATTTCATCTTCTTGCAACAAAATATCCTCTGAAGCAAGAGGACTTTCGTGAGAAGGATCAAAGATACCAAGTGACATGGGAAAAGCCAGGTCACCATCACATGCATGGAATGGAATATCGTTAACATTTTGAAAAAAAATAGATATTGAGATAATAAAAGAAGATATTAAATTCATTTTGATGATAGAACAAAGAAAAACTGAAAATATAGATTTTCTATTTTTTTGGTATTTTCGAGGTTCTAGTAATTCGCGTTTTTAGAGCAGAATTTGAGGTTGGAACTTGCATCGGTCCCTACATTTCAACTATTGAAGGAACTAGCATTTTAGGGACTTAACTAATTCTCTAGAAGACCTTTCCAACAGTGCAAACAGTTTTGAATTCTGAGCATCAAGTCAAAAGTTATGACCCCACCAAGTAGGGGTAAATAAATTTCTAGTTTTTTGAAAAAGATACCCGCTTCACGTCGGGTTCACCAAAATGTAGAGAAGGGGGATTCACTAATCATGAGTTCTCTTCATTTAGAGAGCCTCATGGGGTGAACTTCCCTAAACTACCTCAAGGAACATCGGTGAGAGTTCTAGAATCAGAAAGAGCAGATCACGAAGATTCTCTGGACAAATTGACAAACTCCTGACCAAAGGACGTCAGCGTTGAATACAGATGATAGCACGGCGCACTGGCGTCTCGTACAAACTAGAAAGTGAGTTTATCATTGAGAATAGCTAAATGACTACTTCTACTCTAATTGCTGAGAACTTCCAAAGCATAGGAAAGTAGTAGAATGTGATAAAAATGAAGCAAAGTAAAGAATACATGACAGAGTAAAAGAATAAGAGATAGAAAGGAAATAGATGCTCACAACTGTGTAAATGATGAAGGCTCCAACACGTGAATGTCTTCAATACTTGCATGCATAAGACATGGAGAGAATGTTGGGGCTGTATAGGGGTTTCCCTCAGTCAAACCCCCGTTTTTGGTGTTCCCACCTCCACAAAAAACTAGATAGAAAGAGAGAAAGAATGTAACTGAAATGGAAAAAGCATGTGGTGAAAGAAAAAACCGCTTAGGAGTAGAACCTGCACCACCAAGTATGAGTGATAAAAGCAATCCTTGCTTGAGGAGGAGAACCCGTATCACAAAATAGGTGATAAAAGCAATCCCCACTTGAGGAGGAGAACCCGTATCATGAAGTATGAGATGCAATAGAAAGGAGATATGGAATCCCAAGATGCTCACAAGTATGAGATAAGGGAGATGAAGCTGCAAGAGCCAAGAGTGTTTTAAAGGGTGTTGCAAGGAATGCTATAAAAGCTTGAGAATGTTGTTGTAGCAAGCAAGCGATATGTGCAAGCAAGAGAGGAAAGAGGAAAAGGGAGAAGCCAAGAAGAGAGAAGCTGGAAGTAGAAGATAAGAGCTAGAAATGGAGGAAGAGTTTAAAATGAAGTGAAAAGATAGCATTTAAAGGGAGAAGAGAAGCAAAAAGAAGTTTCCCAAGCCATTTCAGGGCATCTTGAGCCATTACCACTGACCAAGGGAGATGACAAGTGGAAAACATGCTCAAAGACAACTATTTGAGTGTTGAAACATCACAAGACGCTAGCGTGGCACATAGACATTCGTGCGGTGTGCTGGTGTTTGAACACCTCACTCTAAAAAACAAAATGAATGGGAAAGGCACAAGGTTCGATGCAAAACTGACACACAAGGGCAGCTGCTGAAAATGGGTGTTGGAGCATCCTGAGAAGGGAAAAAGGCTGATGCAGGGGCTAAAATGAGCCTGCACAAGATGCTAAGGGAGTAGACACTAAAGCGGGTACAAGAATGTATGTGAAATTGCAAGGGGTGAAATTTTACGACTATACAGATCCTTTTCTCTTCCCATAAGAATAGTAACTCATTGTTTGACCCTGAACTCTTTAGTGTATACCTCTACCAAGGTAGCTTTATCATATTCAAATAAGGAGGATCCAACTTACTCCAAGGCTTCAATTTTCATTTTGTCTTCTGCTTCAATAGCCTCACTTTTTCTCTCTATTAAAGCATCCCAAACAACTCCAGAAACTTTCTTATTGATGTTACTCATATCAACTTCCAAAATAATAATGTATTCAATGATAACTTCAGTGATTTTTTTCCTCTCTACTTCATCCACATCATACAATTTTGTAGTAGATTCTAACAAATCATCATTTTCTAGCATATTTTTAACTAAAACATCTAGCTTTATAGGAGTACGAGCTCTTATTGGAGAAGACTTTTTCTGCTTCTTCTGCTCTGAAGGGACTTCCTCTGTCTTCTTCCATTTCTTCTTCTCAAGTTTTTTATGAACATGTACAATAAAGGCTTCCTTTTCTCTTTCAATTTCTTCTTCTTCAGAATTGTCAATAATATCAACTTTTTGTTTTTTGCTCTGGTGCTTGCTTCTTGTGAAGCACCTTCACTGCTCTCAATAGCACTGCTTCTTTTTCTTCTTGTAAGTTGATCCTCATGTTCTAATCCTTGTTCAATTTCTTCCTCAATGACTGTGCTTAGGTTATTTCCTTTGAAATCTTTTTGTTTCTTTCCTCTTTTTGGCTGAGTGGCAGATGTGGTGGCTATTGGAGTAGCTTTTCTTTTCTTCGACTGAGATTCTTCTACCATTAGAATAGTGGTCTCCATTTTCTTAGTATCATGAAGGGTAGAAGTTGATCCTGAAGGTTTTTGAGTACTGAGGGAAGTAGAGGAACCAATTCTACCAAATCTTCTGGGTTTAGAGGATTTGCTAGCTATACCTGCTAATTCAACAACTCTTTTTCTTAATATCTCTACTTCTTCTACTATAAGTCCATGTCCTATGAAATATTCATTCACAACTTTTGTGACTCTCTTCTTACTTGCAGGTTTTGACAGTTCCATATGCACTTTCATTGATTTTTCTTCATAAGTTCCATGTCTTTCTTGGTTAGGATCCTTAGGACTGTTTAGCAAAATTTTAATAAGACCATCAACCTCAACTTTATTCATCTCATAGCCGATTGGAGGAATTCAAACTGTTTTGGGTTCCATAGCTTTAGCAATACATAAATTAGTGGAAACTAAAAATGTGATATCATTTTGATATTTTTCCACTAGAGAGCTAGGAATTCTTTCCCTTGCATGCATTCTCTTCTGGAATACTACAAAGAATGCAATAAGTACTTCTTGAGCTTTCATGTCACCAAGTCTGTGTAGATGTTCCAAAATCTGATGTGACACAAGTCTTCTTCGATCCCATATGATATTGCTTCTTCCTAGAAGCTCCTTTAGAAAATAAAATAGCAAACAGACTACCAAGGAACCAAAATCGAATGGATATTTCTTGTCTTTGGTTTGTTTCAGGTTATCAAATAGTTGTTGCCAAAACAACTCACACAGATCATAGTCTTTACCCTTTTCCACCATCTCATAGGCAACATGGATAGTTGTAGCTGACACCGAATTCTCCCTATTGGTGTAGTAAATTTTGTAACCTATGGCCATTGCCACATACCTTACAACAAGGTTCCAAATAGTATCCACCGTGAGATCCCTATGGTCAAATGTGGCTCCACTTAGCTCCATCACATCTTTATTCTTTATAGATTTCAATATTGCCACAGGTCCAGTAGCACAAAGTCCTGTTACTTCCCTTAAAGCTTCCTTTGATATCATACAGGGCTTGTTTGTCCATTAGTGGCATTCATGTATTCTACATCAATTCCATTCTCACAAAATTAGCTTCATCATCATAAGTGAAATTTGGAAATACCTTCCAGACATCTAAATTCTTTGCCACTAGGTTTTTATATTCGGGCTTGATCTGGTGATCATCTCCAATTAACTCATTTATCCATGGGTTGATGAATTTCAAATGGTGATATTGCTATCAGGATTCAACAGTGTAGTTTTATGAGTCAAACTCACTGACCTATGTTTCATGAGTAGTGGTTCACAAGAAACCATCTCTCATGATAATGGGTTCTTGTGAACCACTACTCATGAAACATAGGTCAATGAGTTTGAATAATAAAAGTACACGGTTGAATCCTGATAGCAATATCACAATTTGACATGCTGTGGAAAAATACCTCCTACTTATGAATTGCATGTGGTTATATTCTTCCATTTTTTTGTGTGAATAAAATACCTAGTGTCCTCTATAGGAAGAACCCTGTGTGGAATGCTTGAAAAAGCTTCGAGCAGGTCATTCTCAAATATCTTCATAGGGTACTTCTTGAATTTTGGTTGAGGATTGCTTCTTACATTCACCAAAATAGATGTAGCCATCTCTCTAGAATTCAAATCCTTTGAAAAAATAATTCCAAGACAATGGTAAATACCTCTTCTTCACTGGACTGAAACTAGGGTTTGAATGCTCTACTTCTCAAACTCTTGAATTCTCTTCAATTTTCTCCCAAATGTATAAAAGTGATTAAATTAGACCAAGTTTAGAAAATTATAGTCCTTGATTTTCCATAACTTGCATTTAATGCATCAATCAATAAAGTTGATGAAACTCTTCACTATGCAACAACAAACCATTAATTACTCCACAAAGCTCTGTAAAAGCATATTTTTTTTTAGAATTTTCTTCACAAGATCTAAGCTATCAATCTCCAACTTATGTCTTCATGCCGAGCCATGGGACCTTATATTAGCAAGGGGATTTTTGATATTTTGTCATTGCTCCCCCTAAGCCTATGCCTAGGTTTAGTTTTTTAGAGAATTATTTGCACTAGAGGATGGTAAATATTCGTTTCTAGTTTTTGATTCTTTATTATCCTCATGATCTTCTTTCTTCCTCCAGATCTTCTCCATTTCCTTCTTTACCTCTGTTGGATCAATCTTTGTAACTAGATCATTTCTCTTTTCAGGATTATTCTTTCTTATGTTTCTGCAAAATCTAGTAATGTGTCTAGGTTTATTGCAATTGTGACATACAATATTCCTCTGAGGGTTATTCTTTTCATTCATCCTGGATCTGCATTGGTTAGCCTCGTGTCCAAATCCATAACATGTATAATAGTATCCATTGAAAGATTGAAACATTTTTCCATGGTTGTAAATATTCCTCATTTGATTTCTACATTCATTCGAGATCTATGTCCAAACTTCTTGCATGTAAAGCATTGACCGGTAAAAGTTGAAACATTCTGATTTATTTTACTTCTACATTCCTTTGGTTTATGTCCAAACTTGTTGCAAAAATAACATATACCATTGAAAGATGAGTACCTTTGAGCATTTGGTTGTCTGATAGTAGGTCTTCTTGTATTATTTCTTTGATTTTGGTACTTCCCATTATTCTTCTTATCTTCGTTCTTCTCAGGTTCATTCATCTTCTCTACTTTTGAACTTTCACCTATCTCAAGTCCCAAACCACTTTTATCTTTAGATGCTTTTTGGCTTGCAATTAAATCATCAAGCATTATCTTTATGAATTCTTGCTCTTTCCAAGTCTATTCTTAGATTCACCACTTCTTGTTCGAGTCTTGTGCATTCATTAGTCTTGCTTTGTACCACTGCATTCAGACATTCCTCAAATATTTTCTTTCCTTCCACTTGTACTTTCAGTCTAGTGATGTCTTCATTTGCGTTCTTCAACAGTTCATTGACTTCCTTATACCTTTCTCTAAATTTCTTGATTTGTTCTCTCAGTTTCTTGATGCATTCATTAGCTTCATTGATATTTTCCTTCAGATCTTTATTTTCGCCTTCAACTCTATCAAGATCTTCAAGAGCAACCTTGAGTTCTCCATCCTTGTTAAGTATGCAATCATTATCAGCCATGTGCTCAATTTCTAAGACCTTCCCAAAGTGGTTAAGCTCCTTCAGGGGAATTGAGCTCTAATACCAATTGTTGAACACTCAGAATATTGAGAGGGGGGTGAATCAGTATTCCTAATAACCATTTAATTAACCACCTAATTAACAAAAATGAAAGCATAAATAGACCATATCATATGCAACACATGAACACCAAAATTTTATGTGGAAAACCCAAGAGTGGAAAAACCACGATGAGGATTAGCTTACAATATAGTATGACTGGTCATAAAATATTACATAAGGGCTCACTGCCAGGAGGACTCACTATCCAAGTGAACTCACTGTCCAAGTGAACTCATTGTTCATAGCAAAAAGTAAGATAGAAAAGGTGGCTACACAACCAAGATTTGAACTGATGCAAAATGCATCTAACATATCCTAAATTCAGTTCCTTTGAAGCTTAATATCCTGAGCCAAACACTTCACCTGATATGAAACACAAATATCGAGTTAGAATTACATTCACATATATCATTTTCTCAATCCTCTACAAAAAATTACTTTCTTTCTTGCATTCAGAGCACTTATCTACATCATCATCATCCCTTACAATCTCAAAATGATCTTTTATATATATCAGTAGCTTTGCAAACATTAGTTATGCCAGCCTAATTAGATGTCGCCTAAGGTAATGCAAAACGTGCCTTGTCGACACTTAATTAAAATCAAATTACCTTTGCCCATAACACATGTGATATCATAGAACTATAATAGCTCTTTCTTCTTACATTTGCATCACAATGTTAAGCTCCACAACTCTTTACATATTTTAGGTCAACTAGGCATAGGACCTAAAAAAATACTTCACCTGATCGCCAACCACAAGATACATGGATCTCAAAATATCATTCCAACTAGAAATCTCAAATCATAGACACCTATAAGCATTATCCAAAAACCACAAGGCCTAACATAAATTTGCGGAGGAGCGCAGACAGAATAGGCCATACCCATTACGCAAAAAATTGGCAACACTTTATATACTGAACTTTTGTCATATGCAACTTTTGAACCATTTGCCTAGACCAACTGAAACTTTGAATTCAAACACTACTAACATCCATAACCAACATATTGGAAACAAAAGGAAGGATATATATGTGCGATGAAATGCGAACCAATCTACAATGGGCATAGAGAGCAAAAAATTCCAGTTTAACTTGTAAGGAAAGCAGAGGTGCGGAAAACACTTTCCTAATGTCAAATCCACAGGGAAGAATGCAATGCAGGGCTTTTAATTTTCAAATTACAATCTAATTAAGACACACATGAAAGATTTACAGAAACAAAGAAGATACTCAAAGACAACTGAACAACAAATTTACGTGGGAAACCCTTTCGGGAAAAAACCCACCACACCAAGCTGAATCTCTTTGTATTACAGTAACAACAATTACATACAATCAGAAATACAACTCTCTGGTATTTCACAGCAGCTACATTCACTGTTCATCCAGTTACAGAAAAGCTCTCAACAATTCAATTTCACTTATCGTCATTTCAAATCAGAATCGATCCTTTAAATCTTATCACATTCTGATTTTTGCCTTCTGTTCATCCTTATCCGCCATTGCCTCATCGTAGAAAGTTTCCTCTCGAGCAATTGATTTTTCCCTGCATGCTGTTCAGCTCCAGCGTTGCAACAGTTGCAAAAATCTAGCTGCCACCCATTTGAAATCGCTTCCTCTGATTGGTCCACGAGGCTCCACATAGGATGGTCAAACTGGTCAAGGGCATTCAACTTTGTTGGCATATCGGTGAGACACTAATAGTGTCTCCCTGATGCCACAAAGTCTTCATATCGCTATTGGCATAGGTTCATAGTCGATGCTCACAAGTCACAGCGACTTCCACTTTGCTATCGGCAAGACTTTCCATTCACCAAGATGTTTCTCCGGGTCTCCGGAAGTTTCACTGAAGCACCTAACAGTCGGCAAGACATTCGTCTTTCACCGAGACTTTATACTGAGCTCATCCAAGTCTTACCGAGTCAGCAAGACTTAAGTCTTTCGCTAAGACCTTACACTGGCCGAACATGTCACACCGAAGCATCGAAGAGTCGGCGAGACTTATCGTCTTCGCCAAGACCTTATACCGAGGTCTTAAGTCACCCCGAGTGCTGCATTCACCAGTCGGCAAGACTTATGTCTTTTGCCGAGACCACATGCCGAGCGCCCATGTCTTGCTGAGTCGGCAAGACATTTGACTTCGCCAAGACGTTTCACCGGGCGCCGAGAGCTACACTGATGACTGTCGGCATGACTTATTCAAGTCGCCAAGACTTCTCAACGAAGTCTTTTGTCACCGCGAATGGACCAAGAGAATACTCCCATCGGCGAGACTTACCTTCTTCGATGAGACCTCTCCCCGATGATCCCTGTGTGTTAGCCCGATAGTCATAAGCTATCAGTGAGACTTACACCATTCGTTGGGACATCTCACCGAAGCCCTAGAGTTAGCCCGATAAGATCAACTGTCGCCCAAAGTTCTACCGATCGACAAAAGGTCACGCTGAAAACAGAGAGTCACAGCGATAGTCATTTTTGGCAAGACATCAACTCTGTCTTGGTGACATGAACCTATCAAGCAGATTTAGAACAGTTAGTCGGCCAGACATCCATGATGTCACACTGACTTTGCCTTCAAGGAGTTTTATGCCAGTAAGGATTGAGGCACATATTCCAACATAACTATGAATCAATTATGCAAAATATTCTTCATACCATTCTGATATTCACCAAGTAGCGTTGACATCAATGAAAACACACAACTTCTTCATTCTTTCAAAAATTAATCTTGAGGCACCTATATTAAAATTTTTCTTGAAAATAGATAGGTTTCTTGAGATTGATATCTCTTGGTGTCTTTTAGATAGATGTATTTAAGATATCTATGCTAATGTCATCCAAGTGCAATATGTAAAATGTTAATATAGCATATTTTTTGTTTTCCTATAAACTATTATTTTCCTTTGCAAATAAGGATGCCTATCACATTCATCAAAATGTATAATATAAATCACATTTATTGGATATTTTTGAAGCATTTCATATTATTCCAAATGTGAAATATACAACATATCATATTATGATTAACAAAACTTCATATTTATCTAAAAATTAAATATGTACATTATATTAAATGAGCAATAATACTTTAATAGAAGAATTATGTCTAAAAAAGTATGAATTACATAGTTATTGTATTTCCAAATATTTGAGTCTCTCTTCCTCAACTTTTCTTTTTGAGAGTTGTTTCCCTATTTTTATTTTTTCACACACTTAAAAATGGTGGAAAAATTATTAGTCCATCCAAGAACTTAGCATGTGATATAACAAATAATGCTAATCTTACTCGTTCTCTTTGTCCTATATCAATTTTTGCTTTGAAAAGAGTTAATCCTTATGATTTGTGAATTATTAGTGCCTTTAAGCTAATTGTAAGGGAAACTAATATGTGCATCCCATTTTTATTGGTAAAGTTAGAATTTAATTTAGAGATGCATCTTCAAATGGAAGTCTAGAGTAATTCTCAAATTTGACCATAACATATGTTGGTGGATTTGGTGGGGCACTTCTAGTTTTGCATATAATATTTTGAATATATCTTAAAGATTCATTTACAAGTCTTGAATCTATCTATATATTAGAGGTTACTATGAACCTTGCATCCTTAGTGATTAATAAATCAACATCCAATTCATCATTCTAACCTCTTGATGAATTGGTACTCCTTTCTTTGATTGCAATGTTACGGGCATTAATCTTCTAAATGAATATATTTTTATATTGTATTATGGTTATGTAAATTATCATGTGTTGTAAATAGATGAATATTATTATCAAAATATTCTCTAATTGTTGGATGTAATGCAACATCAGTTATTGCCATCAATAATTTCTAATCAACAATTTTTGGATGTGCATCTCTAATATTTGTGACTAGTTGGAAAAACCATTGTTGGTCTCAAATCTCCTCCCAAAATAATTGATCTCCCTCCAAAAATAAAGTTTTATTTTATAGGAAATTCTTGACATAGTCTTGAATCTTTTTGTAACGAAAATTTCCCAATAAAGCTCATTTCATCAATGAATGTGTATTTTAACGTCAAATTTCTTCATGACAACTTATGAGTCTTGTTCCTTATAACTCAACAAACTTTGTAAGTGGAATTTTTAGTGTTGAACATGTTTTTATGCATCAAATATTGAAAGCCACAACTCTAATTTGTGCAGGGAATAATAGGGGACAACATTGTGGTGTGAATGCATCTTGAAGAGCTTGATGAATTGCGTGAATTATATATGATTTACATGTTTCAATTTTTCCTTGAATTATCATGTATAATGGAATTAAATTTTAATATTGATAATAATGTGACATAATAATATCAAATGTTTTTTTCCTTAGCACCAAAGGTTCCATATGGTATATTTGATATTATATAATCGAGTATTAGTAACCCATTCTCTTTCATGGCGTTGATGAAATTTATTGCTTTGATGGTGTAATCTTCTCCTTGAAATTCATTAATACATAGATTTTGTCTATAAATAACTCTTCTACCCAACATATCTATTTATATTACATCTATAATTTTTCAATGATGTAGTCTTGAGATGATCTCCTGCTTATGTTTAGTTGTATTTTGATTAATAGGTATAACAACTTAATCTTTAGAATTAATATGATTTTCAATATCATTTGGAATACTATACTATATGAGCAATGATCTATTATAATAGGATTCATCCTTTCATAATTAATCTTCAAATAACATGAGATTGATGATGTCTTTGAACTAATTCATGGTTATGCGCTTGTATTTGTTCTCTTTGTTACTCAATAAATTGATCTAAACACATATCTTTTTGCAATCTTCTTCATAATATATATTGCTCCTATTTATATGTCTATACAAAATGTGTGATCATCTCATCTAAATATTTTCTTATTTCAACTTCAATCTCCTCAATTGTCACATCTACCCTACATTTAACATGTCTTTCTTTATTATTTTCATTTCAACTATTTTTTACTTCCTCTCTTTGTGCATTTGTCATTTTTTCACATTATTATCTTATATAATTTTGACCATATTCTCTTCAATGTTCTCTTCATTGCTCTTCATTTTCAAATTTTAACATGGGTGAGGTATCCTACACAATCATATATTTTAATAACACATTAAATGAAAAACTAAATGTATAGATAGTTCTAAATTCCTAAACTATAAAAAATATTTTAAATTATATATCAAATATTTAAGATGCCTCAAGATATATATATTATAGTATTTAGATATAGATGTTAATAATATATCCATATATGTATTAAATACATAAATATCTTAAATTATCTATACATATAACATATATATACATAGATAGATATATATTATCATAACAATAATGGAAATGATGCCTCTTGCCACTCCTAATGCTCTTCTTATTTCTTGTGATAAATCCTCTACAAAATATCTTCATGTGTGTCTGAAATTGCCCCCTTGATACTTGGTGTTTCTTCTAGTTCTCAAGTGTATTTTGTATCACTTATTTGTAGGAAAATTAGTTTAGATGTAGTTTCTAGCAATATCTAAAAACATTTTGGTAATTGTGTGTAGTAATGGAAAAAGTAAGCCTTTTCCCTTACTTGGTTTGATAATTGACATTAAAATTAAATTAATGATGTCTTGGAGTGGTGTTGTAATGTGTTGTACACATTCAAACTATTCTAGGACCTTTATTTGACTAAAACATGCCTTAATTGATCCTTTGCAAGGGTGTTGTAAAGTGTTGTAACACACTTTCACACTTTTCTAGGATGTATTTGCTTAATTAAGCCTTATGGGCCCCTTTTCTGAATAAAATGTACATACTTTGTACCTTATTTAAGTGTTGTAAAGTGTTATAAGGAAATTTCACATTTATCTAGGTGGTCACTAATTAATCGTGGGTAATTGGAGTAATTAACCCCTTTTAATTCAAATTTAAGCCTTAATTTTGACACCTCCCAAAGATCTATCCTGAAACCCATAATTTAATTAACAAAATATTTCACTGGGAAAAGTTTAGTCCTGGAAAATGGTGCCAAGACCCATTCACCCTAGGTGGTGAATGGGTCCTCCCTTAATAGGACCCCCCTTTTCCAGTTTATCTAGAATTGGTTTTTATCCCTCTTTCAATCCCCCAGGGTTAGGTCCTGGTAAACTGAGCCAAGACCCATTCGCCCTAGGTGGCGAATGGGTCCTCCCTTACTGAGACCCCCCTTTTTGAATTTAATTTTGGCAAGAATTTAATAATGTTTCTTTCCAGATCTGGTGTTAGCCTTAATTGTTTGAATTTCAAGGTTAATCTCCTGATTTAGTATAAATAAGGGGTTAATTCACATTGTTTCTCCTAGCCATTCATTCTAAGCCTTCAAGCATTCAAGTGATCAAGAATTAGAGCATTTAAAGAGCATTCATAAGATATTACAAGGAAAATTTATGGAATTTATTACAACAATTCAAGATCATATCAAGCATTAGAGCATTTTGAGAGCATTCATCCTCTTGCTTATGCATTTGGACCTACCCTATTTTTCACCTAAACATTTAATGGTGAACCCGACATATTGAACATTGCAATTTTTTGATTTTTGGAGTCTCTCATTACATCTTAAGTTAGATCTTGCATTCATTTACATTTAGGTTTAAATTGAATTAAGATCTCATTTAGGGTTACTTGTTTTGCATTGAAATCTTGCATATCATATGGGGCTTATATTTGCATTGTTTTGCATCTCTCTAAATCTAAAAATTATAAAAATAAATAAGTCATTTTGCATCTCATTTAGACCTCATACAATTGTGGGGTAGGGGGTCTAGCTTGATTGGATAAAGCATCATGCTGCAAGCAATAGGTCACAAGGTCTAGTCTCCCCCCAAACCCATGGTATCAGAGGGCATGTCGCGCCAACGCCACCGGTCATGTGAAAAAAGTTTACTAGGCTCACTGAGGTTTATAGGGGGATGAATACCCAAATGATTCCTACAGTCAAAAAAATAAGACCTCATACAATTTCATTTGAAAATAAAAACAAAATTTCATTTCAAATTAGGCCTTGCATTTCACCTTTTCATTGCATTTTTACATTGAATTTCTAGAAAATATGAAACTGAAGCTCACTGTCTCAGACCTGGAACTGAAAGATATAGCTGAGAACTTGCAAATAATTAAAAAATAGTTTAAAAATACCTAACCAAGACCCATTCACCTTTACTGGTGAATGAGTCCTCGATCAACTCTGATCTGAACCTTCTGGCAGCTGAAAAAGCATCAAAATTCACTTTGAAATCCACAGAAACATCTCAAAAATATCTAACCAGGACCCATTCACCCTTATTGGAAAATGAGTCCCTGTTAGCTACTGCTCTTCATTTTTAGGACATTAAAATCTCAATTTTTATCTTCTGTTTGGTGCTGTTACCTTTCTATTTCAATTTCATTGCATTTAGCTTAAATTGCTTCATTTTAGTGCATTGTTAAAATTTCAAAATTGCATCAATACATTTCATTTTCAGCTTATTGCATTATGTAATTAGTAAATTACCATGTTTAGGTTTAGAATTTTGAAAATGGAGAACTGTTTAGGCAATGTGTGGAAGTCCTTGTTCTCTTTGGTTGATGTTTCAAATTGTGTTTTTGGCAATGACCCTAATGAAATTGAACTTACTCATGCTCACACAACTCCTAATGCATGTCCTCCTTGTGATGTTGACATCATTGGAGAAGATGATGCCAACATGAATAAAATCATAAATGATTTCCTTAACAACCTTGAGTCCAATGCATCCTTTTATCCTTCAATGAAACAACCAACACAACTTGAAATGTTTGGTCTTTTACACCTCAAAATTGAAAAACAAGTTGAGACTAAGCTCCCTACAATAGGTGAGCCTAGTTCCTCTAATCAAGTAAACAATCAACCATGCTATGTAAACAAAGTAACCAACACATCAATCAACCTTGAAGATATTTATGGCAAAGGATTCATGATCTTATGCAAACAAGGATGTGATACAACAAGTGAACATAAAATTCATCAACTCCTAGAGAAAATACCAATTGAAGAAACCAAAGGGTTAGGATATAAAAATCCATCTCCCAACATAACTGCTCCTAAAGAATACCTAACGCTTCATAGTGATGGTAGGATTATCTTAGATCCTCCTCCCGATATAGGTATCCTCCTTCCTAAAGAGCAACCCATACCTCCTAAGGATAAGAATAACAAAGACACGATCATCTCAGGACCTCCTTCCCTATTCCCATCTAGAGAAGTTGGTGAATCTAGAAAGCGCAAGAGGCCTTACAAGCTAAAGAAACTAAAGTTCCCTTGTCCGCCACCTGAAAGTGAAAGGAAACTACAACTACTTCTAAACAAAGAACTTATAACATTACCACTAATGAAAGAAAAGATAAGACTATATCCTAAAGATGCAAATTTTCCACATTGTTGATACCACATAACTCTTGGACATAGTACTGATGAGTGTCGCACATTCAAATTGGTATTGAGCAATTTTCACTTCGATGGAAATGTTTTCCATCCAGTGATTGAATAACATACCCTTATGCTCCTTGTCATGTAATAGTTGTAGAATCTTAAAACATTCTCACTATTACACGTTTTACACTATTTGCAAATCATTTTCTCTAATACAAGGAGCTCATTTTCCTCACTTATCTTGGCTCATTTTTTTCTTGCAAAAAGTGGGGGCAAGAATTTGATAGCCTTGTCCCAGTAGTACATTTTTCGTTGTCCCTTTGGCTAGTTGTCTACCTTCCATTTATACCGATTGAGATTGGGAGGCGGACGAACTGATTTAGGTTGACTCGCCTGTGCCTTACTAGTCTTTTGTTTTTCTTTATGATTGCATGTGTGTAATATGATCCCTCGTGACATTTCGTTTGATGTCTCTCTTTTTGTACATTCCTCTATATGTACCTTCATTCTTCTCTATGTCATAATCATTTTTCATTTGTCTTGTGTTTTCCTTTTGGGGATGACGCAAGGCGTTGAGACATTTATGTCTCTTCCATGTTGACCCAAAAGCTCTATCTTTATCTTTTTCATTTGTCTTGTTTTTTCCTTTTGGGGATGACGCAAGGCGTCGAGACATTTATGTCTCTTCCATGTTGACCCAAAAGCTTTGTCTTTATCTTTTTCATTTGTCTTGTGTTTTCATCTTGGGGATGACGCAAGGCATCGAGACATTTATGTCTCTTCCATGTTGACCCAAAAGCTTTGTCTTTATATTTTTCATTTGTCTTGTGTTTTCCTTTTGTGGATGATGCAAGGCATCAAGACATTCATTTTTCTTCCATGTTGACCCGAATGAATTTTTCTTTGTTTTCGCTTTCTTTGTGTCATTCTTCCAATTCTATGAGTATTTGGGGAATGATGATAGTTCCATGCTCTATGATAACATTGTAGCATAGACATACTGACCCCAAATCCATAGATCCCTTATGTATTTGTGGGGGCAACCCTTCCTTCCTATTTCATGACGTAGCTTACTTCAGAAACATATTACTTGGCATAGGGTTTTTTGAGGAAAGCTCTCATGTCTTAGGACAAAAACATTGGCTACTTTAAAGCAATTGCTCATAGTGATGGTGTAGCAACTGTTTTAAAGTAGGGGTATACATAGATGATATCTTTTAGAAAATTTCATGGTGTGATTTTTCTTTTTTATTGTGAGGTGTCCTCTTCTTGGTGGTGTCATTGGGCTTGATGCCATCCAAGAGTGTATGATCTACTGACATGAAATGATGTGAACGATGCATCCCATGGGCGACGATCTGACACATTTGACTTGTCCTCTCTTGGAGACATTAGGCACAATTCTCCCTAAGAGGAAGACCGTTACATGAACAAAGCAAAATCCTCTTCAACCAAATTTTAACATGATATTCAAAAGCATTTACATTGTGGTGCCTTATTAAAGTTATCAGGAGGATAACTTTGGTATGGTTAGTATGATGGGAAGTCGATACATTGGCATGAATTTCTCACTAAACCACTTCATTTGGACAACTCAACTAGTGGACAGATTGAGGTTCCACTACCCCAGAGTGAGCAACATATGTTATGGACAAACAACCCTGTTCCACATCGTGTTGGAACGGTTGTGCTTGATCCTTTGGTTTTGTTTATTTTTCTTGGCCTTTGACAGGGTATGATCATGTATCTTTGTTATTGCTACATAATTAAGTTTCTTGGATGCTTAATATAGTGTGAGTTTGACATGGGGTCATCCTCTCACTAAAGTGGGGGAAAAATGTAGTAACAAAAAAAGTAAGCCTTTTCCCTTACTTGGTTTGATAATTGACATTAAAATTAAATTAATGATGCCTTGGAGTGGTGTTTTAATGTGTTGTACAAATTCACACTATTCTCGGACCTTTATTTGAATAAAACATGCCTTAATTGATCCTTTGCAAGGGTTTTGTAAAGTGTTGTAACACACTTTCACACTTTTCTAGGATGCATTGCTTAATTAAGCCTTATGGGCCCCTTTCTGAATAAAATGTACATAATTTGTACCTTATTTAAGTGTTGTAAAGTGTTATAAGGCATTTTCACATTTATCTAGGTGGTCATTAATTAACTGTGGGTAATTGGAGTAATTAACCCCTTTTAGTTCAAATTTAAGCCTTAATTTTGACACCTCCCAAAGATCTATCTCGACACCCATAATTTAATTAACAAAATATTTCATTGGACAAAGTTTGTTCTTGGAAAATGGTGCCAAGACCCATTCACCCTAGGTGGTGAATGGGTCCTCCCTTAACAGGACCCCCCTTTTTTAGTTGATCTGGAATGGGTTTTTAGCCCTCTTGTAATCCCCCGAGGTTAGGTCCTAGAAAACTGAGCCAGGATCCATTCGCCCTAGGTGGCGAATGGGTCCTCCCTTAATGAGACCCCCCTTTTTGAATTTCATTCTAGCAAGAATTTAATAATGTTTCTTTTCAGATATGGTGCCAGCCTTACTTGTTTGAATTTCGGGGTTAATCTCCTAATTAGTATAAGGGGTTAATTCACATTGTTTCTCCTAGCCAATCATTCTAAGCCTTCAAGCATTCAAGTGATCAAGCATGAGAGCATTTCAAGAGCATTCATAAGGCATTACAAGGCATATTTCTAGGGTTTATTGCAGCAATTCAAGATCATATCATCATATCAAGGGTTTGATGCATGCATTCATGTTGTTGAGCTAAGAAGTGAGTGTAGCATTGAAGATATACTTGCAAGCATTGTTCACATAATTTTCAAGGATCCAAGATCTATATTCTTCATGGCCACTACATGTTAGTTTGCAAATTTGTTTCACAAGACATCATCCAAGGTGACATCCTTTACATGTTCCATGTGTCATGCTTCATTCCTTTATTTCATCATTTGGTTTGATTAACTACAAGGGGTTTGACTGAGGAAAACCCCCATTCAGTAAAAAACACCAAGTTTTTCTTCCCTTGAGTGTGTGATTATAGATTTACAGGTTGAAGATCAAGTGGATCAATTTTGGAGCAAGATTGTCAAAGTTACAAAGTTGCAAAAGTTGTCATTCAAAGTGCAAAATCAAAGAATCAAAGCTACAAAATTTCCTACAGACTTTCAGAAGTTGATAACAGGGAATTTGAGAGTGTAGACATCAAGGAATAGGACCCTAAAGTCAGTTTTCCAAAATCCTAAAAGGACCCATTCATCACTGAAGGCGAATGAGTCCTCTGTAGCTCAAAAATAACTTTTTGGCCAGGTACACAACTTTTTATGCTCTAAAAACTTCCCCCATAGTTGCTATAACAGTTAGGTAGCATTTCTAATTGTTATTTGCATCTTATTTTACACATAATTGTAGTGTTTAGGGTCTTAGAAAAATTAGTGGTTCATCCTCTTGCTTATGCATTTGGACCTACGCTATTTTTCACCTAAACACTGTGTGTTATAGCCTTCTCTATATTTTTCCCATGCTCCAAGAGATGGGCATTTCTAGGTGGTGTCTCCTAATCTTGTTTGCATTGTTGTTGTTCTTGATGTTGCTAACTCTACAAAGTATTATGTACTTATAATGCATTCTAGGTTTCCTTCCCCTAAGAATTTTTTTGTGTCTTTCCTACTTAGTGGTCATGTCACTTGTGCTTCACCTATTCTCCCCAAGTTTGGGAGGTCTATATTTCCATGCATGCTACCTCCTCTTATTTCAGATTTGGGGGATAATGTTATAAAAAATAAAGAATTTTTATCATATAAGGATTTTATTTTCACATTCAATATATTTTGGACTTGGATCTATGATCTAAATAGGTGGATTTCTAAACAACAATGACCTATCACAAAATAAAAAATTGAAATCTACCCTTTTTCCAAGGGTTTCTTTGTAGTCTCTTTAGATTTAGTCTTCAATTGGAATGTTGTTATTGAGGAACACTCTTGGTTATAGGGCCAACATGCTCTCTTCCTAAAACCTTGGGCTTAATATTTTAATCCTCTCATTAAATCATTAAATATCTTGTTGATTTAGATTTACCTCCGAAATATTCCTCTTCACTTTTTGTGTGAATATTTCTATGTTGGTATTGGGAACTTTGTGTGTTATTTTATTAAGATAGATCATGTGATTGCAATGTTCTCTCACACCACCTATGCTCAAATATTTGTGGAACTAGACTTGTCCAAGCCTCTCCCAATAGAAGTTGTCTTTTAGGTGGAGGATTATTCTTGGAGTCAAATTTTAGATTATGAAGGTATACCCTTTTTTTATTGATGCTACTTTGTCATGGGATATTTGGAATCTGATGAGTCATGCCTTAAGGTCTTGAGATATTCATCTTGGTTGAATAATTCTCTTCATAAACATATTATAGTGGATGTGGTTGAAATTGATTCTTATTAGGAGGCTCTTGAGCCTCTTGTTGTTGATGGGGTGGTGGTCCCTCCTCCAATTGTGTTTCTTGAAGCTCATATTGTGGATTCTTTCCTTGTTTTGGTGAGTGGTCTTGGTCTTCCTCCTTCTATTTCACTCAACATTTGGTTTCCCTAGTTGGGTTCTCTCTCCTTGTGCATTGTTCCTAGTTGGCACCTCAAAGAGGGTTTCCTCTCCCCCCTCTCTTGAGTATGTGGATTTGAATGATGAGTTTTCTTGGATTGTGGTTCAAAGGAGGAAGAAAGGTATTTAAAAACATGTATCCCTTCCCCACACTTCCCCATGATGGAGTTTCCATGACATAAGCTCCATGAGAAACAACCCAAGCAAGTCGAAGAGTCCTCAACTGCCATGGTGCAACTACAAAAAAGGAAGCATACACAATGTCGGACTCAAAGAGGAAAGGAAAAGAAGAGAGCATAGTCATAAAGACTAGTGAAGAAGAGGTTCCTCTTCAAAGGAGATACATAACACTAACCTCCCAAACTCCTTCTTAGCCTTTTTTTTTCCCCCATGTCCCCTATCTATGAATCCTAGTTACCTACTTATTCTTCATCTCCTCTAAATGAATCTCCTCTTCCATCTCTATCACCATCTTCTCCATCAAAGGAAACCATCCCCACTCCTCCTTCTTCACCTCAAATAAATCATCCTCATATTCTCACTCCCCCTCCTTCACAAACACATGATTCTCACATACCTACTCCTCCTCCTTCACCTCCACATGATACCTACATCCCTCTACCCCCTGAACACTTGAGGAGCAACAAAGTGAAGAAGAATAAATTTTGAATGAAGGTGGAAAAGAAGGGGATATTGGAAAGGAGGATATTGAAAAGGAAAGAGAAGAAGCTGAGGATACCATGAAAAATCTTAAGCTTCACATGACACTAAGGTCATTCCTTCTCCTCAACAATGAGTAACATTCACTCTCTCAATATGGTTAAACCATACATTTCAAAAAAGGAAAAAGGACATATGTCAAAGAAGAGGAGGAGGATTTTTCTATTCTTTCTAAGGCATTTTAGGTTCCCAATGAGAGAAAGAAAAGGGAAAGAAAGATTTCCACGACCTCCATTGATGAATATGGAAATATAATAGCATAAGTGACCATTCCCATGGTTGAAAAGCAAGAGTTAGATATGTTTATTGAAGATTATCAAGTACAACAAATAAATTTGGAATCTCAGACTAGGGAGGAAGAAAATAAATCCTTACAAATGGTTGCGTCTATCATCCTCAATAAAATGCAAAAGGATGAAAACACTAAATAAGAGCTCAAAGATGAAGTTACTCAACTAACTACTTATGTTAACCATTTGATTGGGCCTATTGATTTAGTTGCGCTTGCTCCAATCCTACAAGCCACATGAATAAGGATGGTTAGTGTCTAGTCCCTGAAGATATTTTCACTGCTAGGGAATGGAGACAAGAATTGCAAGCATTAGGAACTAGGGTAATAAAGAAGGTAGTAAAGGTCTTTCACTATATCAGTAATGAATCTAGTTTGGGTCATGAGATTGAGCCAAAAGTAAATGATAAATTACTCATGTGGGATGATCATACCTCAATGTTGCAGAAAATAAAAGTTGCATCTATAGAGGAGTTAATAAAGGTAGTTGTGATCAAAGAATCCGACCAAGATAAGCCAAAGGAATGGTTGAAGGCAAAATAGTTGAGGGTTAAAGTTTTGAAGAAGTGCAAAGACAAGCTAAGAAGGAACAAATTTTTAGCCGATCTCACTATGGTAAAAATAGAGAGATTCACTAAAAATATTGGTTGCATGTTTTGGGAAACCCCATTCTTGGTGGCCTCCTCAAAAGAGGTAATCAGTGAGTTTGAAGAGTCTCTATGTGACACTGTGTCTGAAGGATCTATAGATTAGATGATGCAGTGAAAGGTGGACAGTCAAAGCTTCTAGGAAGAGTTGACGACTTTTGATGAGTTACAGGAAAAGCTTGAAAGTTCCACCTTTTTGCAAAGGATAAAGCTACAATATCACAAGGGACCAAATATGAATGACTTGAATAAAGTTGTCAATACTTATTCAGAGAGTTTTCCCATATTCAATTAATGTCATGTCAAAACATTTATTCTTTAAAATAATTGTAATAAATCAACGTCCAAATTGATAAAGTGTCAATGTGGCGTTACATTTTTAGTAGTTTTGAAATTGCATAGTTAGCTTTTAGTTACTCTTAGTTCAAGTTTCAATTTATTTTTAGTTAGGGCTAATCACCCAAGTTGAACTTTAGAAGACTATTTTCAGATCCACAAATATGGGAACACATGGTTCCTATATATTTTTCCTTTGTGAAACATTTTGTTAGTCACTCAAGGACGCAAGCCTCCAAGATCACTTGCAAAACCAAAAATTAACCTTCTAGAAGAGAGAAAAACAAGAGCATGAATTTGTAATAATGGATGCAAGATAATATGACCAATATGCAATACTCAAGATTACAATGGAATTGGATTAAATAATGAAATGCACATATGATGCCTTTCTTATAAAGGAAAAGTTGTGAGATAAGATTAGACAAGACCTTGATATGTATCTTAATCCTGTACAATGAGACAACTACCTCAACATTATTAAATGACCTAGAAAACAAATATTAAATGACATGATAAGATAAGATCACATGACACCTAAAAATTCTAGAAAGATTCCCTAGGACCTTAGTAAACTTAACATGCAAATAGGACCTAGATAGGTAAAACACCTATTTACACCAACACATTTTAAGCATCAAATATCATTCTCAATACAAAAAAATTATTTTTCAGTGTGAATGTTTTCTATTGAATTTTTTGGATGCTAATATATTATCAAAGGATAGCACCTACTGTTAGAAGATGAGTTCTTGATCATTGGTGATGCTATGCTCATTTTTATCTATTTGAATTCAATAAGTTGGTAAAATCATTAAGTTATTTTTGTATTAAATAGAGTCCTATCTCCAATATGTGCATGCAATAGGGTGATTTGATGTGAAGTGGCTTGAAAATTTGAATATTTTATTTTCCCTTTGGTGATTACATCAATATATTATGCATGGTTGTATGAATACTAATCATCACATATATTGGTTTATTGGTTTTTCTTTACCTTTCAAAATTGACAAATTAGATGAAAATTATTATTGTCCATTTAAATTGATTTATTTCTTAATCTCTTACCTTAATCTTTTGTCATTTATTTTAAAATCAAACCTATATATAGTTTTAAATATTTGAGAGAAAATGAATGTTCAAATCTGCTAAATTTGATGCAACATTGGATAAAATACAATAGATCTAAATTTTAAAGGCTATAAGCAGTGTGTCAAGAATAGATCTACATTTTATATCATTTTGCATGTATCTGACATTGCACATTCTAGAAGTCTAGGTTACAGAAAACCGCTTGTTTAACTAATCACATAGACCACTAACGTACCGATCACGGTCAAGACCTGGCTATAAAGGAACCTTGGGGCATTATCTCCTACTTTTCAAGAGGAGTAGTGATCTATCATTACTTAGAGTTGGTTGTGCTAAAACCACCATCAATAGTTACAATTTAAATTAGGAAATTTATTCAACTCTACCCTTTTGATACATCCTGACCTTACTGGGCTACTTTACATTCTCCTCTTTGAAGACTTCTAGGGGGGAATCTAATCCAAGGGGGAAGAATGCAAATCTCACTTATTTTTTAGTTATTTTATTTTTCTAACTTGTTGATGATTGTTATTCATGGACCACCTTATGATTATATTTTATTAGAACATTATTGAATATAGAAGGTTTTGATATTATAGTTAGGAAGTTGATTTTCATAACATTGATATGACAATTCAACTAGTTATGGTTATGATTTACTCACATAATTTGACTATACATAATTTGTGAAGAGTTATATATTCTTCTTAATTAATTATCATGAATATATTTTATTTATGTTATAATGGAATTAAGAAGAAATTATATAAAATATTAGTTATATAAATTGTGAAATGTACCTAGTATGTCTACCTTTGGGTTAGGTATTTTTTTATGCATAAGATTTATATTTTAATAAAATTTGAACCCTTTGTAAGCTCACTAGGAAGAAAGTGACAAAAATGACTTGAAAAGGGAAGGTCAAAAGTCACCCCCACTTGGAAAGAGAAATAGTAATCATACTTCCTTTATTTTAGATTTCTCTAGTTGTGTAAGGGGATATTAGAGGGTTGGAGAAAGAAAATAAATTCTTGTTTGGTTGATGAATGTTGGATAGTTGGATTTGGAAGGCAAAAAATTTGGATTGATAGAAAAAAAAATTGAGAAGGAGATTAAAAAATATTTGTACATTTTTTTTTGAGAAGTGAATATAGATAGTCTATTTGATCTTTTACAAAAATAATTATAGAATGAATTTTGGCTTAAATTTTATATTAATTGTGAAAGGTTATTTTTAAAATATTTTTAGTAAGATATAAAAGATAATTGTTAATAAATGATTGCTATTTCATTCATATATATTCAATATTATATTCCCTTTTTTGTTGTATTATTTTAACAAACTATGTATAAATATATAATTATGTGTATATACAAATAAGTTGTATTATTTTAACAAACTATATATAAATATATAAATATGTTGTATTATTTTAACAAACTATGTATAAATATACAAATATGTGTATATATGTATATAAATATGTGTATATACACACATATTTATGTATATATACATATATGTATGTATATATATACATTTATATATGTATATATTTCGATGTATGTGTGAGACCCTTGCATTATATGAATAATTTATTTAGAATGAGAAATTGAAAAGATCTATAGTTCAATTATTTTTGTAGAAGCCACAAATGGTTGTTTTAAAATCCTTATCTAATGATAGCCTATAAAAGAGCAAAACATATTTTCATTTAATCCTTTCTCTTTAGAAGAAAACTATTGGTTAGGAATAAAATGAAAATAAGAATAAGCATTTGCTTATCTAATTAACTATTTAATTTAATTTTAATTATCTTATAATTTGGTTATCATAAAAAAATTAATAAATGGTTTAATATTCATGTTTAAATTAATATTAATATGTCATATTTTGAAAATTTAAATTAGATATCTAGAAAATTCATATATTATTTTTTGATAAATAAATAAATAGTTTATTTTATTGTTTGAAGATTATTTGATAATTAAACTGATTAATTTAAATACTAATTTAATTAAAAAATTAATTAATTGAGGTACAGTTTATTTAAGTAGTCTATTTTTTCTTAAAATTGGGAGTAAAAGCTATGAACCCTGAGACTACAAATGGAGGACCTCATCTCCAATATAAATACTCAACAATAACACTCCAATAGAAGTGTGAACCTTGGTGACAAAAACCACAACACGGAAAAAGTAATCTATTTACTTGTCTATTCAATGATTTTACAATCCATTTATTTTTTTGTAAATTTAAATTCCCTCCTTGAATTTGTAGATATTTTTTTCTCTAAAATTTATATATTTGAATTATTTTTTTTTTTTAAAATATTGATGCTTCATATTAAATTGAAAAAATTCTTAATTGAATTTCTATTTAAAAATGTGTTTTATATATATTATATTCAAGTAAAATTTTGAACATGACAAAAATATCACTAAATAGAATTATTAAACATATATTTAATATAAATTAGTAAAATTTATTCTAGATTAATCTTTGTACATTCTTTTATACAAATGAATTATTTAATGTTGTTTAAATATATTAAAGGTAAAAGAATTGTAGATCAAAACATCGAAATAAATCCCAGTCAAGAACAATAAAGAGGGGAGTGAATGTTATTCTCTTCAACAAATTATAATCATAAAGGTGAATGGGCAAGCTCTTGTTGCCAAGTTATATTGGCGCTGGTGTACTAGTTAGCATCAACTTTGGGCCCACATTCTTACCCAAAAGTATCTTAAAGATGTTAACAGTTTTGATGTCTCTCATTATCCTTTGGAAGGAAGGGGATCTATGATTTGGAATACCCTCAAATCCGGGGCGCAATTGGTCAAGAAGGGGCTTTTTTGGATTTGTCATAAGCTCTTTTTTGGTGGGATTCTTGGGATGTTCATCCTCCTATTCTTTCTGCTTACCCTCACCTCCAGTCTCTTTGTGACCATTTTACTATTGCAGGCTGGAACACGGTTGAGCATTATAAGACTGTTTGGAATATTGGATTGGTTGCTAGCCTCATATGGAAGCACTCCTCGGATTGGCCGCAAGGAGGGTCAGAGGGGGATAGGAAAGAGTTGGCTTAGATTCTTGCTTCTTAGGAATGTAATTTCATGGCGGGGCAAGATGTCCTGGCGTGGAGTAACAAGGATTTATCTGGTAAGTACTCGATTTCAACTGGGTATGATGAGTTGCTTAGGCAGGTGTTTGGGGACATTGAGGTTCCTTGGTGGAAACAAGTGTGGAACAAATTTTCTTGGCCCAAGTGCAATTTTTTTTCTGTGGCTGGTAGTCCAGAATAGGTGTCTTACCTGGGATAACTTGTGCAGGAGAGGGTTTTAGGGGCCCTCAATGTGTGTTTTGTGTTGTAACAGTGAAGAGAGTGTCTCTCATCTCTTCTTCCAGTGTCCCTTTTCTAGGAGGATGTGACACCTTTGGTGGGCTGTGTGGAACCAGACTTGTTGGCATGTCTCTTCTTTGGCGAAGTTCTTTGTCTGGTGGGGGAAGACCCCTGTTAAGACTTCTTTTCTTCAAGTTTCTTGGGCTCTAGGACCGACTTTTATTATCTGGAATATTTGGCTAGAGAGGAATCTGTAATGAGCCTTGCTCAAATATGGTCTTAAACACTTCAGTTACTTCTTTGCAATTTCGTCAAACACTTGTATGCAATGTATGAAAAGGCTGATATGTTGTTTTTTAGTTTGTTGTTTGAGGTAAGAGTGAATTCCAAATGATTTTGAAAGCTTGAATAACCTTCTACAATTTCTATGCAAGCTCCCAAATGAAATAGTATGCTCTCTTTCAATTTTAAATGCATTTAAATGAAGTACTAAGAGGATAAAATGCATCTACAGCCAAAGGCATTTTTACAAACACTTGGCTTGCAAACTCAAGATCTGATTACAAAGCTTTGATTGCACATTCACAGCTATTATTTGAAACAACTACTTAATACTCCTCTTCTAATACAATGCTAATATCCAATAGCCAAGACTCCTGGCAAAGTACCAATGCTAATTGCAATTTTGAAGTATGTGAAATGTTTACAACTAGAAGACAACTTAAAGCTGATTACAAATAATGCAAACTCTAAACATGAAATGCAATGACTAAATCGATGGAACCTGGTTATGTTGCAGCCTCCTTAAAAATATTCGATTCTTCAAAATGATGTTGCCAAACAGCTCCAAAATGATGTGCCCAAGCTACTAGAAGGACCACAAACTCACTGAATTTTTATCTGATTTTTTATGCTTCCAAACATGAAATCGCCCCTGTATGTAGTGTGCCCAGCTTGCTTTGAGATCATCAGAATTTTGTCCCTCCTTGTATCAGCAAAATCGTCCCTTAGGAATGGATATTTGGGACTGAAGCTTGATGGCACCTTGAATTTCCAATGAAGAAGCAATCAATATCTTGTGTGTTGAAGACCTTGGGAAGCCAAATCGAATTATTGAAGAAGTCACCCCTGTTCTGATATGGATTGAAGGAATAAATAATTTGTAATGAATTTAAGCCTTCAATAACTTCAAACATAATCAGCAGGCACCTAGGAATGGAGCGCTCCCATCTCCAAAAGAAATCGATGCATATATGAGCTCCAATGAATTTAAATGAGTCTCCAATGGCGTCCTTGTTTGCTTCAGATTTAGCTTTAGAAATTCTTCAATAGAAATCTGATCCTCCTCTTCAAATAATCGATGCCTCAAATACTACTCTTCAATGCAAATCAACTCCTATAATCGTAGTCTTCAAAATTGGCCCTTGGCCACAATTTTTGTCCAATGAAGTGATTGAAATATCACTTCCAATCTGCAACCCTTCAAGAGATATTTCACTCCCTCAGTTATGCTATCAATGGGAGTTTTTGTTCCCAAAGACAAATTGATTATCTGCAGACCACTTGGCTCCACAAATACTCAAGAAGAAATCATCAATCATCAACATCAAATCTGGATGGTAGGAAATGAGCCCTCAATGCCTATTTATTCTTTTTCCTCAATAGGTCGGCCTCCTTCTAGAACTTTCCCAAGTCACCTTCTAGAAGGAATATTATTTTATTTTATTTTATTATTTTATTATTTTTCACTTTATAATAAAATAATTATTTATAACATAAAGTGCAAACATAACATTACTTTATAACATGAGGTTTCTAAAAATAGAAACATATCAAGAAATCATTAGAACACCTCCATATGTAGACTGAATCACGAAACGAGCCAACCAATCAACTGGGTATCTGCCAAACGACCCTCTTATCAAGCTCCATTAGCCTACGAGGATCAGGAATAGGCTAATTCCTCTAAACTCCATCACTCATGAAAAAGGGGACATTACATAATCATAGGATTTTTCAAGATGTGAAGTTGGTTATCCAACATTTGTGGTGGAAGATTCTTCATTATGTGGGAGAAACTACTGCCACTAAGTGTGACTTGGCTGGGGGTGTGGATCCTAGAGAAGCTACCTTTTGTACTTGTCTCAATCTTCCTCTTCAGCGGGGGCTGCTCAGAATGCTGGTTAGATCATGAGAAACAAATGTCGTCATCCACTTCGGAAGATAAATAGGGAAGGGTGTTGGTGTCCTCCTCCTCAAGGTGTTTTGAAAATCAACACTGATGGTTCTTCTCATGGAAATCTTGGTCATGCTGGTATTGGAGGTGTTGGGCGGACTAGTTCTAGGAATGTTGAATTTATCTTTTCTGTTTATTAGGGTTGGTATACTAATAATGCGATGGAGGCTCTTGCCATTCTTTGTGCTGTGGAGCGTGGTTGTGCTCTCAAGTGGAGACAAATCATTTGTGACTCTAATTCTCAAGTGGTTGTGACTTTGTTGAAGAGGCAACAGTTGGAGGATGATAGTTGGCATTTGGTTGTTTAATAGATTCTTAATCTGTGTGCTTCCTTGGATTCTGTTTCTTTTTGTCATATTCCTCGGGAATGGAATGGGGTTGCAGATTGTTTGTGTTAATGTTTTAGCTGCGGGAGATATCCTTCTCTCAAAATTGAAATAATAAATGATATATAAATATTATTTTAAAGGCCGACCCAAGTTGAAAAGTTGCCTTGGTTCTTGAATGAGGCCGACCCTTGTGAAGAGTCGCCTGGCTTGTGAAGAGGCACGTTAATTTGTATATATGGAAGGAGATGCTCATTCATTTGATCATCGATTTTATTCTAAAGAGACATTCACACTTATCAAGGAGTTTGTGCATCTACAACAAATCATATTATTGCATAAAGCAGATCGACATTGAGGAGAGATCATATAATTGTGTATTTGCATCTAAGTGAGGTGTGATTATTTATTGCATTATATTGGCCTTGTGTGTGGCCAAGAGTGTAAGTAGATTTTTGCTCCTTTAAATTCAATATATAAGAGAGATATTTTGGCTGGGTTTTTCTCCCTCGAGAAGGAGGGTTTTCCCAGGATAAATTATGCGTTCTTTGTTCACTGTGTTGAATTTTTCTGTTAATTTGGATTTCTAATTAAAACAACAACATGGTATTAGAGCGGGTTTAGGGGAAATTCAATCAGAAGCAATTGCAGATTTAAGATCACTTCCCTGAGGTGTGGAGGAATTTGATTTTATTTTTAAGCTTCAGGTGCTTTCAAGGAGTTCGATATTTGAAGCTTCAACTGTGATATATTATTGTTATAATATTGGAGCAACAAAACAATATAGAGATATTAGGAGGAATTGCATCTGAAGGCAACAAGATGGGTTTAGATATCACTGTGAGAACAAATATGGAAGTATATGACTGTGGTGTGGTTGTATATGGAAAATCATGAGTTACTGTTGGTGTGAGTGGATGCGATGGTACTTTGGTTTCTTGACATTGTTTTGAAGATCTGTGCGGGCTGTAATGGAGTTATGTTTTGGTTCTTGCTGAAGACAATGTGTAGGTTCTATGTTATGTCCTCTCATTCTTGTGTCATATGGGATATGAGTTTAATGGAATGCTCAGGTCTGAAAAACAGTGTTCATTCTTCAAGTCATCCGAGCTTCTGCGCATTGGTGTAAAGTTTGGAAATTTACTTATGGTGTATACATTTGAGGCTTCAAAGATTTCAAGGAACTCTATCATTTACATTTAATAGCTGAGAAGAGATTGCAAGACAAGCACCTGACTACATCTATTGACCAATATAAAGATATAAGTATTTTATGTTTGAATAATGATTATGAATTTTATAGTTAATAATAATTCATGCAATAACATTGGGAATAGTGAATCATGTATGCTTCTAGCATTGATATTTCTCTTCGAGATAGTTTTGAACTATTATTAGTCTCTCTAAAATGCTTCCAAGGCGGATCAAGGAGCAAAAGGAAGATGAGAGATTACATAAGGAATTCAAGGGAGGAAGAGCTTGCTGAATCCTGTGAGGAAGACACGCAGGCTAAACAAATGAACAAACATGAAGACACAACTTGTTGCCATGGGGCTGAGTTGGTGGCACATAACTGGAGATGTTTCTTTGAAGAGGAGGAATTAGCATTCAAAGGGAGTCTGAGAATTCATTAGAGGCAACCTTGGACGAGGAGGTCAGGAGGTTGATGCAAGTACTTGGAGCTTCAGAGGGAGTCACATCATCATGAAGATCTGTTGTAATGTATATTTCTCTGTGACAGAGAAGTATGAGGTGAAAGCCCTTGTTAGTGTATATTTCTCTGTGATGGAGAAGTATGAGGTGAAAGCCCTTGTTAGTGTATATTTCTCTGTGACGGAGGAGTATGAGGTGAAAGCCCTTGTTAGTGTACATTTAACAGCTGAGAAGAGACTGCAAGACAAGCACTTGACTACATCTATTGACCAACATAAAGAGATAAGTATTTTATGTTTGAATAATGATCATGAATTTTATAGTTAATAATAATTCATGCAATAACATTGAGAATAGTGAATCATGTATGCTTCTAACATTGATATTTCTCTTCGAGATAGTTTTGAACTATTATTAATCTCTCTAAAATGCTTCCAAGACATATCAAGGAGCAAAAGGATGATAAGAGATTGCATAAGGAATTCAAGGGAGGAAGAGCTTGCTGCATCCTGTGAGGAAGACACGCAGGCTAAAGAAATGAACAAACATGAAGACACAACTTGTTGCCATGAGACTGAGTTGGTGGCACATAACTGGAGATGTTTTTTCGAAGAGGAGGAATTAAAATTCAAAGGGAGTCTGAGAATTCATCAAAGGCAACCTTGGACGAGGAGGTCAGGAGGTTGATACAAGTACTTGGAGCTTCAAAGGGAGTCACATCATCATGAAAATTTGTTATAATCTATATTTCTCTGTGACAGAGAAGTATGGGGTGAAAGCCCTTGTTAGTGTATATTTCTCTATGACGGAGAAGTATGAGGTGAAAGCCCTTGTAGTGTATATTTCTTTGAGACGAAGAAATATGAGGTGCAAGCCCTTGTCCATCTCTGAGATGAAGATGTGGTTCTTTCCACACATGGGAGTAGCCATGGTGGACGTCATGTTGAGAGACTCCATGACGACATCACGTTGAGAGAATCCGTGATGAACCCTTCGTACTTGTGTTTTTCCACACATGGGAGTAGTCATGGTGGACGTCATGTTGAGAGACTCCATGATGACATCACATTGAGAGACTCCGTGATGGACACTTGTGCATATGTTTCTTTCCACACATGGGAGTAGCCATGGTGGACGTCATGTTGAGTGACTCCATGACGATATCACGTTGAGAGACTCCGTGATGAACTTTTTCTCAAATGGGTGTAGCCATTCTGGATGTCATGTTGAGAGACTCCATGACATGGATATCTAGAAGGATACCTCCCTAGCTATGATGGAGTGTTGATGTTTTAGCTGCGGGAGATATCCTTCTCTCAAAATTGAAATAATAAATGATATATAAATATTATTTTAAAGGCTGACCCAAGTTGAAAAGTCGCCTTGGTTCTTGAATGAGGCCGACCCTTGTGAAGAGTCGCCTTGCTTGTGAAGAGGCACCTTTGTATATATGGAAGGAGATGCTCATTCATTTGATCATCGATTTTATTCTAAAGAAACATTCACACTTATCGAGGAGTTCGTGCATCTACAACAGATCATATTATTGCATAAAGCAGATCGACATTAAGGAGAGATCATATAATTGTATATTTGCATCTAAGTGAGGTGCGATTATTTATTGCATTATATTGGCCTTGTGTATGGCCAAGAGTGTAAGCAGATTTCTGCTCCTTTAAATTCAATATATATGAGAGATATTTTGGCTGCGTTTTTCTCCCTCGAGAAGGAGGGTTTTCCTAGGATAAATTCTGTGTTCTCTGTTTACTGTGTTGAATTTTTTTGTTAATTTGCATTTTTGATTAAAACAACAACATTTTGGCTAAATAGGCTTCTGATGATTTGCAAGGTTGGAATGTTGTTGAAAGGGGTCAATTACCCCCCGATTTGTCTCAAAAGTTGGAACAATTAGTGGAGAGTGATAGGGCTGTGTAATGCCATTACTTTTTACTGTTCTTTTTTGATTTGAATAAATTTTTACCCCTCTTTTAATTCCATCAAGGTTAGTAGGTATTTCATGTAATATAATGGCATTTGATTTCTGCAAGCTTAAGCTTGAATTGCTTGAGATCAGATTAAATCAATTTTGAAAGGCAAACAAATTACACAGAGACTGGTTTTGAAGCATTGAACGTCTTCATTTACTAATACAATGGATGGTAAGATTTAAACCAAATTTTATTGCAAATTTATAAATACAACAAATAAGATGCTCGGTAATCCCAATGCCATAGACCTCGAATCACATTTTGTTCCTAGATGAATCCTGAAACACACAAATCCTGGATGGTTCTCTGCCTTTCTTTCTAGACCAAGTGATTAGTTCACGAGCAAAGGATTTCCTGGATGAATCCTGAAGCACAGAAATTATGTTAATGCTCAGAAATGGTGAAAAGAAGTTAAATGGGTCTGTAAATGCTGAAACAAATCAGAATAGAGTAGAAAAATAAAAAGGTTAAAAAGTTTAGATGATTCAATTACTGAAGATTTAGATTAGTATTATTGGATAGGCCGTTGGGTATTTGTCCACTAAGATCATTGTATTGAAGAAACCTGCCATATAAACGAACTCTTGTTAAACCCGTTTTCACCTCAAAATGTTATCATCATAAATTGAAAAGAAATGTGCAGGGAAATTAACAATCTTACAGTTCAGATAGATTTTTAAGTTGCGCCAAAGAATTGGGTATCTCCCCACTGAATTTGTTGCCTTCCAGATGCCTTCCATGGATAAAGTAACATGGATCAAAAAGCCAATTTTGGCTATGGTGAATATCATACATTATGCCCTAAATAAAAGCTTCAAGCACTTACAATGAAGACAGCATCTTCAAAGAAACCAAATCTGGAATTGGGCCTGATATATTGTTGTTGCCAAGCCATCTGCCAGCCAAGAGGTTACAAAAACAAAAAATGTCAAAAAATATTAATGAAGGCCAGCCTGCATTGCTATTGAGGGCCCGTTTCATCTCATTCAAAATAGCTTACATGTGAGATAAGGCAGTTAAATCGGCAATTTTTGGAGATAGTGATCCACTCAAACCGGCGCTTGTTAAGTTCCTGTCATTTAGTAAATATCACATGTATTAGTTAATATTTAAAAGAACCAAAAAATGTTGGTTAATCTAGGGCCAACCTCAAAGTGTGGGCATGGTGTCATGGACAGCCTTATTGTCATCTGAATATGGATCAATTATCAAGAGGATTGGTGGTTCAGTGGTAGAGTATCCGAACAATATATGAAACGATATAAAGATTATAATTATAAAACAAAGGTAACTAATCTATAAATTATTTCTTATTACCATTAAGAAGAAGTTCAAAATATGCTGTCACTGTCACTCCATAACCTTTATAAATGTCTGCTTATAGAAATGTTCTGGTTAATTTCTCATTTACTTTTATTTCTCTCCTTGGGCCTTCTTATTATACAGAAAGTTTTAGATATGGATCAAACTCAAATATATATCTAAATAATTATGACTACAACCTTGCACCAACCTAGTCACTTTTTCTTTTATGGTATTGTTTTTGCTACTGTCCAAATTAACACTACACCACAACCCATTTGAAAAAAAAACATTGAAGCAGTTAAATAACCATTTTTATAGAAATCCAATAGAATAAGAGGAATAAACTTACAAAATTTGTACTCTGATGGGACTACCTTCTGAGCAGCTTATACCAGTCCATGAATATCCAACTGGTAAACAGGGATCTCCGTGCCAATCAGATGGCACATTCATCAAAGACTCCTTTACTAAATTCAGAGCTATCACTGTGGTCAAATTCACAATGTTATACTGTTAGAATAACTTCGCTAGACTGTAAAACATGTTTTAAGAGTCCAATAAGCATTGGTAGATGGATGAAGGCAACCTTAGGCTTAGACTTACCATCCCTTGTTATGGTTCTTCCTCCCAGGCTGACCAGCTGAAATAATTCCCCTGCATTGATTATTGGTCCAAGACTTGACTGAGAAACAGGAGTCAACGATAAACTTGTGGGCCCTGACAGAGTCCAATTTCTTGCATACACCATCCTTGGTATGATGGAAACATTGAACTCTGAAAAGAAGTTAATGCCATTTACAGATATGTTGAAAATTCTTTGTCGTTGAGGCTCTGCAATGTCTAGATTCAGGAAATAAAGAGCTATGTAGTAGGTGTCATTTTGGAGATTCTGGTTGGGCCATTGGATTACCATTGGCTCCAGCTTGTCTGTTGCCAAACCAGTCTCAAGAACTTTAGCCGGAGGCATATTCCACAAGCCCATCGCAGTTGTATTTAGATTTCTACTCACATTGTTATGAGAGTCCTGGAAGGGTTGCCAGATGCGGTCGTATGGATCATCCGGATATCTGAATTAGACCTCGTCATTAGAAAATGCAGAGCAGTGAAAACTAAATCTCTGAAACACAACTATGCTGTCTGTCCTAACAAAATTTAATCTAATAGATTTGGATGCTAATGCTTATCAGAGACCAAGAATGACAAATAAGCAACAAGAAAAATGGAAGTGGAAGTGAAGGGTACAGAGTTGAAATGGTATGAGATTGAAGTATTTACTGAATTTTCAATAAAGTGAGAGATATAAATGAAGTTGAAGAGCAACAACTTAAAGTACCAAATATTTAAAACAAAATCCATATAATTAAAGAAATAAAAGTAAAAGAGAAGCCTAAGTGGTTGGGCATGGAATGTCTTGAAGTTTAAATTTCATTTAGGCATTTACATTATGTGGAAGACCATTCTAAATGGCTATCTCCTTACAGGTCAAGGAATACGCATCCTCTCATATCAGTTGAGTTGATATGCCTCGATCTTTTCTCCCAATGGTTGAGTTGAAAAAACAAAGACAGACCGACTGTCCAGTGAGCAAATGACCCCATTTTTGTAGTAATCTGTTGACCTGGACGAAGTCCTGTTTGTTTCTTTTCCAAAAAATTGCTAAAGTAGAGGGCATTTCTTTTGTTGATTGAGAGTTGATAGAGACCTAAAATAGGGGATGCAGTCAAGAAGTGAGGATTGCTTGCGCAAGCATACTGCGAACAAGGATAGTAGGTATATCAATATGACTAAGGCTGACAGACAGGGGAGAGGTGATTTATATGTGATTGGATTCATATGTGATTTATTTTTTGTGTTTCTTGATCTAATTGATCTCATAGCACCTCATATTTTGGTTATTGGTAATTTGGGTTTCTTGTATTTTGGAGTTTTGTGTGTCAGCCAAAAGAGTATGAGGTGCACATATTTGCAACTCTGTTCTCATGATTGATTCAAACAATGTTGGTTGAAAAGAAATTGATGATAAGATTCATATTGGATTTATCTTTTATGTTGCGGAGGTCTAATTGCCTCCATAGGAGCAGAATTTTTGGTTATTTGGGTTTTGTATTTTGGATTTGGTATATCAGCCAAAAGTGTACAAGGTATACAAATTTGCCACTCTGTCCTCATGATAGCCTCCAACAATGTTGGTTGAAAAGAATTGATGAATAGACTCTCATTCGATTTATTGTTTGAGCTGCCGAGAGTCTAAGTAATCTCATCGCGATCTGGTTATTGGGCTTTATATTTTGGATTTGGTATATCGGCCAAAAGGGTACAATATGCACAGATTTGACACTTTGTCCTAGAGAATGGTTCAAACAATGTTGGTTGAAAAGAATTGATGATTAGATTCACATTTGATTTATTGTTTGAGTGGCTGAGTCTGATTAATCTCCGAGCACCAGATCTTTTGGTTATTGGGTCTGTGTATTTTTGACTTGGGTCTCTTTGTATTTTGAAAACTCACTAAAAGAAATATATCTTAATACCAAGGCTGATCATTTCGTTACAAGAAAATCCTCAGAATAAAAAATGGTAGAAGTAAATTCAAAAACTTAAAAAATAATACTCAATACTATTTAACAATGCTTTCATCATGTTTTACTAAGTGGTAACATGGGATGCATTTTTCCTCTATAAAGTCCTATATTTGGCAATTTTACAGATAATGAAGTTAGTCTTTCATTAGGATATGGATTTGAGTTTTGAGCTTCCTACCTGATAACATTATCTCCCGAGTTGCCAAAGTTATGTCTCGACACAAGTGCAAGTGCATACTTCGTAAAATCTGTGGAATTATACATTGAAGATTCCAAAAGCCTCAATTCAAGTGCAGAGATGAATGGATCACCAATGGTGTTTTCATTTCTTGCAAGGCAGACACTCATCGATTTGCCTGTGGATGCTATAACAACCTCATAGTAAGTATACATGCCATTTGAATAATCCAGGGTGGTATCCACAGTTGTCCACATTGTTCCTTCAATTAGTTGCTCAAAAACAGGTGGGGCATTTCTGCCATCATAATTTCCATAATAATAAGTAGTCCTCACCAAATAACTTCTATTTCTTAAGACAGGCAATTCATAGCAGTACTTGTTAGCATCCCTGTTAGGGAAAACTCGGAGAGTTTTTAACATAGCTTTTAGGACAGCGAGCTGCAATGTTGTTTGGTTTCCTACTTCGATGAAGGCATCGTCTGGAACCCAATTCAGTCCAGTTGTTGAGTCTACATAGCCGTTGGTAGCACCACAGTCTATGCTGATGAAACCTGCAGTAGGAACAATGCACTATAACTTAGATATATACCTTTAGTATATTCATAAAAGCCATTTCCTCGTAGCTAAAATTTAAGGGGCTCCATAGTGTATCTATTCCTTTTTCACCAAGTGAATTCATATTTACCAGTAAATTGATTCTAAATTCATATCTACATGGTACTAGTGTGTCTTTCTATGCTAATTAAAGTTAAAATCTTTGCTTAAGAGAGTGGCTACAATAAATCAAAATAACTAAAACACTCAAATCTCTAATTTAAAGTTGTAAGAAGAATAAATTAGAAATTTATATAATCCTCAAATCTTCTGGTTAGGAGAGGCTACAAGGATTCAAATGATTGCAGGGGCCACAATTTTTTTTTCTAGTTTATTTTGGGTAGCCAAAAACTTTGAACTGATTGGAAAGCAATAGTAACCCCATGTTGTGGACACTGAAGGGCTTTCTACTTTTATTATTTTCTGTTATAGTTATCTGGAGACCTGTCACAGTTAAAGCAAATTTCATTTCTATTATGGTTAATTGGAGACCTCTCACAGGTAAGCAGATATCATTTTTTTCTGTTATAGTTAATTGGAGACCTCTCACAGTCAAGCAGATTTGTTTTTTCTCCTGTTAAAATAGTTAAGTGAGTTCTGCTTAACTTGCACCTAGTTCAACTTTTTCAAAAAAATTGAAGTGGTGAAGGTTAGAACCCAGGATCTGGTGCTTTCAGAAAGTACTTATCAATCCACCGACATGTAAAAGTGGTAAATATGACTTCACACATAATGTGCTCTTCTTATATATTCTAAGTTTGCTTAAATTTAGTCATTGAAATCAGTTTTTGGGAGAATCGACAGTCATTAGGACTGATCCTATAACTCTGGATGTGCCTCAAATGCCCTTCATGCAGACATAACATTTGAATCAGGACTTGAATCTGAGACCACTGTCCATATTTTTCAGTGGCTCAACCACATAAGAATCTAATTTTGATCATTCATAAACATTAATATAAGATGCAAGGCTAAATCATACAAGAATAAGGAATTGTACCTGGTTGGTCTGCTTGGACATTGAGGATTAGTGAGAAAACAAAAAGCATCCAGGCTGGAAGCATACTTGATCAGTCCTGGTTAAAGTTCAACAGCAGTAATATTGAACAAGATTGAGGAAGAATGGGCGTGCTTTTAATTCAGAAAGAAAAAGCTTTGTTGCTTTATATTTTTCATATAGTAATGAGAGCAAATGAGAACTTCAACAGATACTGTAAGACTAATCCTGCATTCCCTTTGATACAAAAGTTATTGACTCATTCAAATCTTATTGCGAGTCAAGTCGAGGATTCAGGGACTGGTGAAGGTGCTCCTTCTGCAGTATCAATAAATTTACGCGTTTGAGGAGTCGTCTTGGGTGCAGGCCACACGCAAAAGATGTGCCGTGCCGTCTAACGAGGGCCGACATGAAGATATGTCAAAGAGAAGGAAACAAGAATGCAATTTTATAATCAATTCAATCCAGAGTTTTAAGTACTAGTTTTCTCAATTAGGTGGATCATAAACCTCTGTTGTTTCATCCTGTGTGAATGTGGATGACATGGCAGGCCACGTATCTCAAATGAAATCTTCATTATAAGATGGTTTAGTCATATACTTAGCAAGTCTCCTAACAACATAACCGTTTTGATAATTATTATTATTATTAATATTTAAAAAAAAAATGATTGATTATTAAATTATATATTTTATTTTTTGGAGGTGTGAATTTTTTAAAATGTGATATACTATAAACTTTATATAAAATAATATAAATAGTATTAATTAATTATAAAATATATAATTTTAAAGAGATTTGAAAAATAATTTTGAAATATATTATTCAAAAAATTTGTTCTAAAATTAATCAACACCCTTTTAAATAAATAATCAATAGAATGGAAATTAGTCAAACAAAAACTTAATACTCTCTCCAAACGGACTTTACCTAAAAATAACATTATTAAACTCCCTTAAGTCTATGCCATCCATAGATGACATTCCTAAGACAAAAGACTTTGCCTTGGATCATTCTTCAAATAGATATTCTACTATTACCTCTTATTCTATTACATGATGACCAATAGTAAGTTACACTCTTTTAAATATAAAACAATATTTCTAGTTTTTTAAAACTCATTAGAGACATGTGAGTATTTTTTTTAGTTTCTAAATTGGTTGTTCTTTTATAGTTTTATTGAACTATCATTTAGAGAGATTAATTAGTTTTAATAAGTGTTTTATAATATTTAAAGAATTTATTAATATTATATTTATTTATAAAAAAGAAGGGTAGAAAAAGTTACACTTCAAAATTTAAATAAGGTAGGGTCTTAACTAACAAACCAAATAACAAAAGACAAAGCTAGTAAGTTGCAAGAGCAAAGCCACTAGTAGGAGGTAGATCACAATCACCCAAATTTCTCCAAACATTGAAGTAGGGTTTAGATTATCAAGAACATGCTCCTAGCTAGTCATCACACCCTCTTCATTTTCTTCTTCAATACAAGACTTAGTGTCACAAACAAGAGAAATGGCCAAAGAAAGACAAAGAAAAATTTCAAAGTTTGGCCATTTAGAGGCCCCATGATTATGAGGCTTAGAAGAGGCCAATGGTGGCTAGGATGGTTGAGACCAACCACAAGCAATTTGGTCCCTAGCTCTTCTTAGAGGGAGTTGATATAAGCATGTGACTAAGAGTCATGTCCACCATGGGCAATTTGCTTGCATCCATGTTGACATTCACAAGGAGGGGAGTGACCCCTATTATCACACTAGCAATTATACATGGAACATTGCCCCAATGATCTAAATCCCCCTATAGGTGAGCCACTTCAAGTGCAACTTTGTTCTCTTACACTTGAATATACATGAGAACATTAAAACTAATTATAGCCTTAGTATAAATGAGAAGTGAATATCAACAAAAAAAGAAGAAAAAATAACAAAATTCCTATCTTTCTAAAAGCTAATAGAATTTCACCTTGAAAGCGTGCCAAAATTGGATGAATTTAGTAGGAATTCTTGGTCTTTTTCTCAAAAGAAACATATGTCATGATAAAGGTTTAGGTCTAAAAGGCCTATGTAAGGAAGTTAAGGTAACATAACAACTTCCTACACTAATCTTGAGAGGAGAATAATGCAAAAATTTATAGATCTTTAACAATTACAAAAACTTAAAAAGAATAAACATAAATATCATGCATACCATAACACAGTGATTTACATGGGGAAAACACTTTTGAGAGAAAAACCCTACTCCAAAAGCCGCTCAATATATTATTCAAAAATCACAAAGATTACAATATACTTGTAGAGCAAGCTTCTCACAGGAGTATCACCACTAGAGATCAAGAGAACCCACAACCGCTATCAGACTCTTAGAAAACATCACACTCTACAACAACTGTAATACAATTCCCTCATAAAATAGGGTTACATTTTTAGGGCAAGACAAACCAACAAAATATTTTCCATTAGATCTAAAACCTAATAATGAACAGTCCAGATTTACAATATATCATTATTTAATGTATGTCGGTCATTTTAGGAGTTTTCTGAAAAAGTTAACACACTCACATTTCGCTTTGTGCTACCAATGTATACACTTATCAGTGTAACTAGGATATATATATATACATCTTATCGACAATAAACCTTGTATAATTAGAAGGTCAAGACACATTTTCCCAACAAATCTCCCACTTGTTGAACACCTTGCAATAGCAACGTGAGGGTGTAAACACTGTCTCTTTAATTGCTAGGGGATGAAAGGCCCATAGTCTCTAAACACCATATGAACTTCTCTATGCTCACATGCTTAGTTAAAGAATCATAAACATTCATCAAAGTCTCTACCTTAACCAGCTTCACCCTGCCATCTTTGACCATATCTCTAACAAAATGATATTGTACATCAATGTGTTTGGTCCTTACATGAAATGTTGGGTTTTTAGCTAGACATATCACACTCTAAATGTCACTGCACCTTGTTTTATTCCAATATGTGAACATAGTATCTTAAGCTAAATGGCTTCTTTACAAGTATGAGTAGCTGCCATATACTCAGCTTCAATAGTGGACAAATCAACCACAACCTGTCACTTACTCATCCAACTAATTGCACCACCAAATAAAGTAAACACATAAGCACTAGTGGATTTTCTGTTATCAACATCACCTACCGAGTCTGAATCCACATAACCATGAATATCAAGGGAAATTTCATCTTCAGTCATATTACTATGATAACATAAGGAATAATATGAGGTACCCCACAAATATTTGAAGACTCTTTTAATTGCATCCCAATGAAAGAACTCCCACTGCTTGGGCAATGTTTGGTCTAGTACAAACTATATCATACCTCAAACTTCCAACTGCACTCTGGTAAGACACTCTGCTCATGTCTTCCATCTATGATAGAGATGTTGGACAATCTAAAATAGATAACTTTGTTCCAACTGAAATAGGAACACAAAATGGTCTACAATCCTGCATATCAAACCTTTGTAAAATTGAGTTAACATACTTACTTTGGCCAAGCCATAGCTTTTTGTTCACTCCATCTCTTTTAATTCCCATCCCAAGAATGTGTTTAGCTACACCAAGATCTTTCATTTCAAATTTAGCAGCAAGTTGAGATTTCAGTTCTGAAATCATACCTTTCCATCTACCAATAAATAAAATATCATCAACATATAATGCAATAAACAAGAAACGATCACCATCAATTTATAATAAACATAATGATTTGATTTAGAACACTCAAATCCCAAACTCAACACATATGTATCGAATTTGCAGTAGCACATCCTAGGACTCTGTTTTAGGCCATACAAAGATTTCTTCAATTTGCAAACCAATTTACTTTTACCTTTCACCACATAGTGCTCTGGCCGTGTCATATAAATATCCTCCTCCAAATCACCATGAAGGAAAGCAATTTTCACATCCATTTTCTCAAACTCTAAATCATAAGTAGTAGCAATAGAAAGAAAAAATCTAATGGATGCCATTTTTGTAACAAGAGAAAATATCTCACCATAATCAACACCCTCAACTTGAGAGTAACCTTTCACAACCAACCTTGCTTTTTACTTCTCAATACCTCCATCTGAACCAATCTTTTTCTTGAAAACCCTTTTGCAACCAATAGGTTTTTTCCCTTCAGGCAATGGTACAAGATCCCGTGTATCATTGTTTTTCAAAGATGCCATTTCTTCATCCATAACAATCTTCTAGGATTTTGCATCATTCATACTTAGTGCCTCTTCTACAGATCTGGGTTCATCCATGTTAGTATTCAAAGCAAAAATATATCTCCAATCATTAGGTGAATACCTTTCAGGTGGTTGTCTATGCCTTGTAGACCTATGAACAAGCTGAGTTGGAGGTTCTTCCTCCTCTTCTAAAGATCCAGAGCTAGATGAGCTCTCCTCAACTTCTTGTCTATCCTTGGCCCTCGATTCAACTTTCTTAGGTGTATAGTGAAATTGAATCACATCTTCTTGTTTACTTTGTTTTGGCTATAATATAACAGAAGAAGGCTTAGTTTCTCTAAAAGTAACACTTCTACTATGTATTTCCTTTTGTGCAATAGGATCCTAAAGCTTGTATCCTTTCACGCCATAACTATATTCTATGAAGATACATTTCACAACCTTGTTCTCCAACAATGTTTGCTTCTCCTTTGGCACATGCGCATATGCCTCACAACCAAAAAATCTAAGATGTCTTAATGAAGGATTGTGGCTCGACCATGCCTCTATAGGCATCTTATCAACAAGAGCTAATGTAGGATGCCTGTTAATCAAGTAACAGGCAGTGGCAATAGGTTCAGCCCAAAACCTTTGTTCTAGACCAACACTACTCAACATACTCCTAGCCTTCTCCATTAGTGTCCTGTTCATTCTTTCTGTAACTCCATTATTTTGTGGAGAATACAGAGTTGTCTTCTGTCTATGAATACCACAATATTTATAGAATTTATCAAAATTATTAGAGAAAAATTCACCACCATTATCAATCCTCAAATATTTTATTTTCTTGCCAATCTGCAACTCAACCATTGCTTTAATTCTTTAAATCGATTGAAAACTTTAGATTTACTCTTTAGAAAATATACCCATGTCCTTCTACTATAATTATTAATAAATGAAACATAATATGGAGATTTACCAATCGAAGGAACATCTACAAGACCAAACACACTAGAATGAATAAGATCCAATACACCACAAGCTTTATGAGAACTTGAGTAAAACTGAACGTGATTTTGTTTTCCATAAATGCAATGCTCACAAAAATCAAATTCAAGATTACAATTAGATAGACCTTCAACAAGGTTTTTATTTTTCAAGGTCCTTAGACCCTTTTCTCCAATGTGGCCAAGTCTCTGGTTCCATAACATAGTTTTCTCTACAAGTAACTTTGATTTAGAAGAAAGAGCACCCTTGGGTACCCGAAATCCATGACCATCTACTGAAAGTGAAACTCTCACTTCTTCCACATACTTTCTTTTCACATAAGTACTATTTCACTCAACAATGCATGCATCCAACTTATACAATGTGCCATATCTGACACCTCTAGCAATCACCTAGCACGTCTAACCATCTTGCATCCTGCATCAAAAAATACTACCTACACACCTGCATCTATTAGTTTGCTCAGAGATAACAAATTTCATGCTAAACTAGGGATATGCAACACACCATTAATCCTTTTTATTCTACCACCAGGAAACCTGATTTTAACTTTACTATGGAAAACAATGTCTAAATGAGAATCATCACCCACATACACCTTATCTCCATCAAATTCTTCATATTGAGAAAACCAATCTTTATTAAAGGTCATATGAAAAGATTCACCTGAGTCAATTAACCATGCATCATTACCTACACGAGTTACCAAAGTTGTAATGAATGCATCACCATCTTCCTTCTCGGACTCAGAATCAAAATCAAATCTCTTCTTTTTCTTCTTCTTTTCTTCTTTGCATTCCTTACAAACATGTCTAGGTTTACTGCAATTCCAACAAATAACTTTGGACTTTCTAGGCGATCTAGATCTCCCCTTGGACTTGGATTTGTCACGCTTCTTATTCTTCTTTCCTTTTTCCTTAGGTCTTCCATGAACATTTAGGGCATCCTTGGAACTGATGGATATCTTCCTCCTCATCTCCTCAGAAAGTAAAGATCCCACCACATCTTCAATATTCAATATAACAAAAGTACTCCCAATAGCCATAACAAGAGAATCCCACGAATCAGGCAAAGAACAAAGCAGGATCTAACATTTCTCCTCCTCATCCATTTTGATAGCAACTGATGCCAATTGAGCCACCAACATATTGAATGCTTCTAGGTAGCCTGTGATTCATCCACCCTCTTCCATTCTCAAGGAATACAATTTCTTCCTTAAGAAAATCTGACTCACTAAAGATTTGGATTGATACATCTCACCAAGTTTCTTCCATAGTTTATGTGCAAAGGTCTCTTTATGGACATTGATTAAAATAGAGTTTTCCAAGCATAATCTAATTAGAACCTTGTCTTTATGGTCCATAGCATCATATTGAGTAACTTGAGTAGGATTTGCAGGCCTTGAAACATTCTCATCAACAACATCCCACAGATCTTGATCTATCAACAGATCCTCCATCTTTAGCTTCCACATCTCAAAATTATTTCCAAAAAATTTCTCCATCTCTATTCTCCCTGATGAACTTGCCATTTGAAAATTTCTGCAACAACATCATAAAGTGTCTTTTGTACAAGCTCCCACTCAAATTTGGGTTAGTTCAAAAATCCCAACAACCCACAACTGAAACCAAAGGTGATCAGGCTCTGATACCACTTGTAAGGAAGCTAAGGTAGCAGAACAACTTACTACACTAATCTTGAGAGGAGAATATACACAAATTTACAGATCTTTAACATTTACAAAAAATTATAAAGAATAAACATAAATATCATGCATACCATGAAACGGTGATTTATGTGGGGAAAACTTTCAAGAGAAAACCCCACGCTCCAAAAGCCGCCCAATATATTATTCAAAAATCACAAAGATTACAATATACTTGTAGAGCAATATTTTCACAAGAGTATCACCACCAGATATCAAGAGACAACATGAAAGCTATTAGACTTTTAGAAAACATCACACTCTACAACAACTGTAATACAACGCCCTCATAAAATAGGGTTACATTTTAGGGAAAGACAAGCCAATAAAATATCTTCCATTAGATCTAAAACCTAATAACAAACGGTCCAGATTTACAATATATCATTATTTAATGTATGTCGACCATTTTAGGATTTTTCTGAAAAAGTTAACACGTTCACATTTTGCTCTGTGCTACCAATGTATACACCTATCAGTGTAACTAAGATATATATATATATCCTATCAACAATAAACCTTATATAATTGCAAGGTTGAGACACATTTTCCCAATAGCCTAAAGAAATAATGAATCTATTTCCAAGTAGCCTAGCCCTTGGGTTAAAACCAACAAAGTTACTTCAGAGTCTCCTATTGTCTACATAATGGAAAATGAGGATTGATGACACCCAATTGAGTTAATATGATACTAGTGGGAAGACATTGGTAAATGATACATAGGGTAAAATGGTGAAGTTTTGGCTTGATTATAGTTGACCAAATTGTCTAAAATTTGTAGTTCCATGAGCTTAGAAAAGATTACAATAACCATCTATGACTCAATTTTGAAACCATATGAAGGTGAGGAGAAAGCTAAGTATAATCCTTACAAGATCTATAATTGTGAAATAGTGTATTTGGGTTACATATACAATCTTTCCACCAAGGTTTAAATCTTCTCATTCAATTTTATGAATTATATTGGGAGGAATACACTCAAGAATAGTCTAGAATAGCTCAAAATACAAATAAAAAAGCTTATACTTCAATTCAATAGCTCTATTCAAGTCAAAATAATCTGAGTAGACTTAGAAAAAAGGCTAGCCAAGGTTTGATTCTTTTGTGGTATAATTTCAAGGTATTCACCTATGAAATCTTGGCAAGGGTTTTTATCCTAGCAAGAAATAACTAGAGACCACAAAATAGATTGTTGTTTAATGGAAAGGACCTTGTGGAAGTTATTTCCATCCCACATAAGCTATGATTTAATGGATTCCCAATATTTCCATATGCTTTTAATAAAAAATGTGGCTTATATCTAGATATGATATTTCATTGTGAGAAGATTATGAAATAAATCACCTTTTAAGGTTGAGGCCTATTTAGAACCCCTATAGAAATGAAATCTATATATAAGACTTTCCGAGATTCATTCCCTTTTAGGGCTCAAATAATTCATTTGGCACATAGAGATACACACCTTGTCATTAGATATAGATAAATCCAAGCTCACCAAAGTCACGAGGGGGATAACAATACTCCTAGGCTACTCTATGAAATCCTTTGCCTGGTTAGAGGTGTGGAAACCTAAAATCCGACCTTACCCAACCACACCTATTTTTACCTAATCCTAAGCCATTAATTAGATAAATATTTATTATTTATTTAATTAATTCAATCATTTTCCCCATTTTATCCTAACCTTTAATTAAATAAATATTTATTATTGATTTTTAATTAATTCCACTTTATCCTTATCCTTTCCATTTAATCATAGCCCTCAAACTTGTTCACATAGATCATAATCTAAAATTTTCATCATGTGACTAGCGTCCCCTTGACATGTCTAACTATTATCTAGATTCATTGAACCTAGACACCTCCCCAAAAGTCAAACTAACTTTCCATCTTATCTACTCATTTCATTATCACCTCTTAATCCTAGCCATTCATATAAAGATGTTTCCCTAATTCATTCTTTCTATCCTTTATGTGACACTTGTCATATGACTATATCTTTAAGCCTAACCATAATCCTCATTCAACCTAAGCCATCCATCATCAATCTATTCTAGTCCTTGATTTTGCCTCTTCAAAGCTCTATAACTAGAGGTCCTCATATTTCATCAAAAAGAAGAATCAAGCTATCATACCCTTATGCTACAATTTTTCTATCTCATTATTGCATTCATACCAAGGTTATGCTAGTTTATTTATCAATCCACATATTATCATTATCATAATAAAAAATAAATAGAACTAGGGTGCATTCTATTTCATCTCATCTAGGAGGATGGAGTTTTTTGGAGGTATACACTTGATTTACATGCTTTATCTTATGTTTTTTTGCTTCATCCATTATTTCACCATCTTCATTTTGGCATGCTCGAAGGGACCCACGTCCCTGTTTTAACCTTTTTTGGTAATTTTTTTGTTGAGTTTTTGTGTTGCAATTTTTTTTTTAAGCCCTAGACTATGAAAAGGTGATTTTTTTCACAAAAATGTGTCTCTGTAGCATAAAGTAGTGCCTATGTTGTTCAAAACTATCCTTTGTCACCAAAAACTATGCTTTTGTTTTGAACATCTAGTTTGAGAAATTAGAGAACTTTTATCTTAGGGTTTCTTTGATCTTGGGTGCCTTGTTTTATATGTTTTCATTGCTTGAACATTCTATTTTTGTAGGTCCTTGTTGAAAGGAAGCTAGGTATGTGGAAAATATTCCTACACCAATATAATAGAGGAGAGAATGTGCAAATTTTTATAGTTTCAAACCCTTAAATAGTTACATACAAGAACCTACACATAACATGTAACATAAAAAAATTCATAGATACAACAAAAAATATATAACATCATAATATACGTGGGGAAAACCCTTTTGAGAGAAAAACCACACACTCAAAAAACATGAAAAATTTATTATTTATAAACAACAGTTACAATACACTTACAATGCAAGCCTCTATAAGAGTTTGTTCGTGTTACAAGTTTGGAATCAATTCAACAACATAACGGTACCTACAAAGCTCACTATCATATAATTCCAAATGAAACACAAGCATTTATAGAGCTCATGAAAAATTTGGACTCCTAGAGTCTTCACATGCAAGGTGCCACCCAACATGCATATCATAATTTGTCATAATCAATCATAATCAACTCTTACATTGTCATAATCTATCATATGACAATCTTCATCATAATTAGTCATAATTAACTTATAATATATGAAAAAATCCACCAAGTTAGCACAAATCAAGGCCCCACAAAATGGGACACCCACCTCCACCAATTTAGCTTACAACTACCATGCATGACTCTTACAACTATCATGAATCATCATGACAAGTTGCCATAATTTGTCATAATTTATGACATAGTAACTTAGGACAATTTCCAGTGTTATAGCCCCAAATTTAGGCCCTCAAAAGTGGACACCTACCTCCTTGAAATTAGCTTCCAAAATGCACATGCCACCTTCCATGTAGGATGCCACATCACTAGTGGGTCCCAAAAATTTCCACAACATTAGTAAGAAAAATACATTAGGATAAAATAAATAATTAATCGCCAAAATTAAATTCTAGGACTTGCAAAGGTTGAGACACCTTAATCCCAACATTCTCCCACTTTTTGAAGATCTTTCAAGACTCATCCGCATCTAACTTCTTAGGGATGAGAGGCCCATGGAACTAGAACACCATCTAAACTTCTTTGTGCTCACTGGCTTTATCAATACATTTGCAACATTCGTTAGGGTGTTGACCTTCTCCAATTTAACCTTCACATCTTCCACTATATCGTGAAAAAATGAAATTACACATCAATATGATTTGTTTTGCTATAGAAAGTAGGATTCTTTTCCAAACAAATGACAACTGTCACAAAAAATAGTGATCTGTCTTGCATCAAGCCCCAACATTTGAACACAAATGCTTAAGCCAAATGACTTCCTTACAAGCATGAGTAGCTACTATGTACTCTTCTTTTTTCATGGAAAAATTGACTACAACATGTCGCTTACTCATCCAACTAATGGCACCACCAAACATTGTGAATACATATCCATTGGTTGATCTTCTACTATCAATATCTCCTTCCCAATCAAAATCTACAAACCCATGAATACAAATTGAATGTTGAGGTTCAATAGGATAACCATGAAAACATAGGGTATACTCGAAAGTACCCCACAAGTATCTGCACACTCTCTTAATTGCATCTCAATGAACTCGTCTAGGGTTATCCATAAAATAACTTAGGACTCCCATTGCTTGGGAAATGTTTGGCCTCATACATACCATAACATACATCAAACTGACTATAACACTAGCATAGGGTACTCTGGTCATGTCCTCCATCTCAGAAGGAGACTTTGGACAATACTCTATAGAAAGCTTTGTCCCTTGCAAAATAGGAACAACTAATTGTCTGCAAGTTGTCATGCCGAATCTCTCCGACATTGCATTCACATACTTACTCTGTCTTAACGAAAGATTTCTAGTAGCTATGTCTCTATTGATCTCCATTCCCAGGATATACTAAGTTGCACCTAAATCTTTCATTTCAAATTGTGATGACAACTGAGACTTCAGATCTTAAATAAAACTTTTATCTTTCCCATAAAATAATATATCATCAACATACAATGTAATGATAAGAGTAAGATCATTTACAGTTTTATAGTAAATACAATGATCAAATTTAGATCTCGGAAATCCCAAAATCAACACAAAGGTGTCAAATTTTTGGGACCACATCCAAGGATATTGCTTAAAACCATACATATATTTTTTCAACTTGCATTCCAAATGTTCTTTACCTTTAACAACATACTATTCAGGTTGTGACATATATATTTCTTCCTCCAAGTCACCATGAAGGAAAGTTGTTTTCACATCGATCTACTCCACTTCTAAATCATATGTTGCTGCTAGTGATAACAAGAACCAAATAGGTGTTAACTTTGCAATAGGAAGGAATATCTTACCACAATCTATCGCCTCCACCTATGAATAACCCTTCACGACCAACCTTTCTTTATGCTTCTCAACACATCAAGACCACATTTCTTCTTGAACACGCATTTGCATCTAAAATAGAGGAAAATGTAGGTGATGAGTTTGAATGGGGGTACATTTGCACCTATTTTCCTGATTTCATTAGGAAAAGGAGATCCCCTAAGGAAATATTGACTTTCAACCCTTAGGCGAGTCAATCTTAATGGAGATATTGTTGTTTTCCTTATGATTGAGGATGGGGTAAATCAACTTGAAATGTACTTTTGGGAGGTAAATGAAAAATACCAAATGAATGCAATTATGCAATGTAACACATCAGTTTTAAACCTTAATATGGAAAAATCCAAAAAGTTTCAGAAGATTTGAGAGGGTTATGAATTTATGCACCTATCACCAAAAGCCTGTGTTGAGTGTCCTCCTAGGACAAATTCACCCTAGGGTGAATGGGTCTTGCTTTAGGGGTTCAAAATTTTCTTTCACAGTCCTCTGATCCTAGATCTGCACTCCCGATTCCTCTAGGTTTCATAGTCAAAAAATCAGAATTAAATTCTGAAAGTGAGTTTCCATGGCTTGACGAAAATGTTGAAAACTTTGACAACTTGCAAAATTGCACTTTTGATAAATCTTTAATCCTTCTTCAACCTAAGATCTACAACACACATAAGAGGGAAAACTGTTTGTTTTTGGTGAATGGGGGTTTTCCTTGGTCAAACCTTGTTTTGGTAATTAAACTTTGAAATGAAATAATGAAACATGAATGGAATGATGAATGAACACTTGCTATGTTGCAACTCACCAAACCCTTGAATTGAGATCCTTGAAGGACTGAAATATGATACATCTCTCCAAGGTATTGACCTTACATGAATGGCTTGATTGGATGTTGATCTTGATGCTTGAATCTTGACTTGAATGCTTGAAACCTACATCACAATGTTAGCTCCAAAAACATGCATGAATGAAGATAACTTTGACATGATGCTTGAGATCTTGAATGCTGCAACAAATGATTGAGAAATATTCTCTTGAACACATTTGACAATAATCTTTTCTCTTGAAATTATAGGATTTGAATTGATAAAAAGACCTTGTATTTATAGGTAATTTCTAATTTCCTAAAAATTAAAACGTTACAAGCTGACATTTGAAATTTGAATTTGGATCATAAAAAGGTTGCCAAAAACATATTAAAATTTTGAATTAAGCAACTAAAGGGGACCCATTCGCCCAAGAGCGAATGGGTCTTGACCTAAATTGCTAGGACCTATTCATTTTGGGATGTTAAAAATGATAATTGCATTAATTAAATATTATTCCTCTTTCAGAAATTACATTTAATTAGGCTTGTAGATGCATAATTAGGCCAATTAGAGGCTTAATTAAGTCCAATTTATTAAGGGACCCAAACATAGTGTGAAAATGTAAAGGAGTACATTTTCCGACACTACATTTAGCCCCCACTTTAGTGAGTGGATGAGCCCTACATCAAACTCACACTAAGTTAGTCAAACAAGCGTCAAGAGAGGTCTAATTGTATAACTATTGGAAATATGAGACAATAAAGGTCAAGGGGGATCATCAAGCCCCCAAGATCTAATATCTCATGGCAAACCAACAAAGGCACAAAGAGACAAATGCCTATGTTAAATATGCAACAACAAGACAAGATACATAAGCATACAATGCCAAAATTAATGAGAAGAGAAAAAGGGGTGGATCAAGCCTCAAATATTTGTCCAATTAGTGTGGATCAAGCCTTAGCTATTTTTCCAAAAAAAATTCACAAGTGGAAACCCGTTGTCCACTATGCAAACAAAATGTACTCACACGGGCTAGTGAAATTTGCTGTCCACTAGGTGAGCCCCAAAAAGTGGCTAATGGGAAGGTCATGCCAGGTTTATAGACTCCCATTGTACTAATCATACCAAAGTTATACCTCGTGGTAACTTTGATAAGGTGCCATAGAAATGATCACAAGGCTAGCAATTTGCATTATGCTAGGCACTTTTGAAAAGCATAAAGGCTCCACTGGAAAGCAAGTTGTGTTATATTGCTTGGTGGCCATAAAAAACATAAAGGATCGACTGGCAAGAAAATTGTGTTATGTTTGGTGGCCTTGATACATGCAATATGATATTCAAAGTGGTTTTTATTAGTTCATGAAAGGTATCACCTTAGGGAACATCGTACTTAATGTCTCCAAGAGAGGACTTGTCGAGGATAAAAGATTCACAATTTAGGGAATGTAATCCATAGCATTACCACTAAGAGGAATGCCATATGCCAAGAAAGGTTGCAATATTGAAGGAACATCAAACTGAATGAAACCACCAATAAGACACATCACGTGAAGTAAGAAGACCACACTTCAAATCAAACAATGAGCATGGATGCGTATGCTCCCACTTTAAAGAAATTTCTAAACATTGTGCTGTGGGAAATTACTCTAAAGTAGAAAGTGATAAAGAACAATATATGAGATCTTTATTCAAGAATTCCTATGTAAACATATGTTTCCGAATAGAGCTATGTCATGGAAAGGAGGGTTTTCCCCCACATGCAAACATAAGATAACACATAAGGGATCCATAGATATGGGGTCATCATTTTTCGTTGTTGCAGTGATATAATCGAGCTCAAAACTATCATCATTCCCCAAATAAGTCATGGAACAATGAGAACAAAGGAAGAATGACACATAGAAAATATTTTGGGTCAACATGGAAGAGACTTGAATTTCTCGATGCCTTGCATCATCCCCAAAAGGAAAACACAAGACAAGAGAAAATACAATGGTTATGATAGATAGAAGAATATAGATACAAATAGAAGAATGCCACAACTGATTTGATTTCTTTGTATCCTTGCACCAACAGAGTAAAAAGGGTTATCCAAAGCAGGCTCACAAACATATAAAGACACACCAAACAACACTGCACGGGGGATCACATTACGCACATGCAATCACAAAGAACATGAAGACAAAGACAATACTAGTATGGCACATGCAAGTCAACCTATAGAAGGTCATTCACATCCCAATCTTGTTCATCATATGTGGAAGGTAGACAACTAGAAAAAGGGACAACAACAAGTTCCAAAATAGGACAAGGCTATCTAACTCCTTGCCCCACTAAGTGAAGGACAAGGATGAGCTAAGATGATTGATGAGAATGGCCTCCTTGCAATATGGAAATGATTTGCAATAAATGTAAAATAGGTAATAGTGAGTATGTTATGATCCTACAACTATCACATGGCAAGGAGTAAAGTGCATGCACTTTAGTTGATTACATAATAACATCATTTTCATGGATCAATTGTTGTAAAATATGACACTCATCAGTAAGATTCCCAAGAGTTCTATGAAATGCATAGTAGTTAATGTTTGTACTCTTTCCTTTTTTGTTTTCTTTGATAGGTGGCAAGTAAAACAATCCTAGGCGAAGGAGTTGTACCATTTTTCATCTAGTCTCTATTGTAGTGTGTAAGAATGGAAATTCCTTGATCTTATATGGCTTATATTTCTTACTTGTTTGGGAAATTTACTAAAGTGGAGGTGTGGGAGGAGGATCTATGGTGATCCTATCATCCTTGTGAGGTATTAATTGGTCTCTTTATATGATGTTGTGAAAGAAAACACTTTTTCCCTTGGGAGATGTGCAAAGGGGGGAAGATATTGATATCCTAATCCATTGGTATCCTCAGATGGTATTTACTCTAAAAGTTTGTGAATTTCATGCTCATTGGTTATGTCACATCCTTTTTTTCTTAAGATCTTAAAGCCTTGACCATAACTCTCTTCTAAGTTAATGAGTGTATTAGCAACTCGATGAACATAAGATAGAAGAGTATCATTATTGTCCTTGTGATCATGTTCATTAACGATTGATGGTTGAGGCTTGTTTTGTGCTTCCATTTCAAGATGTAAGAGTTTGAACATATCAAGTGATGGGATTATAGGTGGTGTTTGCATGGATGGATAAAATGATGCATTGTTCTCAAGGTTGTGTAAGGAGTCTTGTATGAATTTTTGTATGCTATCTTCATCTCGACCTAAGATATCCACCTCATAGGGACATTCATTAGGAGGTGAAGGTTCATTAATAGTCTCAATTGCATTAGGGTCTTCACAAAACACACAACTTGAAAAATCTACCAAAGATCTTAAGGTCTTCGATATATTACCCATACACATGTCTATGATGAATTTTTATGCAATTGTTTAGATCTTATATATGAAGATTTTTTGATTTTTGAATGCAAGCTATTGAAAATGATATGTTTTTAATGCTAATTTTGATTTCAAACAATGCACATATTTTGATCAATTGAAATTAATGTAAACAATGATAGATTTTTCTAATTTTTGAAAGTGAAACCCAGATTTAACAACATATCAGAATGAAGCAAACACAAAGAAATCTCTACCCAAAATTTTGAAACAAAACTTGTAAAGGGACTGGTTTTCCCTATGGAAAATGGGTCTTAGCATAGGGGTTGCAAAAATTTCAATGTGATTCTAAGGTTCAGTGCTTGGGTTTTCTATTTCAAACTACAAACTATGGTTTCAGTGATTAATTTTTCCATATTTTGATGTCTAAATGCAAGTGAATTGAATGAAAAATGGTGAAAAATATGAAACTTTTTGAAATGCAATTTTGACTCAATTTGTGAATGTGAATGATTGAACATACAAGTACTATGCAAAATTAATGTAATATGTGCAGATTTTTGAATTTTTCATATTTTAAGGGATGCAAAATGTAAATGTAAAACCCTAAATGAGAGAAAAACTAATGCAATGTTAACAACCCTAAATGAGATGCAAACTAATGCAATGAAATGCAAACTATTGCAAATCCTAGATCTAGGGTTTGAGTAGACTCCAAATTTAAAATTTTGATGTACAATGTTGGGTTCACCAAAATAAAATAGGGGAAAAATGTAGGTGATGGTTTTTGAATGAGGGTATGCATCTACACTTTCCCTCTATTTCATTAGGAAAAAGAGATCCCCTAGGGAAAGATTGACTTTAAACCCTTAGGTGAGTCAATCTTAATGGAGATCTTGTTGTTTTCCTTATGAATGAGGACAAAGTAAATCAACTTGAACTACACTTTTGGGAGATAAATGAAAAATACCAAATGAATGCAATTATGCGATGTAACGCATGCAACATCAATTTTAAACCTTAATTTGATAGAATCTAGAAAGTTTAAGCAGATCTCAGAGGGTTATGAATTTATACGCCTATCACCAAAAACCTGTGCTGAGTGTCCTAGGAAAAATTTTCCCTAGGGTGAATGGGTCTTGCTTTAGGGGTTCAAAATTTGCTTTCATAGTCCTCTGATCCTAGATCTGCACTCCTGATTCCTCTAGGTTTCACAGTCAAAAATTCAAAACTAAATTGTGAAAGTGAGTTTCTATGGCTTGATGACAATGTTGACAACTTTACAAAATTGCACTTTTGATCAATCTTTAATCCTTCTTCAACCTAAGATTTGTAACACACACAAGAGGGAAAGTTATTTGTTTTTGGTGAATTGGGGTTTTCCTTGGTCAAACCCTGTTTTGGTAATTAAACCTTGAAATGAAATAATGAAACATGAAAGGAATGATGAATCTATGTTGCAACTCACCAAACCCTTGAATTGAGATTCTTGAATGACTAAAATCTAATACATCTCTCCAAGGTCTTGATTTTGCATGAATGGCTTGATTGGATGTTGATCTTGATGCTTGAATCTTGACTTGAATGCTTGAAACCTACATCACAATGTTAGCTCCAAAAATATGCATGAATGAAGATAACTTTGACATGATGCTTGAGATATTGAATGTTGCAACAAATGATTGAGAAATCTTCTCTTGAACACCTTTTACAATAATCTTTGCTCTTGAAAATCTAGGATTTGAATTGATAAAAAGACCTTGTATTTATAGGTAATTTTCTAATTTCCCAAAAATTAAACATTACAAGCTAACATTTGAAATTTGAATTTGGATCATAAAAAGGTTGCCAAAAACATATTAAAAATTTGAATTAAGCAACTAAAGGGGACCAATTCGCCCAAGGGTGAATGGGTCCTGACCTAAATTGCCAGGACCTATTCATTTTGGGGTGTTAAAAATTATAATTGTATTAATTAAATATTGATTCCCCTTTCATAAATTACAATTAATTAGGCTTGTAGATGCATAGTTGGGCCAATTAGAGGCTTAATTAAGTCAAATTTATTAAGGGACCCAAACATAGTGTGAAAATTTAAAGTACATTTTCTGACGCTGCAACATCCAATAGGTTTATGTCCTTTAGGAAAAGGTACCAGATCTAATGTGTTATTTTATTCAATGCAACCATCTCCTCATCCATGGATTTCATGTAGGAATCTACATCACTCATACCCATTGCCTCTTGCACAATTCTTGGCTCATTAGTGTTAGCAATTAAATCAAAAATATAATTTGAATCCAACATTGAATAACCAAACCTTTTAGGTTCTCACCTTATACAAGTGGACCTCCTCAATGGTTGAGGTTGAGGTTCTTCTTCTTCTCCTAAGCTTTATGATCTGCTAGAACTCTCCTCATCATTAGGTCCATTCTAAGCTTCTGGTTCAACTTTCTTAGGGTCAAGAGGAAGCTAACTGCATCTTCCTTTTTTGTTCTTTTGTAGGTTGCAAAATAGTGGAAGAAGGTTTCATCTCTTTGAAGATAATACTTTGACTATAGAGAATATTTTCATCCACTAGATCCCAAAGCTTTTACCCTTTCGCACCAATACCATATCTGATGAAGATACATTTAACAACCTTGTTTTCCAACTTCAACCTTTTCTCCCTTGGCACATGAGCATATGCATTGCAACCAAACACATGAAGGTGTCTCAATGAGGGATATTTTCTTGACCACACCTCCATAGGTGTTTTCTCGACAAGAGCCGATGTAGGAGATTTTTTAACCGGATAGCACATAGTAGCAACAACCTCAACTCAAAATTTGTGTTCAAAACTCCACTTAGCATAGTCCTAGCCTTGTCCATCAACGTCCTGTTCATCCTCTTCACAACTCCATTCTGTTGATGGGTATATGGAATTGTATTATTCCTTTCAATCCCATGTTCTTTATATAACTTATCAAAATTTGTGGAACAAAACTCATCACTAGTGTCAATCCTCAAACACTTAAACTTCCTACTAGCCTGCTTTTCTACCAAGGCCTTAAACTCCTTAAACCAATTGAAGACTTCAACTTTACTTCTGAGAAAATAAAAAAAATGTTCTTCTGCTGTAATAATCTATGAAAGAAAAAAAAATATAGATTTTTCTAATGAAGGAACATTTATAGGACCAAAAACATCAGAATGTACATAGTCCAAAACCCCAGAAGATTTGTGAGAACTATGATAAAATTGAACATGGTTTTTCTTTCTATAGACATAATGCTCATAAAAATAAAAGTCAAGGTTACAATCATCAAGAACCTCAACAAGTAATTTATTTTTCAGGGTTCTTAAACCATTTTCACCAATGTGACCAAGTCTTTGGTGCTAAAGAATTTCCTTCTCAACAGGTAACTTCATCTCCAAGCATGAAAACTCTTGGGTACCCAAATTGTACAACCATTGGAAGTGGATGCAACTTTCTTCTTTACAACTAGTTCCAATGGTGAGGATGGTGACTAATAATTTCTTTTCTTCTTTTCCACAAAAGAATTATTATACTACATCGTGAATGCATCCAGCTGAAACATAGTGCCTATCTCGACACCCTTAGCAAGAACCATAGCTCCTCTTTTCATCTTGCATCCTCCACTTGAGAAGACAACTTGCACACCCACATCATTCAACTTATAGAAAGAAGGTTACATACCAAACTAGCGATATGATGATGCCATCGATCCCCTTCACTCTACCATATAAGAATCTTATCTTGACTCTTCCACGATCAACAATTTTTAGGTGAGAATCATCACCCAAGTACACCTTCCCACTATCATTACTCTCATACTTAGAGAACCAATCTCGATGCAAATTCATGTGGAAAGAAGCACTAGAGTCAATCAACCACACATATTGTGATGTATATGTTGCCAAGGTAATGATAAAGGCGTCTGCATCATCTTGAGAGGATTTATTAGATTTAGAATTAGAGAATTACTTCTTTTTCTGCTCCTTACAATCTTTACAAAAGTGACCAGATTTTCCGCAATTCTAACATTTTTACTTGGTCTTACTAGGAGACTTAGATCTCCAAAAGGTTTGGATTTTGAATTATTTTTCTTTGTGTTCTTATTTTTTCCTTTTTCTTTCCCTCTTCCTTGAACTAATAGAGCCTCCTTAGTTGTTTCAAAATATTTTCTTCGCATCTCTTCAGATAGCAATGACACAACCACTTCATACATCTTGAAGGTGGTAGTGGTACTTCCAATGGAAATGACAAGGTGGTCCCAAGAATTTGGTAGTGAGCACAACAAAGTCATGCAACAATCCTCCTCCTCCATTCTGACAGCAACAAAGTTCAAATGGGAAAAACGCATGTTGAATGCATTTAGGTGATCTGTGACAAATCCTCCTTCCTCCATCCATAGAGAATACATCTTCTTTCATAGGAAAAAATTATTTACCATGAATTTAGTATAATAAATCTAAGCAAGTTCTTTCCAAAGAATTGCAATAGTCTTCTCTTCACGAATGTTTAGGAGTAATGAATCAGCTAAGCAAAGTATTATTAGACCCTTAGCCTTCTGATCCATCAAATCCCAATCTTCTTGTTTCATGCCCATTGGCATAGTTCCAGAAATAGTTATCCACAAGTTGTGGTCTACAAGCATGTCTTCCATCTTGAGCTTCCACAACTCAAAGTTTCCTCTATTAAATTTCTTTATCTCAACTCTACTAGATGTTCTCACCATCTCCTTCCTGTAATAGGGTCAAGAATTTTTTTTACAACATACTCCCACTCAAATAAGATCAGTAAAAAAACCCTTTAATCCACAATAGGAAAAAAAGATGATCAAGCTTTGATACCAATTAAAAGGAATTTGGGCACGTAGAAAATATTCCTACACCAATCTAACAAAGGAGAGCATGTGAAAATTTTTACAGTTTCAAACCATTAAATAGTTACATACAAGAAGATGCACATAGTAGGTAACATAAATAGCTTCACAGATACAACAAAAAACACATAACACCATACTATATGTGGGGAAAACCCTTTCGAGAGAAAAACCCCACACACCAAAATCCTAAACAATGTATTATTTGTAAACAATGATTACAATAC